>WBMW01003567.1:0-32993 GCA_013396635.1 Penelope pileata | reverse complement strand
CCCCCAAATCCTTCTCCTCAGGACTACAGGATTTTTAAGTCTGTTTAATTTGAGGTTCATGGGGAGAGGGACAGAGGAAGTGTTGTCTGTATTCTAGACATACTGAGATATTGAGATATGTGCCAGTGCATCTTTCTGTAATTATAATTGTATTGGAAATCTAATCAATTATATTCTATTTATATATACATACATTTTTCAAATTGTAATATGCCAATTCACTTTTTTAAAAAATCAGTGCAGCAAGGATAGAAAAAGATAATTAAAATTACTTTTTCATTAGAAGTTTCAATGTAAATAACACAGAATATCCTGAACCTATAGGAATCAAATATGACAGCTAATTAATAAATTAAAACAGTTGAATTAAACTCATAATACTTTTTTTTTTTTTTTTACTGTCCCCCACTGTTGTGGTTTGAGCCGGCAGGCCGGAAAAACACCACACAGCCTTTCACTCACCCCTTCCCTCCTCCCAGCTGGAATAGGGGAGAGAATCCAGAAAAAAAGGTAGTACGCGTGGGTTGAGATAAAAACTATTTACTAACAGAAAAGGAAAATAGAGTACAATAACAGTAATGATAATCATATACAAAACAAGCGATTGTACAAAGCAATCGCTCACCGACAGTGACAAGTGCTTAGCCAATCCCCAAGCAAATGGCCCCTTCCAGCTCACCTCCCTTCCTTATGTTACATGATGTCATATGGTATGGAATATCCCTTTGGTCAGTTTGGGTCAGCTGCCCCATTCTTCTCCCCTCCCAGCTCCCTGTGCCCGCCCAGCCCCTTCACTGGCAGAACTGAGAATTAAAATGTCCTTGGCTCTGTTCAATGCTGCCAGGTATTATCAGTGTTGTTTTACTTCTAGAACCAAAACACAGCTTTGTAGTAGACACTAAAAGAGAAAGTTTCAGTTAGAAACTAAGACATCCACACACTTGAAGTATGGCCAAATGGAATGAGATTTGTGTCAAGTTGTGTTTAACATTTAATAAAATCTCATTTTATGTGAGAGATTTTATTTATTTATTTTTGTTTCAAATATGCACCTAATCCTGAGCTCATAACAAATCATTTGTCTTTTTTATTTCCTTAAAAATGTGTCCAAGATCAGGACAGGAGGCACTGGATACCAACTGAAACACAGAAGCTTCCATCTAAATTTACTGCAAGGGTAACTGAGTACTGGCACAGGTCGCCCAGAGGTTATGGAGCGTTTGTCCTCAGAGTTTCAAAAGCTGTCTGGATATAGTTTGGGCAACTAGCTCTAGGTGGCCCTGCTTGACCAGAAGTCTTGTACCAGATAGCATCCAGATGTCTGCTCCAACCTCAGCCATTCTGTGATTCTGTGAAAACCCGTATGTGAAACTTGATTCTAGCTTCCATAGAAATGGAGTTTCCATGTTCATAACTACATGCTTTAAATTCATTAATGCACCTCACTGTATAATATTTTCAATGAGTAAAATTTTCATGGTCAAAGCTCATTAAAATGATTTATTTGTTAATTCCTGGCTTATCCATTGACTTAAGTTCAAATTAGTATCTGAACTCTTTCCTTTCTACAAATACAAATCTTTTGGATTGGAAGGACAGGCAGAAACGGCCTACACACTTTGCATGGGTTAAAATGGCCACGAAGAATTCTTACTGAATTTAGAAAAGAAATAACCATACTTCTTCTGTTTACTTGCTACTGTTTGGGGTAGATTGTTGATGACTTTTGCTTTTGTCAGCCCTAAGGTAGCTTTCTCCACATTAGATTTCTCAGGAATATTCCTCTAGATTAGAAAGCAATGCCTTGCATTATCTTCAACTGACAACTGATCAGAGCATAAAGCACTTTTTCAGCTGGTGTCTGGGGATCCAATACCTAACAGGTAGCAGAAGCTCCCACAGTGCAACAGTTGTTGAGAAGGGTCCTGAAACTGTGTGAAACTGAATGGGACTGCTTGAGGCTGAACAGCAATACCATCCATGCATGTGGTTTTGCAGCTGGCTGCAACAAATATTCCTGACATATCTGAGGTCTCAGCCAAGGAAGAGATCCTGACACAAAAATAACTTCTTTTGTGAGAGGTGTCCTGTAGCTAAAATGCTCAGCCATCAGGTGAAGGAGCATGAAAGGAAATCAGAAGGCTACACAACGTGAGAGAGATTGAAGAGAAGATCTTCAAGGTCTTCACAAAGATCCTGCAGGACTAACAGCTTGAGCCCTGTGATTTGAGGAAGAAAGGTCAGTTGAAGATTGTCCTAATGAGTGCTGGATGAAGACTCCTAGGGCAGGGAAGACTGGAAAATCATGATTTCTGGCAGCAGGACAAAGATTCCTCTTCCAATCTCAGTTCTGTAATTGCAGTACAGATACAGTAGTGTGGGAACATGCAAAGAGGAATAAAGACTTTCAGAGAAGGAATCAGAGCCAGCTGGTCCTGAACAAACTCGTTGTATGAAGAGGAAGATACTGGAGATAATCATTGGAGTCTCCCTCCAGTGGGAGGTAAGGACACCTATCTGCTGAACTGACTTGCTGGTAGAAGGAATTGTTTTCATGTGGGCGCTTGGATCTGGGAAATTACAGAGAGGCTGGTGATTTTTGTCTGGCTCTTAGGCTGCTAATTCTCACTGCTAATTCATGTGGGCACTTGATACTGCTGAGTTGACCGTGAATATATCAGAAATGACTACAGAGTTGTGCAGGCAGATGTGAAGGGCACTAACATCCAAGAATGGTATTGCCCTTATCATTCAGATAAAGGGGGACAAAGTTTTGCTGGGAATGACATATCCAGTGGGTCAGCTCTTGGCTGTGTGGCTCACACTTTGGCTTCAGCAACCACAGAACACTCTTTAGGAACATGGACTGCTGAGCAAGAATGGTATCCAGGTTACAAAGTAGGGAAAGCATTGTTACAGATGGACTTGGTAGTCCAGTGAAGAAAACTTTCAACTGACATTATTTGTGGAAGAATTCTCATAACCTAAAATGAAGTCAAAGCAGAGCATGATGAGAGACAGTCTCACAATTCTCCTGGGAAAGCAGCATGTCCTTTTCGTTCACCTGTTAATAAAAGCATGCAACAAGCACACAACATGTGAAAAAGTAGGAGGAATCTTGGGTCAATGCACAGCAGCAGAGCTATGCTCCTTCAGATTACAAACACAAGATGGGGGAACTCGAATGATTTATTGGCTGCAACAGATGAATATAGACTTTTCACAGAGTGGAATCTGCAGCTCTGGAGTTGTTTAAAACTTGAGTAAAATACCCACTGGAACTGGGCAATTGATTGGATTTTGTCATTTCCAGAGGATATTTTTCAGCCAAAACAATGTCACAACATTAATACTGAGATAAGTGAAAAATCATCTTCAGGTTTAAAAGCAAAATGTATACATAACATGCCCATTTCTTTGTTGAAACTTTATATATAGCCATAAATATACTGAGAGACAATATGTATCTGTTAGGTAGTTAGAGATTGCTGTGATGGGAACATTCAGAAAGAAATCAGAGTAGTTTTAAACTGAAAAATAATACTTGAGTTCTTGAACATTACACATTTTCATCAATTGTCATGGTTCAACTCAGCAGATAGCCNGTGTCCTCGGCTCTGTTCAACACTGCCAGGATGTTATCAGTTTGTTTCTCTTCTCAGGCCAAAACATAGCTTCATACTAGGCTCTATGAGAAACGTAACTTCTGTTAGAAACTAAGACATTAATATATATTCAAAGGAACTAGTACTTCAGAAGCTCTTCCTAAATTAGCTGAGAATGCAAAGGCTGATGCTGTGGTTTTCTTTGCAGAGGGCTGCTGCTGTTCATGATGGTTCTAGTTGCTCAAGTTGGGGTGATCAGGCTTTTTGATGAGGGAAGTCAAAATTGAAGTGAACATCTTCCTTCCCCTCTCTCCTCTCTAGAGGTCTCCTTTACAAGAGGATTCAGGCCCTAGACATTTCTTAAGCCTTCACTTCTGCTCCCCAGATTCTGTACTGCCCAGAGCTGAAACATTTATTTCCCAGGCCATGGCAGCTGCCCTCCTGCGCTGCTTAACTGTTTTTGTTTGTGTTTTCTTTTAGCTGCTTCTTTTCTTTTGCTAAAAAAACCAATCTTCTTCCAGTTCTTGAGGTTGCAAATCATTAAGGCAGTTCAGAAATGAGCCTGTTCATTGTTCTGGGCTTCTGTTTCGAGCCTGTGCCTGTATTTTTAAGGCATTTGCTGTTGTCCCACAGTGAAGCTGAACACTGTAACAAGAGACATGATAAGAAGCTCTGTTTCGCACAGCAAGCCGATAACAAGTCTAACAAACCAGGACAGGAGACGCGTGCAGGTAGCATAGTTAATGGAAGACCTGAGGCCTTCCTAGCAGTGACAATGGAATTTTTACCGAAACACTGGGTACAAAAATCCTTATATATTCTTCACTAGCAAGCTGTATTAGTGGGATTGAGTTCTAAACAAGCTAATATTACTGTTATTCTTACTATTATCAGCTAATATTATTGACCATCCTTATATTGCATCTGTATTTGAGTGAAATATTCCTCTGCTTTAACATGCTGTGTCACCTGTTCCAGGCGTTTGCTGTTGTATCTTTTAGCTCAGAGGGTTATCATTATCAACTCAGCCACTGTGGATTTCACCTGCTGTGATTCTCAATAATTTTCCTCCAAGTTGCTAAGTAAAAGGGCAATAGCTAGTATTTCACCTCAGGCTGGCTCCTTAGCTGTACATCTCTTATGAACTTTCTGTGTCCTATAGCTAACTAGAATCAGAAGCCTTGTATTCGCAAAAAAGAATTTCTCCCTCTAGTTACCCACATTTTTTTTATTATCTACTGATGCATAAAACTCAGAATAAAATGAAAAAAGTGTAAAAAGAAAAAGAAAAAGAATCCATATGGATTAAAAAAATAACATGTAAACTATGTAAAGTAGAACTGAAAAAAAAAGTGTGAAATACTGATTAATGTACTTCACACTTGTTCATCATGAGTAAGAAATATGCTGCTGAGCTGGGAAGATGTGTGTTTTTTCCTAAACTGGTCATTTCAAATTAGTGCGTGTCTTGTAATTATTTTGTTCTTTCCTCAAGAAGTGCATTGTAACCTATGTTACAACACAAACAGTTTTCTGAAAAAAAAAATAAAGGTGCACTGAAGTTCTTCATGAAATAAAAGGCCAATGATCATGCCACTGAAGTTCTGAACTTCTCTGAGAGGGGTGCCTTCTTTCAATCTGCTCAAATATTCTTCACTGAATTTAAGAGAAAACAAACTAACAAAGAAACAAAACTTTCTCAGTTCTCAGGAACTTCTAACTTTACTGTAAATTCTCTTTTAAGGAGTTTGAGCAGTTAGGTACCAGGAGTCTGAGGAGGGAGATAGAAATGACAGTGTGAATAGAAGTGACAGCAATTTTTGAATTGCTGTCATCCACATAGACATTAGCCAGTTCTGGACTTGCTGCACAGAGATTTCTAAGGCAATCAGCATCCTGAGCCTACTTCTCAAAACTACTTCGCTGGGACATTTACAGTTGCTGTAGCAAGGAACTATTCAGGTAATTTTGATTGTCTTGGCACCAGTTAGTGTAAAACAAAACTTTTTGTAAGAATAATTTAGGATTTCATGAAAAAGTTCCTTTTAACATAGCAAATTTGTCAAGAATTTTCTCCCCCAATTCTAGTACTACTAGAGTCTAGTTATTCTCATTTTCTCTAACACAAATGCTGTCTAATACAAATGTTCTAGCTTGGTGTTGTATCAGTGCTTTATATTCAGTATTGCCTTAAAATACAGTATCGAAAAAAAATACTATGGTAATGTAGAAGCCACATAAGTATCAATAAGGTTATCACAGGAGAAATTATATAAGGCATCATAAGGTGTTCTATTTTTTTTTTGGTAAATCTAAGCAACTGATGTCTCATTTGAAATATAATTCAAGAAACATTTAGATATATTTTTATAATGAATTTCTGACATGCTGGTTTGCTATAGTATGTAAATTCTCTTTTCTTTATTCCAAACTGCATATGGATTTCAAAAGTTGTAGTCATAAGTTTTCAAAGCCTCATCCTGATAACACCTTTATAAATCCTCACTGATAATAAATAAAAAATCAAAAACAAAAAGATGGTACAATGCAACAAACTTTTCCTGTGTTTTAGTTTTCTTATTTAGCTGAAACATATGCATGTGGTTAACTTAGTTAAATGAAACCTACCTTCCTAGAGATATCTTTGTCTCTTTACTTGGTAGTAAATAATACAAACAGTGTAGTTTCATAATTTTTGATACTTCCTTTACTGTTGAGAAGATAAATATCACTCTCTATAATATCTTTAAAATATTTTGCTTAGACAAAGAAGAATCCAAAAGACATTCACTTTTACTACTCTTTCATTATGATGACTGACTTTTTTATGGTAGATCATGATTATTCTGTTTCTCCTATTTGTTTGTCATCACATTTACTTTACTTTTGCATAATTTTAAGTTTTCTATTATGATTCAACTGCTATCTCTCAAGATCCAGCAACAAATGCCAGCCAGTAATGCATAAGCTATGCTGATTCCACACTATTCCCAGCCCATTTTTTTGAGATAACTGTGATGAGAGGACATGGTTGTGTAGCAAAACCAGCTGACTACAGAAGAGAACTGGCACATCTAGGTTTGTCAATCTTTTCATATGTTTGTATTTGAAAGCTACCTAGGAGAAGACTGGTGATAGACACACAGCTGATCTGCATGTTTTAGGATCTCTGTCCTAGGAGTATAGAACAGTGAATACCTTATGTTGCCAAAGCCTCACAAAAACTCAAAATCTGTTTAATGGATCTCCTGCAATCTTTTTAATGCTATCCTTTTGCTTCTCTTGGGTGTGTATACAATATATCTCACTTACCTCTATGTCTATTGAGGGCTGCTTTGAAAGTAATGCCTCCTATTTTTTTATGCTGGCCCATGAAGTCAGAGACAGATGCTAGTGGCATGGCAGTAGAGATTGAACCTTCCCACCCACATCGTGTTCCATATTGTTGCCGTGTGACAGATGGCAGCAGAGAGGCACTCTGACACAATGGCGTCTGACATGGGAGTGCGGATAGAGCAAAGGGATGGGACTGAATTCCTCCATGTGGAAAAAATGGCACCCACTGACATTCATCACCACTTGCTGAACATTTATGAAGCCCAAGCAGTGAATCTCAGCACTGTGAGTCTATTGGTGGTCCATTTCAGCAGTGGCAAAAGTGGCATGAAAGACATGCCATGTTCTGGATGGCCATGCAGATGTTAATGAGCGTGGCATGCAGACTCTTGTTCATTGCTGACGAAAACATACAGCTGATGGTGGTGACTTTGTTAAAAAATGATGTTTTGCAACTAAGAATTTGCTCTATAAAACAGTGTTATTGTGCTCTTTGTATCTGTTGTAGTTTTCATGAAAACAAATAGGAGGCATTACTTTTGTGGTGACCCTTGTGTATTATTTTTTGTTACTTTGAAGTAAAGCTTGAGCAACATACAAGTCCTAAATCTCTCAGGCTTACTGCTTTGACAACAATGTTGTTATAAATGGTCTGTTGAAGCAATAGGAGGTAGGGATATTGGGAAGGAGATTTTTGCTTAGGAAAAGGATAGTTGCTCGTAATCACTTCTGAATGATTTTAAAGTTCATTTTGGTTTGAGTGCTGACCTTAAAATCCAGCACTGCCATACTTCGTAGAATATGGATTGGTGAGATATGACTGTTCAAGAATGAGTGCTAGTTATTTGGCAATGGTTTAGAAAGCAAACACAAAGCTAATTAATGAGTGTTATTTGGACAGGTACACTCTTCTCTGGGTAAAGAACTGGCTAGAGGGCTGTGCCCGGTGGGTAGTGGTTAATGGAGTTAAGTCCAGCTGGTGTCCCATTACAAGTGGTGTCCCCCACGGGTTGGTATTGGGGCCCATCTTGTTTAATATCTTTGTTGATGACCTAGACGAGGGAATTGAGTGTACCCTCAGTAAGTTTGCAGATGACACCAAGTTGGGAGGAAGTGTCAATCTNATTGTTTAGTCTGGAGAAGAGGAGGCTCAGGGGAGACCTCATCGCACTCTACAACTTTGTGAAGGGAGGTTGTGGTGAGGAGGGGGTCGGCCTCTTCTCCCAGATAACTACTGACAGGACGAGAGGGAATGGCCATAAGTTGTGCCAGGGAAGATTTAGACTGGATATGAGGAAAAACTTTTTCTCTGAAAGAGTGGTCAGGCACTGGAATGGCTGCCTAGGGAGGTGGTGGAGTCACCGTCCCTAGCGCTGTTCATGAAACGTCTAGACAAGGTGCTAAGGGACATGATTTAGTAGCTTAGTGGGTAGGGATGGTGATAGGAGGACGGTTGGACTAGATGATCTTGTAGGTCCTTTCCAACCTTGTGTTTCTATGATTCTATGATTCTATTAATTATAATGTAAAATTCTTGTCAGTGGCTACATTTACTGAATATGCTTTTTCTAACATTTCTCAGGTGTTTTGTGTGGAAAAAAAGTGAAAAGTGTACAATCTCAAGTATCTACAAAATGCATTTACATTAATGCAGTAGACCTACATGAGAGATTTTAGAAGCAATTAATTCTGCTATATCTTTATCTGATCCGAAGAGAAGACAATTCTCTTTTACATCCACACATTATCTCAATTTCTAGACATGTAAAAGCTGCAGTTCTAAACTGTTTCCTTTAAGTTCATGAAACACACCTGTGTTTTCAACTCTGACTATTCTACGTTCATACTTACAAAACAAGAACACATTTTAAAAATATTATATGAATAATTTTCATAAATGTAATGACTTATAATAACTGTACACTAAGAATTGGACTTAGGATTCTTGCTGTTACAGACTTACACTCTTCTGTGATAAATAGGTGGGATTTTGTTACTTAAGTAATTAAGTGACATTTTGCTTTTGTTTCTTCATACTTTTTCTTAAGATTTGCTTTATACTCCTTTACTTTTGAAAACATCTGTTTAATCAATATCTGCTTAAATATAAATACATGATTAATTTTCAGTTAGTTTGCTAGTAAATTACGTTCTTTGGGGCAAATTTATATTCATTTAATTACTTTTGACATCAAGATATTTGAAGATGTTCCTTCCTCCATAGTACAAGAGCGACATTTATCTAGTTGATAGAGATCTAGATTTTACTTCCAACTTGCTTTGCAGCCAAGAACTCAAAGAACATATGCAAAAGACAGACATAATTCCTTAGCTTATGGAAATAGTACACTTAATCTCATTATGTACGTAATGAGGTTATAGAAATGAATGCTAATCTCATTTCCTCTAAAGGACATTTAAAACTAAATTTCACATCTTATGCTGAAGACAAATACTACCTAAGAGGTTATATGACTAAGATTATGCTTAGCTTCTCTTTTTCTCTCTTCAGTGTTGTTTCTTTTATTCTTAAAAGAAAAACACTTCAGGTTAAATCCTACTAAAATTTAAATGTTTTCACGAAGATGAAAAGCAATCAAGCATTTTTCTGATTTCCTTTCGTAACCTATTTTGGGTTTCTCATTTTTTAATTTGTGTGTCTGCATATTTTTCATTCTCGATTATGAGTCAGTAGGCTTGTAACATTTCAAGAATGAAAGAAAGAGGAAGAATATTGCGGCCAAATTGTTTGCAGTAGCATTTGTACACATCCCAACATTGACGATGGACTTTCCTGTACCAGTAGGATCCATTCATCAGGCAAGTAATTACACATTTGAGAAGCACTCAATTGTCACTTCACTAGGTATGCAGACAAAAACTGAAGCAAAACTATTGAGTTTAGAGAGCAAGATATCTTTACCATCCTTCAATAGAGAAGGAACAAAAGAATGTTCTGATGGTTAAAGCACTGGTCTTGAATGTTGTGAAAGCTGTTAAATCATATTTTAACCCCCATAAAATAGCCACATTTCTTATTAAAAATATATATATCTAAAATAATATGTTGTGTTATGTTGCAAGATAGCAACCAACAAGGGATGTTCACATGGTTCATTGGGTTCCTATTTTTTTTGTTTTAATCTTAAAAGATGGGGAGAAGAAAAAAGACACCATCACAGTAAATGCATCAACTGAAAGTGACAGCACTTGCAATATAAGTTAAATAGCAAAAGCAATTTCATGTAAAATGAGAGTACATCATAAAGAATTAAATATTGAAATATGTGTATGAAAAGCAGTCATAAAAGTTTACTTTTCTAAACTTCTCTTGCAGCACTTTGGCTGTCTTTATTTCTTTTAAGTTGAAAAATATTGCTCTTGAGTATGAAATCTTTCAGCTGTAGCTCTTCACTACCATGTCAGGTAGTTTTACTTTGCCAGCTTCACATGTCTTTGGATGAAATGGAACTTGCCAATTCTTTTACATGTGTTTGGTAAAAAACTTAGACATTGTCACAGCTTAGAATTAAAAATGGGCTACCAAGATCATGGAAAAGAATGTTCCAGAAATTAGAATACCGATCTAGTGGGGACAAAAAAGAAAAAAAAAAAAGATGCTCCAGGCCCTTTGTCATCTTTGTGGCCCTCTGCTGGACTCTTTCCAAGAGATCCTTGTCTTTCTTGAACTGGGGTGCCCAGAACAGGACACAGTGCACCAGGTGTGGCCTCACCAGGGCAGAGCAGAGGGGAAGGATCACCTCTCCTACCCTGCTGGCCACGCTTTTTGTAATGCACCCCAGGACACCGCTGGCCTCCATGGCCACCAGGGCACACAATGGCCAAACTGTTGTCCACCAGAACCCCCAGATTCTTCTCTGTAGAACTCTTCTCCAGCAGGTCAGTCCCTAAGCTGTACTGTCAGTTGCGATTATTTCTCTCCAGGTGCAGGACTCTGTACTTGCCCCTGTTGAACCTCATCTGCTTTCTTTCTGCCCAACTCTCAGCCTGTCCAGGTCTTGCTGAATGGCAGCATGGCCTTCTGGTGTGTCAGCCACTCCTCCCAGCTTTGTATCATTAACGAAGTGGCTGAGGGTGGTCTCTATCCCTTCATCCAGATCATTGACAAAGAACAAGATCAGGCCCAGTACTGACCCCTGGGGAATACCACTAGCTACAGGCTTCCAAACAGACTGTACGATAGACTCTACAAGTCCTATTGATTCTCCTTGATGGGAGGTTTTCTTACAGAAGTCAACACAAAAATCCTTGCATATTTCTCCCATATAAATTAATCTGCTAGTCATTATGCTTCCATTACTGGAACAAAATTTAAAATAAAAGAACTGGAAACTGATGGAGATTTGTTTACATTACAGCTTATTTAAACTTCATATTGTTATCTTTATTAAAAACATGATAAAATCAAAGTAGCAATAACACAATAAATCCTTATGCAAAACAGACTTTTCCTCTTCATGAAGCAGATTTTTAATTTTTTTTTTTTTACTTTTTAATGTAGAACACTCTTCTCTTAGTGTTTTACAATAGGTTGTATTAATGCCATTTTCAGGTGAAATTGAGATGGTTTGCATTTCTTACTTTCTTTAATTTCTTTATTTCAGCAGGAGATATGCTAGATGAGCTACAGAAAACAGATGCACAGCACCACATGAAAAACTGCTGCATCATGTTGAATTTCTGTGGGCAGCTGGTATTATAGCTTTTAAAATGTCTTTTTATGTTAGCTAGAATAACATAATAGTCAATTCATTCCTCAATAACAAGCTGGCTGTTCTTGGTAAATGGAAAGGTGTCACTTCTATTTCTCTTTTCATAAGAGAAGATCTTTAGTTCATCCATCAGATTCCACACTGGAATTAAAATCTAAACAAATGAAGGACAAAGCATCCAAACTAAGTTGTGCCTAGATATTGAAAATATGAAAGGTTGAAAGGACAATTGAAAGGACAGTGCATTAAACAGATTAAAGATTCACAGTGTTTTTATTGTTTGTTTTTGTTTTCATTTTCTGTGTTGGTTTTTCTTTTTCTTGACTTATTTTGAAGTATACTATAGCATTCTTTCAGGGGCCCTTTTACTTGAAGATACCTTAATATTATGCACATAAATGTACCGGACTATTAGCCTTTGTTTTAAACTTGTAATTCCTGTGACATTCTTTACAACACAGTATAAAAAGTGTAGGGTAGAGTTTATAGTAGCACCTCTTTAATCATGCATCATGTTTTTCCACTTCTTTCCATCTCATTCCTGATGTTGTTCCATCAACTACAATGAAATCATAGTGAAAGATATAATTTAATATTCTTGGGGAAATGAGAATTTGACCCTGAATAAAATACTAGTCCTTGTGATTAAACTGAATAAAGATTGAATCGTTGAACAGCTTTGAGTACTGTGAAAACAACACTTTAGATATTTATAAACGTTGATCAGATCCCCTCTCAGTCTTCTTTTCTCCAAGCTGAACAGACTCAGGTCTCTCAGCCTCTCCACATAACGGAGATGTTCCAGGCCCTTTATCTAATCTTTGTGGCCCTCCACTGGACTCTTTCCAGCAGTTCCTTGTCTTTTTTGTACTGGGGAGCCCAAAACTGGACACAGTACTCCAGGTGAGGCCTGACCAGGGCAGAGCAGAGGGGGAGGACCACCTCCCTCAACCTGCTGGCCATGCTCTTTTTAATGGACCCCAGAATACCACTGGCCTTCTTGGCCACCAGGGCACACTGCTGGCTCGTGGCCAACCTGTTGTCCACCAGGACCCCCAGGTCCCTCTCTGCAGAGCTCTTCTGCAGCAGATCATCCCCCAACCTGTACTGATGCATGCAGTCAATCCTCCTCTGCACTTACTTTTGTTAAATCCCATCAGGTTCCTCTCTGCCCAACTCTCAGCCTATCCAGGTCTCACTGAATGGCAGCACGGCCTTCTAGCATGTCAGCCACTCCTCCCAGTTTTGTATCATCAGCAAACTTGCTGAAGGTGGACTCTATCCCTTCATCCAGGTCGTTGATGAAGATGTTGAACAAGACTGGACACAGTTCCCTGGGGAACACCGCTAGTGACAGCATCCAACCAGACTCTGCGCAGCTGACCACAGCCCTCTGAGCGTGGCCAGTCAGCCAGTTCTCAGCTCACCTCACCATCCGCTCATGTATCCCACACTTTTTAATCTTCATTTTTAGGATGTTGTGGGAGGCAGTATCAAAAGCCTTGCTAAAGTCAAGGTACACAGTATTCACTGCTCTCCCCCCATCTACCCAGCCAGTGATGACTTCCAACAAGAAAGTTGATAGAAGCTCTTGAGAAAGGAAGGAAAATCAGGTGACACCTTTTGTGGATGCTGGAGAGGAACACGACTGCATTGCCAGCAAGAGGGTGCATCTCTGTGAGCTAATAGAGTAAAATCAGCTGAAAGCATGACTCTGGGAAACAGGAGGGATCACAGATGTTGTTCATTGGGAAATCCTGCTACTACTACTGACTTGACGATAGTGCCACTCTCATACCCCTTTTGAATTCCCTCTTACTGTTTGCTATGGACATCAAGTTGTTTTTCATATATGGCTAAGAAGCCTCCAGTTGGATGTATTAATTTTGAGCAAAATTTAGCAGCTAAAATGAAATTAACTCTATATTATTATCATTTTAAGTGTTACAGGGTGCTTTGAAAATATTAACAGTGAAGAATATAACATTACATACTTCTGCTTATATTCTTATTTTTTTTATTGAAATAATACCTTGCAATATCTTGAAGGATTTCTTGGGGTTTTGATTTTTGTATGTGTGTGTGTTTGCTTGTTTATTTGTTTGCATGTTTGTTTTGCTTGCAGGTCTTATCTACATCAAAGATTTTAAATAGAATTATAACCAAGCAGAAATATGGTGTCTTGTACCTTAAGCCATTTTCAGAATTGTTTTACTATTTTCTTTCATTTGTACAGCTAAGTATCTATGTAACATGGTGTCTGTTTCCCTTCTTTGAAAAATTAGTAAGCAATCTCTTTGGTTTTATCTTGACCTATGCGCTTCTTAATTTTATTTTTATTCTCTATTCTGCTGAAGAAAGTGCAGTAAGAGGGCAGCTGGATAGGAGTCTTATAGCTGGCCAAGGTGAATCTACCACCATTTCTTTGAAGTGGGAACCAGTATTCCAAAGCATGGAGACTGACGGTATTGTTGCCGGGTTGTTTTTTCATTTGTTTGTTTGTTTGTTTTAAATATGGATTAAAAGTATGTGTGAAAGATCTTTCTCTGACATATCATTATTTTAATATTTGAACTTATCTGCTGAATATAACAATATTTTATAAATTGAGGAAATAAATTGAGGAAAATTTGATAAATTGAGGAAATGGTGAAAGCCATCAAAGTGAAATAGCACAGAAAGTTGTTACATACAGATTACACTAGAAAGAAAAAGATCCTTAGATTTGCAAATGATTGCAGCTTCTTTACCAATTCATGATCACTCCTGAAATTTCACAGCAATTAAGAATTAATTTTTATTTCTTCTCTTAGAAGTACTTTGCAGCCATTAATTGGTTATGTACTTTTGTAACTTCTTCATACATTTACTCTGCAATTTGCTTTACTCATTGCTTTTTACTCTACTGATATATATAGGAATGCAAATACAAAAATAAATATTCCTAGTGGAAGAGAGCCTGGTTGAAGAGAAGGCTCTGGGGAAACCTGAGAGTGACCTTTCAGTATCTAAAGGGAGGCTGTGAGAAAGAGGGGGGCCAACTCTTTAGCAGGGTCTGTGATGATAGGATAAAGGGAAATGGTTTCAAACTAAACAAGGGGAGATTTAGACGGTTTATAAGGAAAAGGATTTTTATGATAAGGGTGCTGAAGCATTGGAACAGGTTGCCCAGAGATGTAGTGGAAGCCCCACCCCTGAAGACATTCAAGGTCAGGCTGGACTGGGCTCTCAGCAACCTGATCAAGCTGTAGGTGTCCCTGTTTATTGCAGGGGAGTTGGAGGAGATGTTTTTAAAAGTCCCTTCCAACTCAAATGATT
Source organism: Penelope pileata (assembly GCA_013396635.1). NCBI lineage: Eukaryota > Metazoa > Chordata > Aves > Galliformes > Cracidae > Penelope > Penelope pileata. Next base: position 18,001 of record WBMW01003567.1, on the reverse strand, counting down.
CTATGATTCTATATGTTTGCGTAACTTTTAAATATTATTTATTATTTTTCCAATTAACTCTCAGCATCTTAAAGAAAATTAAAAAAAGCTTTATTTAAGCTTTTGATATTATTTTTATCTTCTCCTTCCTTCCTGAGAACCTATATTCTGTCTCTGCATTCTGCACATCCTTCACTGCACTAAGCTTACTTAGCTGTTCTATTGCAAATGGAATACTGCATGTAAATGCATGGGAAAGGAAATAAAAAACAGATTCAACACAGATAATGTAGAAGGAAGAATACCAATTTATTTCAGTGGGATAAAAACATAGGCTTGCTTCTTATTCATCTAAAAGGGTATTGAAATTTGTTAAATTATTTAGGGAATTCTTGCCTGATCCTGTTAGACGCAGAAAGAACAAATCTTGCTGAATCATTCATTATCTATTCCTACTACCGCAGATTTCTCTAAGAGATAATGATCAACAGTAAAAATGTAGAAAGAGTGATGCACCACTGGCCTGGAGATTTTTGTTCTATCAGACATAGATAATTAAATAGCTCCTGTTTCCATATTTGAGGTAGGCATAATACTAAGTGAAGAGATCACAGATGTCTAAACAAAAACAAAATAAGCAATAATTATTATAAAACTGGGTCTTTACAATTGATTTTTACTTATGAATATAGTCTGCAATAATAATTATGCACTTTTAATGTATGCAATTTCTGGTCTCTATAATCTCTACAGAACTATAACTGCAGTCAAATAACTTCTTCTACCTTTGCCTGCTTATTTCAGATAAGAAATTTCTCTCCCTAATATACCAGAGATGCAGTTGGGAAAGGGTATTGTTAAAATAACTCAGATGACTCTATTTAATGAAATTGTGAATAAAAATTAATTCTTTGGTGGAAGGAGGAGTTTTCACTAATTTTTATACATTTGTCACTTCCAGTTTTCTTACTGATATTTGAAACCCTTCATGGAGAGGACTTTACTGTTCATCTTTCTGATCTATTTCTAGACTCTGTCTCATTATAGTTTTGGACCAGATATTCAGTTCCCACATTAATGTATGATGACTAAATGCTTATTTTTTAAAAAACACCATAACAACTAGAATTGCTAAGAGCTGAAGAACTGATAATGTGCAAGACTATTATAATATTTGGAATTATAATTTTTTTGCCACTATAAATTCAGATGAGGCCCCAGTCTCACTGACTTCAGAAAAGTGGAAAAGATGTGCCTGTGTGTTTTGTTTTCTAGGTTTTTTTAGGAAGCAAAATGTGTGAGTAGTGGTTCAGGAGCACAGCCTTAAGATAAGCAATAGAAATTACATAAAAGAGAAATGAGATACCAGTATGGTAATGTAGGCTGCAGAATTTAGTTAACTTTATGTAATTTGTTGGCAAGAAGATTCAACAGTGATGGATGTCTTATAATTAACAAGATGAATGCAAAATATATTTTGCAGGTGTAGACACTAAACTGATGTAATTCCTAAATTTCACTTAAAAGTTTCATTGATTTAATGATTTGTGGACCAAGATCTCTCACCCTTGAAAGAACATCTGTTGTCAATGTACTCATATTTTTAAATTCTTGTTGACACATATTTCTTTGTAATTCTTTCCACTTGTTATAATTTGAAGAACTGATATTAATGGAAAAATTGGATGCTCACAGATGCTTTCCTCAAAATATTTTAAACTTTCATATTCTTTTAGTATGCAAGAGTCACTGCCAAGCATCTTGTGGCTCTCAATAGAAAAATGTATAGTGCTACTTCCATAAAAATTCTGCACATTGAATTTATTTATTTTTTTCAGATAAGAAGTGACTTCAGAAGCTGTTTTGACAGAGAAGATCATTCCAAGATGACGGAATCATAGAACAGCTGATGTTGGAAGAGCTCTCTGGAGATCATCTAGTTCAATCCCCCTTCCTCAAAGCAGTGTCAGAAAAAGTCCTTTGTTGGACTCAGTTCATTAAGTCCATGTCTGTCCTGCCTAGCACTGGACATAGCACTCCAGATGTGGCTTCACCAGTGTAGAGCCGTGTAGTCCCTATAATGTACTGGTGCATGGCATTATTCTTCCTCAGGGGCAGGATTTAACATTTGCCTTAGGTGAATTTCATGAGATTCCCGTTGGAATTCCTACAGATGCAAGGGTTTTAGAGACTTGTCAACAAAGCTCTCAATCTCCAAAGATTGTTGCATGGTCATAGAAACCAGTCCTGACAGTCCTGACCTGCTCTTGCAGCTCCTTCTCATAGGAACACAGCCCCTTGACAACTGCACGTCTCATGTAGGCTAGAGGACCATGTGTCACAGCATCAGAGAGAGACTCAAGGTGATTCCTGAAGCCTGGGACTTGCAGAGTTGTCTTTCTTTTGGACCTCCATTTGGGTCAGAGCCTCCAATTTTTCCAGAGGGAGTTGCTCCAGCAGCTTCTGGGGACCATGCTATACAGTGTGACACCACCATTGTTGAGGATGTGCATGCTGGTCTGAGCAGAGCTGTTGGCCCATTGTTAGTGCTCTTCTGTGTAACTGCTAGGCAACATTAGCGCTCAGCCAGATAACTCCATAGGTCTTAGCTCCCATTGATTCTCAATCTGATATTCAAATCACAAAAAAATTGTTTATTTTGGTGAAAGTGAAAAAAGTATTTATCACTTTTGAGGCTTCATTACCCACTTTTTTTTTCGTTATAGACTTTTATATGTCAGATGGTAGTGGATTTGAAGTCCTCTTCTTGAAAGATCAGAGAATTCTTCAATACGTGGTTTAACAGGCATCAATAATTGAGAAAGAGATCTGTGCCAGTAGAAATCTTGAAAGCACTGAGCTTTTAACTAAAAAATATTCTTGTATTTCTCTGGATCTGAATCAGAAAAAAAAATATATATGCTGAGAGATCAAATAGATTCCCTTGTTAAAGAATGTCAAAGGTATGTCAACAAACTTTATAGTGAATTGGGAAGACTTGTCAAACAAAATGAAACTGAATTTCTTTTGATACACTAGAATACAGGGTAAAAAGTTATGTGCAAGCATTCCTTCAGAACAGAGGAAGGGATATGAAACAAAGAAAGAGATAAAGTAAGAACATGATAAATTTTAAGCACTGTAGATTTAATTTTTATACCATAATTTTGAAAGACCTAGTATACTTCTTTTTGTTTGATTTCAGCCCAGTGATGCTGTGGCATCACAGTTTCTAGTGTTAACATGGTCATGTGTACCATGTTCTCCAAATTTTTCAGCTGTGTTATTTGCTTATGTAGTGTTAGCTCATGTCTGCTATCAATTTTAATAGTTTATATAATGCTTAGTTCTACAACTCCTAGGCATATTGGCACACAGCATTAAAATGTCTATCACATGAAAGCTGAAACAAATTGTCTCATAAATTACAATGTATAACCTAAAACAGTAATATAATCCTAAGAAGGAAGGGGATGATATGTTTGAAATTTATTATTTTCATGGACAGTTATCATTTTTTGAATTTAAGCTTAGTGAGGTCAAGAACATAACGTATAAAATGTAACAATTTCACATTTTTTGAGGTGTTCTTTATTCTGATTATTAGCTGTAATTAATTAGCCATGCCTCAGTTCTTATCCTAAGCTGCTGAGTGGTGTTCCTGTGGACTAGCAATCATTTGCTGCATGTCAGCGATAGATGTAACTGGTCTTGAATCTGCTCCCTAATGCTGCAAACTATTTTGCAAGGCTTATGAACACGGAAATGGCCTTGCAAGGTGAAAACAACAGCCTGTCTATCCACTGTCACATTTATAAACAAGTTCAGGAATTGGGAGAGAAGTTCTTCCTCATGAGTGAGGCAGAAGGATAACAACAGCGTATATGATATTTTTTTCCATTACTATGCTAACCGTTAACTGCCTTCAACTAGGGAACTTAGCTGGGCTATGATATCTCCGTGCTCACTATGCCACAATGCATTTCTCTCTCATGGACTTCTCCAGTTGCCTTTAAATCCATGCAAACTGTCAGCTGAAGTATCCTGCCACAGGGAATACTAGGTCTGCTATCAGCTGCATAATGAATGAATATTTTTACCCCATTTGAGCCTAACTCTTTGTTGTGGTTTGATCCAGCAGATAGCTAAGTCCCACACAGTCATTTGCTCACCTCCCCCTCCCCAGCTGGAGTGGTGGAGAAAATCAGGAGTAAAATACAGTAGAACTCATGGGTTGGGATAAAAGCTATTTACTAAGACAGCAAAGGAAGAAAAAGAGATAACAGTAACTATACATATATGTACATAAAAATAGATGATACACAAAGCAATTGTTCACCACCCACCAACCAATGCCCAGCCACTCCTCGAGCAGAGGCTCCTCTGTGGCTAACTCCCCTCCCTTACATCACATGATGTCATATGGTATGGAATATCCCTTTGGTCACTTTGGATCAGCTGCCCTGGTCCTGTCCCCTCCCAACTCCCTGTGCTCCCCCAGCCCCTTCTCTGGCAGAGCAATACAAGAAGCTGAGAGACTGAAATATTCTTGGCTCTGTTCAACACATCCCAACAACAAGTATAAACAATTGGTATGTTATCAGCTTTTTTTTACCTCTAGAACAAAAACATAGCTTCACACCAGACCCTATGAGAAAAAGTAACTTCTATTTCAGCTAGAAACTAAGACAATCTTACTTTTTTTGACATCTTCTGATGCTTTTATAATGATTTTACTGATCTTTATAATCTCTTATCCTCCAAAATGTATCTTCCCAGACTGTCAAGTCCCTGCCATCTTGATTTTTCTTAAGCATAAACTATTTCCTACTTTTGATCATTCTTTCTGTCCATTTATGATTCTAGAATATCCTGACGAGGCCACACTTGGAGTGATATGTCTGGTACTGGACTCTGCAGGACAAGAGAGACACAGAGTCACTAGATGGCATCCAGTGAAGGGCCATAAAAATGATTAAAGTATTGGAGCATTTTTCATATGAGGAGATGCTGTGAGACCTGGTGCCATTCAGCTTGAGGAAGAGAAGGCTCAAGGGGATCCTACTAGGTGTAAAAACACCTAGCAGGAGACAGATCCAGACTCCTCTCAGTGGTGTCCAGTGGCAGGATGAGAAGCAATGGACATAAACATAAACACAGCAAATTCCATTTTAACATAAGATTTTTTAGTATATATATATTTTAAAATTTATTTTTACTTTTTGCAATCCTGAGCAATATGCTCTTGCTGATCCTTCTTGAGCACACATTTGGACTGGATCGCTTCCAACCTCAGCAGTTTTGTGATTCTGTGATAAAGTTTAAGAAAAGCCTAATACTTAAACAATTATGTATTTTATTTTGTTCTCTCTCTTCTCCTTGATAATGTTTACCATTCAATCTGACTTTTCACCCTATTGAGGAAATCTCTGTATTAGCTAGCCTGTCATAAGCCTAATATGCTTGAATGATCAGTTTAGATCCAATCATAATTTTGCTTTTTCCTCCTATATGCATTACTTTACCTTTAGCTATAACTAATTTATAGGGTACTCTACTTGGGAATGCTCAAGTGCTCTAGTTTCAGTGCCAGAACAGACGTACCACCTTAGCAAAGCACCAATCTAAAGACAGAGATTGCAACAATAGAACCCTTTTTCATGCAAGTATATGGATACCAAAGTCCTTCTCACATCTGTCTAGTTGACTACATAGGAGTAGATATTGCTGCTCTTCTCAAACCAAGAAGATTACTTGTAACTCAAGCACTTCTTGGAGTAAATGAAGAGGGAAAAGTTGTGATTAATATCCAAGTACTGTTAATTAGCAACCTATCTTGTGCTCTGTGCCAGAAGGTCTGATAGTTTAGATGACTGATTCCCTGCAGTGCCATATAAACACAAGATCATTACCCTTAATTTTCAATTTCCTTTACATTTTTACTTTCAACAAGAAGTAGGTTGACATACGACATCTAAGTTTTTCTAGGTTCTTAGGTGTTTTTTGGATTGAGATGTGGGTCAGCGTAGTAGCATAATCTAGGTTTTGTGATCATTTTAGCACCTAGCTGAGTTTACATCATGATATAAAATATTAGCACAAACCAGAGTTTAATATGCTCTCATTTGATTGGAAAGAATTGGTATAACTTTCATGGAAGGATGGGAAAAAATCTTTTTCATTTATGCTAGCAAGGATAATGCTTAGCCCTTGACCTATCTTGTTTGTGGGTTTGCACTTGTGTGTTTATTTATTTTGTTTCTGGTGGAAAGGAGGTGCAGTAAGGTGAAAATTTATGTCCTTTGCAAACAACATTTTAAATTTCTAATGGAATTTTTTTTCCCCTAGGAGTATCATCCTAATATTGTGTTTTAAATATTTGCCATGAAAAAGACAAAATCTGAGTTAGTTTGTAAGGATGCATTTTTCAAGTGGAGACAGAATGTCAGCAGTTTTCACTGTGCTGAACATAATACGATCCTGGAGTATATTGATAAGCTACTGATGTATTTGTACATTCACAGGTCCCTGACTTCAGCCTGAAGATTCTGATGTTTATATCAAATTGTCTTTAGGAAACATATAAGAGGCAAACAAATAAATAAATAAACAAATTTACACTTACTTGTATCAACTTGGGTTGTTTTTTTCCAAATACTAGCTCACACATGAATAATTTTAAAAGCAGTATTTTTCAGCTATGTAGCCCCAGACAGTTGTGGCACAACTTTAGTCAGTTTAGGCAGAAGCAATCCAAAATTCTTGAGAGGAGGTAGAGTGACCTGGTATACAGTTGGCCATGAATTTTTAAATAATATTGAGTTCATTGAAAAATATATTTTGCATAAAAAACTATTAATAAACAGATTAAATGCAGTCATTAATTTCACACTATAAGAGTTTTTTATGTTGAACACTTTATTTCATCATTTTCTCAATCAAACATGTAGTCTTTCATTTTAATGTAGTATTTTCATATTATAATTGATTTTTAAAAAGTTGATTAGCTCTAAAATGAAATGCAACATTTAATTACGTGTCAAACTGAAAGTATTGAGTTGATTAAAATAGCTTTTGCTCTGAAATTCCTATAAGGGTCTCAGTTCTTAAACTAATTTTCTCCTTGCTATTTACTGTTGATCTTAGTATTCTTGTTTTTCTTTTTAAAAGTATGTAAATGTTTTGCAAGGTGAAACTGTCCTAGGGAGAGGAACGCAAGCTCCAGACATACCTTTAAGATTTCAATTCACAAAATGTTACTTCTCTTTCACAGCAGAGAGTAAGGGCAACAAAGACATTATACAATTGCAAAACTCCATAGCTTGTTATAGAGGGCATGATGCATAAATACACACTCGTACATCCATATACACCCTTACGTCCCATATCTCAGGGATGGATTTTAATTCTGCCTTGTCCTTTCATCTCTTTTGCATTCACAGAACTAAGAATACCACACTCACATGCTGTTTCTGAGCTTTCCCACCAAGGGTTGATCCTATGCTACCTTTGGACCTTCAGTACTGTTTTGGGCAGATGTTTGTTTATATCTTGGTAGACATTGGTGATCTCTGTTCATAATATTCCAAATCACTCGGCACTCATATTACTTTCAATCGCATTAAATTTCATACTGAGTTGTTAACCAGGATGTCTCTCCAATGCAGGGAATGCCAGTGCCACATAGGTTTGTCCCAGCTTTCTCCAAAGTATAAACGGTCACTGAAGGTTCATTGGACTGTTTCTACTAAGTACATGTAAAATGAACAGCAGGTTAGATGATCTCTTCTAACCTGGGGAATTACATCAAGGATGAAACAGAAAACAAATAACAATCCTTATTTTAGTTGAGATTTAGCTGTATCTAAAAACTTATTTGAAGCACAACTTCATTTTACAAAATACCTTTTCAGAATAAAGTAACAGAGGCAAACTCCTTGGAAGAACATTTCACTAAGACTTACACATTGCTCAGTAAAATCAATTCGATGTTTATACTGTTGACAAAAAGATGGTTGTCATGTCTCTGTTGGAAATGTTTATTATTCAATTTTCTGTTTGTCTTCTAAACTTAAGTTTTTCTGGGTAATAACTTCTAATGTTACTGGACACATTACTGCACTTAAAAGTTCCTAGGAAAATGATGTTTAGGAGCTATCCAATTATTTAAATGTGTTTATTAATTGTGAAGCAGCTCAGCATTACATTTCTGCTGGCACATTCTGTAGCTCACTTTAAATATTTGTGTAAAAATTCTGCCTTGCTGAAGGTTGTTAAAAATGTTTCTAATGCAGCTATAAACATATATATATATTTGTATTTATATTTCTGCTTTTTAATGTACAGATAAGGGTGTTTTGATTTTCTGCTGCGAATATGGGGAATATTAGGGATGCAAATGTCAAACTCCTTGAAGGCAGAAGCTGTTTGGTTCTACATGCAAGCTTATTTGCATGCTTGCAAGATGAGAATATAAATGTTGCAGATCACTTTTTTAGTCTATTTTAAATATGCAAATGTTGCAAAAATCTAGCAGATTCAGGCACTCTTTCTCTGATTTTATCATGTGCTATGGATCTTTCCAGCCTAATCTTTGCAGGAGAAAATAGTTTCATATTAAATTTGTTAATGTGCAAGTTTCAAAATGAAACCTCTGTACAAAGTGAATCTTATATTCCATATGGACATGCAAACTGACAGCTATACATTATGCAAAAATAGAAATGGGATAAATGAATGTAATAATTAGGGATTAGTTGAAGTAGACAGAAAATTTGGGGTAGCTAACTGCAAGCCCCAGCTTTGAGGAGTGTCATAGAAATACTGCATTATAACATTTTAAAATATTCTAGTAAGTGGAAAATCTTGCAACAAAATTCTCACACTCCCAGTATCCCTGTTAAATTTAATGGCAATGCATCCATTTTCATTACACAGTCTAATAGTGATAGGACAAGGGGGGATGGCTTTAAACTGAAAAAGGGGAGATTTAGATTGGATGTTAAGAAGAAATTCTTTACTCACAGGGTGGTGAGGCCATGGCATAGGCTGCCGAGAGCTGCTGGGCTGCATCCCTGGAGAAGTTCGAGGCCATGGATGGGCCCTGAGCAGCCTGAGCTGGTGGGGCAAACAGCCCACAGCAGGGGTTGGCAATGGATGATCCTTAATGTCCCTTCCAACCTAAGTCATTCCATGATTTTATGATTCTATGATTAGTCAAGGATGCATTAGGCTGCGGATTTTGTTTTGATTCCGTGTTTTGTTTAAATTTGTAGAATACAATTGGTAATCAGTTTAAGGAATGGAAGATCTTCATTCTCAAAGAATGCCAGCACACACAGTACGTTTGCTGGTAATACGGACAGAAAGGTTTAAGAATGAACGCAAAGATTGCCTCAGACATTACCTCTATGGTAGAGTTACAGGTATAAAACCACAACAGTTAGGAGAAGTTTGTATTGTTGCAGCTGCGGGTTTCCTCTGGGCTTTTTTTTACAGTGTTTACTACTCATAAAAATGACATAATAAAATATTCATGAATAGCAGGTGTAATGCATTAAACATGATGAGCGTGTAGTGGAAGAATACCGTTGAAGGGAAAGTTGTCAGCACAGCGATGTACGCAGTGTAAGGATATCTGAAATATAACAATGTGTGGGATGGAAGGACATCCGGCTTGTGAAGATATCTGGTTGATGATATACAAAGCTATTTTGAGTGTAAAATATATTTTTTCAAAGTTTATACTCTGTGCGTGTTTATGTGTTATTTGCTAGCAAAAATCAATCTGTACTAGTTAGGATGGAGGGGGATACCAAAGGAAATATTCAAATTTGGATTGGATGACAAGGAACACAGCATATGGGTATTTGATATGGCCATGGAAGCTGGAAAGAATTAGGGTCAGCTCTAGGGGTTGAGGGAGTTAATTAAGACAATGAGGGTGTGTGTGTGCCCCAGGAGCAAAGTGCAGTCCTAATCAGCTGGTGTGGCCAACTGTGTTTCTGTGTTTGTGTGTGTACTGGCAAGGTGAAAAGGAGATTGTTGCCTGTGGCAATCAGACTGGAGAAGATAGGAAAACATCCCTGACCACAGCATCGCTCAGTGCTGGCACTCCCCAAGCCCAGGGAGTGACATCTTGACCATGACTGGAGGTCAGAGCGACAAGCAGTATGTGAAATAAGATGCAGCATTACCCTGTTTTCTAACACTGACATTCCTTTCAGTTTCTAAAAGAGCTCTCAAGATGTGAGCACAGAAAACAGGCCATTCAGTAACCAACTCTCTGCAGTGTGAGATGATGGATGTTTTACTGTTGACTTTTTTTTAAATGTTATAATTAATTTTAAAACCTTTTCTTCAGCTGTCCCTGTCCTCAGTCTTCAAGATTCTTATTAACTGAAGCTTGGCAAAATCTGCAAGACAGCAGCAAGCTCCATTTAGCACTTATGTACCTTTTTCCTAGTATCACAATAATATAGGGTTCATTAAACACTCCATGAATTTTGTTATTGAGTTGTTTCAGACATTTTGTCCTTGCCAAAGGCTATTCTTATTGTTAATGTGCTAGTCCTCTTTTTTTTTTCCCAAAAATATGCATTTGTTTTTATTAAGCTTACTTATGATGGTATGTGTCTCAAGAATGCATATGGATTCCTTTAATATTTACCCCAGTTGATTCTCATTCAAATACATAGGCAATTTAAGCTTTCTAAGCCACTAGCAATACCAGCTGGTTGCTCTGGAGAGCTTCCTAAGCAAAATTCTTTAAAAAGAAATAAAAGAGATACTTAGAGCTGAAACTTCTTGCATCTGATTCTCCATTCACTTTCTGGTGATTGTGATGCTATATAAACAAAAATGTGAGATTTTTACTGGGGGCAGGTTTGGGATTCTGGAGGAGAACAGAGCGTCTGGAAGGAGTTACATTATACAAATATTGTATAAAAGAGGACGTTGAAAAATAGAGTGATGGCATAAATGCACTTTGAACAATGGAGAATTTTGTTGCGTTTTTGTTCAGATTTATAAATTATCATCATTTTACATTATTCTGAAAATACAGAAAACAAGAAAATATGTGCTAATTGTTCTTTAGTATGTCCAAAATGTATTAGCATATCTCAGGAAGCAGATGTAGAATAGCTTTCATACAAATTTATACTAATGTATACATCTGATAGTTATAGAATCCTAGAATCCTTAGAATTGGAAGGGACCTTTAAAGGTCACCTAGTCCAACTCCAATATACAGGGACATCTACAGCTTGATCAGGGTGCCCAGAGCCCAGTCCAGCCTTACCTTGAATGTCTCCAGGAATGGGGCTTCAGTCACCTTCTGGGCAGCCTGTTCCAGGGTTTCACTATCCTTATCATAAAATACCTTTTCCTTAAATCCAACCTAAATCTCTCTTCTTTTAGCTTGAAGCCATTTTCCCTTGTCCTGTTACAACAGACCCTGCTAAAGAATCTGTCCCCCTCTTTCTTGTAGCTCCCCTTTAGATACTGAAAGGCCGCTGTCGCATCTCCCCAAAGCCTTCCCCTCTCCAGGCAGCACAGCCCCAGTTCTCTCAGCCTCTCCTCGTAGGGAGATGTTCCATCCTATGGATCATTTCTGTGGCCCTCCTCTGGATGTGCTCCAACAGGTCCATGTCTCTCTGTGCTGAGGATTTCACCTCTGGATGCAGTGCTCCAGGTGAGGTCTCACAGCACAGAGCAGAGGGGCAGATCCCCTCCCTCCCCTGCTGCCCACGCTGCTGTTGGTGCAGCCCAGGATGCAGTTGGCTTTCTGGGCTGTGAGGGCACATGGCTGGCTCCTGTCCCGCTGCCACCCACCAGTACCCCCAAGTCCTTTTCAGCAGGGCCGTGCTCTATCCTTTCATCCCCAGCTTGCATTGATAGTGGGGGTTGCCAAGGCCCGTGTGCAAGACCTTGCACTTGGCTTTGTTGAACCTCCTTGCCAAGTTCAGTTGCATTTGGGCCCTGGGCTTCCTGACACCATCCCTACACTGCCAAGCAGCTTCCTTATACTCTTCCCATGGTATCTGTCCCTGCTTCCACTGCCTGCACATTTTCTTCTTGCTCTCCAGTTTGGCTAGCAAGTCCCAGTTCAGCCACACCGGTTTTTTGCCTTTCTTTCCTAACTTCCTACACCTGGGCATGGAGAGCTCTTGTGCCCTAAGGAAAGCTTCCTTGAAGTTCTGCCAGCTCTGCTCTGCTCCCTTGTTCATGAAGACAGTTTCCCAGGGGAGTTTGTCGAATACCTCTCTGAAGAGCTGGAAGTTGGCCTTCCTAAAATTTAATGTCCTAATTTTAGGCTCCTAAAATTTNCTTCCTTATACTCTTCCCATGGTATCTGTCCCTGCTTCCACTGCCTGCACATTTTCTTCTTGCTCTCCAGTTTGGCTAGCAAGTCCCAGTTCAGCCACACCGGTTTTTTGCCTTTCTTTCCTAACTTCCTACACCTGGGCATGGAGAGCTCTTGTGCCCTAAGGAAAGCTTCCTTGAAGTTCTGCCAGCTCTGCTCTGCTCCCTTGTTCATGAAGACAGTTTCCCAGGGGAGTTTGTCGAATACCTCTCTGAAGAGCTGGAAGTTGGCCTTCCTAAAATTTAATGTCCTAATTTTAGGCTCCTAAAATTTTGTCCTAATTTTACTCTTTGACTGTTTGATATCCCTCAGGAGCATGAACTTCACCATTGCATGATCACTACAGCCCAGGCAGCCTCCAATCCTGATGTCACTGATCAGTTCACTTCTGCTACTTGACTCAATAAGTTATACTCACTACAATCCAGGAGCCTCCTGGATTGCTTTCTGGATTTCTTTTTAAAACTCCTATACACAGGTTTTGAATGTTTTTAAGGAAGTTTAGGTTTAGGAAGATATCCTTCATTGTTTTTCTGCTTTGGAAAATGCTTACGTGTCCAGTTCTAATTTTTACACCTTTTTCCCAATCTGTCATTCATTTCATTCACGATTCTAGATTTATATCCTGTTATGGTTTGACTCAGCAGATAGCTAAGTTCCATGCAGTTATTCACTCACCCTCCCCCCTCCCCAAATGGGACGGGGGAGAGAAGTAGAGAGATATGCAGTAAAATGCGTGGGTTGAGATAAATGCTATTTACTAAAATAGTAAAGAGAACAAAAGAAATAACAGTACATATATATATATATGTATACAAAGAGGATACGCAGAGCAAGGGCTCGCAGCCAGTGGTGACCCTTCCTCCCGACTAGCCCCTTCCGTAATGAAAAGCACCCGGAACCCCAACAAACCAATCACATGATGTTATATGGTATGGAATAGCTCTTTGGTCAGTTTGGGTCAGCTGCCCTGGTCCTGTCCCCTCCCAGTTCCCAGCTCCTTATGCCCCCCTTAACTATTTCACTGGCAGAGGAATGCGGAAGTGAGTTATGCCCTCGGCTCCGTTCAACACTGCCAGGATGTTATCAGTATCTCTGAGGCACTGATAGCTTCATACTAGACACTACGAGAAGCGTAACTTCTGTTAGAAACTAAGACATATCCCTATGTAAATCTGGCTTTACAGGGCAAGGTTTTGGTAGCAAAACCTGTAAGAAAGTGTGAGAAACACGTCATAGAATCAACTCTGCAGACACCAAGGTCATTGAAAAAAGAGGGGGAGGAGCTGCTCCACATGACAGAGCAGAAGCTCCCTGCAGCCCAGGAGAGGCCCATGGAGGAGCAGGCCGTCCCCTGCAGCCCATGGGCACCACACAGAGCACATCTCCACATGCAGCCATGGAGGAGCCCACGGTGCAGCAGTGGATGTGGCCTGGAGGAGGCTCATGCAGGAGCAGGCTCATGGTAGACACTGCAGGAGCCCATGCAGGAACAGGATGTCTGGAGGGAGTTGTAGCCTGTGAGAGAGCCATGCTGGAGCAGCCCATTCCTGAAGGATGAGCCCTGTTGTATGAACTCATGTTGGAGCAGTTATTGAATAAGTGCATCATATAAGAAGGAGTAGTTCATGAAGGACTGCATCCCATGGGAGGGACCCCATACTTGAGTGGAGGAAGAATGTGAGGAGGAAGGATTTGAAGATGAAGTTTTATGAACCTACTTCCCCTGCCTGCATTCCCCATCCCATCATGCTGTTCAGCAGGAAAGAAGTAGAGGAGTCAAGAGTGACATTGAAGATCCTGGGAATAAGGGAGTGGAGTGGGGGAAAAGTATTTTTGCACCACAAAATTCTATGGTGCTAACAAAAAAGAGTATGCAACAAAGAAACATTCATGGAAGCTAGATAAAGAATGCCATCACAAGATCTTTTTGTCACTAATAGTCACACATGATATTTTCATGTATTATGTCAGCAAATTTAAGATCTAATGGCACTGTAGTAGAATGCAGACAAAAATGAGAGTTTGTCAAAGAGATTCCATTTTTTAAAAAAATTTAATTCATATTTTTACTCAAAAAAATGAAGTTCACCACTTTCAGTGACCCTTCTCAGTTACAGAGGAAAAAGATCAAGGCATTCCTTTTTGAAGAACATGGTATGTTCTGTTTCTTGGTTGTTTAGATTATGTTCATTAGATTGTGTATGAATATAATAACTATATGTCTTATTTTTATAATCTAATAAAAAATAATGAAAATCATTGTATTTAAATGAAATGTTTTAATGATACCTAAATTGTTCTTCCTTGCAGATATCCATGTTTTATTACATTCTTTTATTAGCTACCACGAGTATTTGCAATAACATTATCTGAGATTAACATCTCTTCCTCCTATAATATTGCTTGAAGATAAATTGCATTATAATCCAAGTAAAATGCTTAGCCATTGTGGAATAAAAAAAGAGAAAAACAGAGTTGCCAAAATGTGAGTAAATAAGATAGTTCTTAAGCAAAGATAAAGAGTACACACGGGAGCATATGAATTTTCAAATAAAGAATACCATGATAGGGCAAACCATTTACATTCTGTGTGAACTGAAGACATTTTATTTCGCTGCCTATTGACTCATACAAACTGCAGAGACACTCTGCTTCATGCAGAGTTTTGAAGCTGTCATTGCCTTTTCGGAAAATCTTGTTAAATGACAATGTGTTATTCCCAGGAATCTTAGCAATTGTATTGTAAATAGTAATGGGTTTTTGTGGGTTTTTTTGGTAATAAAACTTTCAAAGATTAATCTAATTGCAGGTCATGAAATAAATGCTAAGTTTGCATTATATTTGTTTCAAGGTTATAAGAAATTCTTCAGTGAACATTACATGAATTTCAATTTTTATGGATTATTTCTCATCCCTCTCCAACATTAGTGGGGATAAGTATCTGATTTTGAATGAATGGTAACAGGATGGTTTTTTCATAGTCTGTCTTTAAAAGAAGACCACACTTGATTATTGCAAGTAATGTAATGCTAAGGTGATATTATGAAGGAAATACATATTGTGTGAACTGAAGCCAAGATGTAAGCCATGGAATCCCCTCTACAAAACTTCAGAGCTAACTTTCTCATACCTCTAGTCATAGCACAGCTGTGTGGGAATTCTTGGCACTCAGGAGCACTCCATTTTAATTCCATCTTGACATTTAAGAGCAGAAATCTTTAAAGGCAATTGTACAATACTCATGTAGAGTTAATAGGCAAATCTCCTGGGGTCTGGTATTGCGAAGAGAGGAAGAATGAGGTTTTTCAGTATTTTAGCCTTGCAGATGTTGGACAATAAAGATCACTACCAAAGAAAAACAGAAACAAACAAAAACAACAAAAACAAACAAACAAACAAACAAAACTCCCTAACATCAATTTTCCTGTTGCTGAAAATAAATAGAATCATA
This sequence comes from Penelope pileata, assembly GCA_013396635.1. Taxonomy (NCBI): domain Eukaryota; kingdom Metazoa; phylum Chordata; class Aves; order Galliformes; family Cracidae; genus Penelope; species Penelope pileata. Next base: position 2,201 of record WBMW01003567.1, on the reverse strand, counting down.
GAATCATAGAATCCTTGGAGTTGGAAGGGACCTTTAAAGGTCATCTAGTCCAACTCCCCTGCAATGTACAGGGACATCTACAGCTAGATCAAGTTGCTCAGAGCTTGGGCCAACCTGACCTTGAATGTCTCCAGGGACAGAGCTTCCGCCACTTCTCTTGGCAAGCTGTGCCAGCACTTCACCATCCTTACTGTAAACAACTTTTTCCTTAAATCCAACCTAAATTTCCTCTCCCTCGGTTTAAAGCCATTCCCTCTTCTCCTATCCCCATAGACCCTGCTAAAGAGTCTGTCCCCCTCTTTCTTATAGCTACCCTTTAGATATTGAAAGGCAGCTATCAGGTCACCTCGGAGCCTTCTCTTCTCCAGGCTGAACAGCCCCAGCTCTCTCAGCCTGTCTTCACAGGGGAGGTGCTGCATCCCCTGGATCATTTTTGTGGCCTCCTCCGGACACACTCCAACAGGTCCATGTCTCTCCTGTGCTGAGGACTCCACATCTGGACACAGTGCTCCAGGTGAGGTCTCACCAGCACAGAGTAGAGGGGCAGGATCCCCTCCCTCGACCTGCTGCCCATTCTTCTCTTGATGCAGCCCAGAATTCTGTTGGCTCTGTGGGCTGTGAGGGCACATTGCTGGCTCATGTCCAGCTTGCCATCTACCAGTATCCCCAAGTCCTTTTCAGCAGGGCTGTGCTCTATTCTTTCATCCCCCAGCTTGTATTGATAGAAGGGGTTACCATGGCTCAGGTGCAAGACCTTGCATGTGGCTTTGTTGAACCTCATGAGGCTCCTGTGCCCACTGCTCAAGCCTGTCTAGGTCTCTGTAGACGGCATCCCATCCCTCAGGCGTGTCAACTACACCACACAGCTTGGTATCATCTACAGACTTGCTGAGGGTGCACTCAATCTCACTGTCAACGTCGTTGATGAAGATATTGAAGAGCATCGGTCCCAGCACTGACCCCTGAGGGACCCCACTCGTCACAGACCTCCATCCAGACATTGTGCCAGTGACCACCACTGTCTGCGTTCGACTCTGCAGCCAGTTCTTTGTCCATCCAACAGTCCACCCATCAAATCCGTATCTTTCCAGTTTGGAGAGAAGAGTGTTCTGGGGGACCGTGTCAAAGGCCTTGCTGAAGTCCGGATAGGTTACATCAGTGGCTCTTCCCTTGTCCATTGATGCAGTCACGTAAATGTGAGAGGCCATGCTATCAAGTGCATTCAGAAAAGATTTCTGAAAGCCTAAGGGTGTAACCTCACAACATTTCTCTAGAAGTTATACCTGAACAAAAGATATTTAAAAAAAAAAAAGGAAAAAAAAAAGGATTTATTCATTAAACAGAAAAAAGAGAAGGGAAGGACCACTCAGATTAGCAGTTGTACCTTTCTCAAAAGTGCTAGAATAGATTGGCAATATCCGTAATATTTTAGTAAGTAGAACAAAGCAGCAATATAATAGCAAAAATAAATCCTTAACATTTGGCGCATTTTTTTCAGATCTGTTTTCAGATTGATGCTGCTATGTGAACAGATTCTTCAATTTTCACTACTTAAAGTATTTTACTATTTGGAGTAAAACTTGATAATTCTCTACAATTTTTAACTTAAAAGAAGAAATAATTTCAGATAAATGTTACGGCCTATGTGTACGTGTTTGATGTAAAATACATACTTGGAAACTTTGAAAAACTGTTCATAATTTCACTGCTTCTTTTTAGCCAATGACATTTGAAAATGTTGTTAGTTCTTTATTTCCTTGTTTCTCAGTTTTATGCACCAGCAAAACTAGGAGGGCATCAATCTAAACAATAATGATTTTCACTGATGACTTTGATTCATAATGTCAACTGCATCAATATCCATTGTAGAACAAAGGGTTTTTTGGAATTGTTTCTGTTATTTGCTTGTTATTTTTATGTTCTGTAGCAGCCAAATATTCCACAAACTCGGAAAGATTTTAAAATAAAATTTATGTTAGAAACACTCCAAAATTCTTTAAAATAAAAACCAATCCAGCATATTCTATCTTTTATTTATTTTTGAATATGTTTTCAGTGACGATCTTCAATTTATTTTCCTTAAACTCTTTGCGGTCTGCAATGAACTGATTAAGTCTGTTGGCACTGCTGAAGAAGTAATAGGTTTGACTTATAAAAGAGCATGCCCTAAGCCAAAGGGCCATTGTTCTGGTTTCAGCAGG
>WBMW01003555.1:0-30603 GCA_013396635.1 Penelope pileata | reverse complement strand
AAAGTGAGATGGATTGAGGATCTGTGCTTGGTATTCTGAACACTCCAAGTGACTGCAATACAGGGAGAAAGGGTTGAGTTTTTAATTTAATTTTACAATTTGGACACAAAGTGTGATCAGGGTTATTCAAGCTCAATGCAGTATTTCTTTAAATGAAAGTGAAGGAGGGGTTAATACCTCATCCTAGGGGTTTGGAATGACATTTGAGCGTGAAAAGCAAGATTCATTTAAAAGTGAACCTTTTCAAATTATATTTTCTCTGAACTTGTGCCAACTCGATTATAGGAACGGCTTTTGTACTGATCTGGTTAGTAAAATGCCTGTTTGTTTTAAATCTGATACAAACGCATAAATTTAGTGACATGCATAGATAGTACATACTCATTTTCTTTGAGTATTGATGATTCTGTCATTCTGTCCTCAGAAATAATTTTAAGGAAGAAAAAAAATGACCCTTATTTAAGAACTCTTTAAAAGACTTGCACACAGAAAGGATACACAAAATGGAATTCATTCGTTGGTTGTGGTGTTGGTTTTGTATTGTAAATTAAGGCTACTAAAGAATCTTACTGTTAGGACCTGCAAAGGACTGACCTTTGCTGTACAGTAAGGCGAAGTAGCCTGTTAATGAGTATCTCAGTCACCATAAACACCTGATATTTATTCCCATATGTAAAAGATTATTAATTCTGTCACTTGCTGATAACATTGATAAAGCGGACAGTCCTCATGATGTTCATTGCCACTGGTATGGATTATGTTCAAAGAGAGACTGATAATGGAGCTGCTTGCTGACATCTGCATGTGATAGAGGGTCATCTAGTAAAGCCGTGCCCACTGACACATCTATGTGTTCACCACGGAAAGAAATGACCTTGCTGCACAGTTTTGTCAGGAAATAAAAAGGCTCAGGCTGTCATTGCCATGGAAAAAAAAGAAAAAAAGAAAAAAAAAACTTTATAAAAAAGAAATCATAGGAAGTTCCATCTTGCTTTTAAAGCCATTCTAAAGGAAAGAAAGGAATATCTTTTTATGAACTAAAAGCAGACCATAAATTTGAAAACCTTTGTGGCTTCTCACTAACAAATGCATCAGTGACATATAATTAAGTTGGGCTTGGTTATCTTACACCCTTCCTGAGTACTAAGATCTTTAGCAATATTTCAGTTTCTAAAAACAATGGGTCCTGAAAATCTTCTGTTTCCTCTCTTTAGAGCTGGCAGGAATCAGTAGGAATTTTCTTCAAGAAAACTGTATACTCTTAATCTGATATATAAGCTCTCTGAATGGTGAATTGATTTTCCTGAAATCACTAATTATTGCAACCATATACCTATGATATGACAATGATCTTTGAGTAATCATTCCGTAGATGTTATGGGAAGAGAAGTATACACTCTGTAGAAATCATGTATTTCTTATTTCTCCATACTATTGCATAGATTGTACCAGCAAATGGATGTAGAAGCAGTCTTCCTTGAACTTTGGCAGCTAAATGCAAGTTTGGCAGAAAATCTTTTATCCAAAGAGTTAAGTTCATATTTATGTGGACTTGTTAACTTCAATTTCCTTATTTATTTCTCTGCCAGACATGAAATGGATTCTCTCAACAAGTTGAGAGACATAAATCTTGAATAACTGAGACCATTGAGAACTCATTTGAGTAATGGATTGAATGTCACCTGTGTATGCAAAGTTGACAGAATCTGTCAATCTTTAGGAATGCTTTGATTTGTGTGTGTTTCTATACCTGTGTGTCTAAGGTGACTGTACTGTGAGATTCTTTAGTTTAAGTAACAGAGTACTTGGATCATTAATCTGGTCCCTCATTCTCACGGTGCCTGCCAGATTGCAAGGCAACTGAGTGAATAGTCATATGTTCCTTTTGTAAAGAGCTGGAATAGTTTTAAGATCTTAAGAACTAGTGCTCCCACGTGGGAAATGTTTACTTCCAGAAAATAGCCATCTGGGATCATCTTCATGCACTGCAATGCTTGGGCATCTGCACTTTGGCTTACACTTTTTTGACTTAATTTGGCTGCACTGGTGCAGATGAAACACTCCTGACTTCCCATTTTGCCAGCTGAGTTTTGTGGGTTACAGCTTCAGCTTGGGTGTGGTGACAGCACCGGCAGCCTTATCTGGTAAAAACACTTTACATCTTGTCTCCTTGCAAGGTAAAACTCTTTCTCCTCTCTCTCTCTTTAATCCCAGCTATGCTAGATGACCTGAGCCATAAAGCTTTCCTTATCCCTGATTTTCTGATGACTGTTCACTATTTAAATTCACTTATTATTATGCTATGTTGAAATGATGGATAGTTTCAGGCAGACAAAAAGTAAGTAGATATTTGTTACTGCTCTCGTGGTTAACATTCAGGGACAGAGGATTACAGACTTCACTGGAAAATTTTAATTTTGATTGTACATTTTAAAAATTAATTAAGAAAGCTAAAGAGTCTTTACTCAGGAATAAGTGTTGTACCTCACTGCTTGTTTCTGTGTTTTATTTAGTCCAGAAAATACACAACTGGTTACTTTCTAATCACCTATTTTAAATGCTCATTCTCTGACTTGCTAAGGACAATGGTAAAATTCTTAATGAACTTGCTTAACTCAGCAACCTTTTCAGGCTATACAGAAGCAATAACATTTGTTAATAAAAAGATTTTTGTACATCTTCTTAACCATCGTAAGAAAATATTGAAAGAAAATAATTAGTATCTAAATTAGAGCAAATGTTTGAAACGAGTCATAACTTGGACTTCACTAGTACTCAATTATACATAAGATATAAAACCCGAAAGCTAAAGCTTAAAACAGTAAGTTACAGGAGTAAGTTAACAGTGCAAAACATCTTACCTAAAGAACACCAAACATCTAAAAAGGACTCTTAGGTAAATTAGAGAAATGACTATTCTACAACACAGCGCGTTGGTATTCTCAAAGAATATAATTGTTATGTAATTATTTTCTTGAGACAGACAGCATCACCAACCATTTTTTAATGGATTTTATGACATGCTAATTTCCCATCTGTCCCAAGTAATATAGATTCTGCACTTTAGTTCATTCACCATATCTTAATAGCAAAATTACAAGAAGAAAATGTCTGTTCAGTCCTTCTGAAGGTTAGGTATAAATAAAATGCTCATGTTGTATGCATGGGAGGGAGCACTGCCTCTCAAACATGTCTCTAGCATCAGTTATCAATGCCTTTATGTTGATACTGATCAACAACAAAAAAAACTTTCCTGCTATGGAAATCTAAGCCCAGGCACTTGCAGGATTTGTAATACTTATCCATAGCAACTTCAGCAGGTGCAAACAGATGGCTGACATTTCTGTTAGACCATTAAATGTAGCCTGCTACTGTCCTGCTATGCCCAACTGGAATCAATTAAGTATGAAGCGGGATATCAGGCTATGAATCACAAGTTCTTTGTATCCTGTAAATTGCATAGCTTTTTTGTTTTTTTAAAAATGCCTCTTTTCATGGAAGCCCTGGGGATAGCAAGAAAAGCAGCAAAAGAGGGAGGTAAGTTCATACTTAAAGCAGTTTGAACTTAAGTTGGAAAGTTAATCCCAGTTAATAGCTCTGAGGGTAAAGCTCATTTTGGAGGTTACTGCCATATCCCACTTGGGGTCATGTTCCTTCTTGCATATCCTCCAGAACTCCTTTGTAAAATATGCTGGTTTGATTGTTTGTATTGTGTTCATATGGCTAAAGCAGAATCAAAAAAATCAAGATAACCTTTCTTGAAATTATTTTTCTGAGCTTGAGCATTTCACTAATGTTCTAAGAATAGTTGTATCAGGACAACAAATGGATGCAGAAATCTGCAGCAAAAGTAGCTCCAAGGAACATTTAAGAGCATTTTAGCTAGCTTTGAGAACTCAGTCTAGTATTTAGATAGGACGAAATTGCTGTAAGCAGGGGCAACTGAGTAGAAGAAGGACAGTGGGTAGAAAAAAACTTTGACTGTGAAATGCAGAATTAAAACAAAGAGAAAAATGATCTAAAAAGGGAAAAAAAAAACCAACAAAAACTCTTTCTTCCTAGTTCAGCTTTGTATGGTGAAATGAAAAGGGATTCTGTAAATATGATAATAGAAATTTCATTTCACATCATGCTCCTGCTTAATGTCTTCTGTTTTCTCTGAGTCAATCACAATCTTTTGCTAATTACTGCCACAAAGCTGAACAAATGGCAAAGGGAAATAAGCAACATTTGTGTATAGGGTGAGTGTAGTGACATTATTTCAAAAGAATAAGTTGATGTGAAAGTGTTTTAAATATGAGCTGGCAACTGCTAGTGAGCTTGCTCTGTCTGATTTTAACCTTTAATTTGTGAGAATGCAGTGAATAATGATTGACTTTCTTTCCTCAATATTTATTTTTTGGTGCCTTGAATTTGGAGCTGTCATAATTAATATTTTGAGAAGTTGTCTTGTTTCCCAGGGCTTTCTGCAAGTTCCTGTTTCCCAGTGATTCACTCTTCCAGTACTTCCATGAAGTGCTGGGGCAGTAGAGGCCCCTTTTCCTGTAACCAAAACAAGGAGGATTTTCTAATCTAGAAGACTCCAAGTAAAATGAAAATGCACAGATGCTCACATTCAAGACTTGCACAGTATTCACACAACTTTCAAAATCCTTGTGTTTCCTCAGACTCTGTCCTCTTACCCAGAACTAATTGTTCGTTAACTAATTACTAGTTAACTTTTCAAATATAAGTTATAGAAAGAGGACACTGAATCCAGACAAAATGATGAAACCCAGAAAAGTTATTCAGATTGAGTATAAATATAGGTCTTAAGATCTATACTTGCAAAACATCCTGAAGAGCAAAGAAATTTCAGGCCTTCATATTTCTATTTTTTTTTTCCCTTGCTGGAGTGATTTCAGTTCCTGAAGATTTATGGGACATAAGACGTGTCTATATGGTGTAAAAAACACAAGTCCAGTAGCTGAATGAATCTTTGCATCCTAAAGGAGCATCTCAGCCCAGTAAGATATAACAATTCCAAGCTCCTTAGTCATCACAGTGCCTTTAATAATTCTGCTTTAGCTTCCATGCATACGTTGTCGTTCACTGGAGTAGAGTCTCGAAGTCTGATCTGCCATCCACTCACTTATTCAGCAACCTAAGTATTTCATTTTCAGATTACTGATTAAATCTCATTTTTCTTCCTAACTGCTAGAACTATTTAACTGAGGAATGTTTTAACATTTCATATTCAAGAGAGAAAATATTGAAAATAAGGGGGAAAAAAAAAAAGATCTATTCAAATAGTTTTTGTTTTGAGCCAAATGGAAATATCAGACCAAGAATTGTTTGATTTCCCATGACTGCCTTACAAAGCAAATAAAATAGGATGAATACAAGTGAGTCTGTATAACGAAACTACTTCAAATCAATATTCATAGACAAAAAGTCATGTTGTATGGTGTATGTAAATTGATGTCAGTTAAAACCAAGGAATCTTTACATAATACCAAGTAAAAACACCACATATGGTTTCAGTAATATGGCTTCCACACTGTTAGAAAAAAAATTCCAACTTTTTCCTGTCATCTTTTTTTTAGGAGAAGTAGGCTGTTAAAGTTATGTTTGTCAAAGCTTAAATCCTGTGCTGAAAGTACAAAATGAAAACATAAAACGATTTGCAAGAAATGCTTACAGAGACTGGTAGTCTGCCTCTCCTGGATACTTTTAAATATGTTTTTCCATTTATTTTCTTCAAAATTAGAAAGAACAATAACTAGAAAACAATGAATTACTTATTAGGTAATAATAATTAGGTTTTACTTATTGGGATATTTGCTGCATCTTTTACTGTCAACTGGAGACTGTAATTCTGACATCTATTGACCGAGAATCTGTACATCATTGGAGAGAGGAAAGAATATATTTCTAGAAAATCCTTCTGTGAAAGTGATTTTGAATGCTCTGACATGGCTACTAGATTTAAAGATTGAGAGAAAAAGGAGTACTTGGGACATCTGAACATTTTATAGGGTGGGAAAGTCATCATTAATAAAAGACTAGCTAGAGTGGCTAAGAACATGTCTGGTGGGTACAGCAAAATGGAGGCAGCTGGACAGGGATAATGGCAGAACTGGAAACCTTCTAGAGGAAGTCTTTACCGTAAGTGAATACATTGCAAGTTACTGTCTGTGAGGTGTGTTAAAATTCTCATGAAAAGAGCAGTGATGTGGTTATATATAATCTAATTTCTGAAGAGGAAATGGAGATATTTAGGAATGATTACTAAGTTAAATGCTCTGATTCTCACATAAGGATTCTAATTTGTGATGACTTCTACAAAACTAGTGATGAATAAAATCAAGAAATTAAAGAATGCCACGTTTTCATTGAGAAAGGAAGTATCCTGAAAGTAGAATTGGATTAGCTGTAACTAATATGCTGCTCTTTTTTTGTGAGAGCTGGATGTGGACCTCATGGCCATTATGGCTCTTTGGCAAAACGGTTAGACTGTGGGAACCATCCAAATACTACTTTTGATTTACATTACTAAATATTTGACACCTGAATTCTAAAAAATGAAGTTGCAAAGACCCCCAGTGTAAATCTACTGAAAGAGCAATACATTTCTTTTGTCAATAACATTTCAAATGCTGTCAATGTTGAAAGAAAAGTGAGATGTATTTGGGAGATGAAGAAGAAAACTCCTGAAGTGTCAGTAAACGCATTAGGAAGAAAGAAGAGAGCTAAAAAGAAGGAAAAAGCTCAGTCTAGATATTGGAGATGATTGAGTGTAGAAGAAAATCAGTGAGTTACCTCAGTGAATTCAACTACTTTTATTATTCTTTTCTTTGATCATGATAATGTTCATTTCTGTAACATTTTTCCCCATTGTCTCTTGTCTTCTAGTTCAGAGGTCCACACTGAAAACTGAGGCAACGCGTTCATTAATTTAAAGAGTATAAAACATCTCTGCAAAGATACTGACACCAAGAGGTCCAGTTTTATACATTATCCCTCTTTGTGTCTTAGTCCTTCATACCATTAGCCTACAACAAATTCCAGACCATCTCTTTGTACTTTTTCTATCCAGTGCACATTATTCAATACCTGCACTTTGTTGTTACTCCACTTCCAACATGTTCCTGCTAACTCTGTTACTTCCAGCCTCACGTATTTCAGCATTGGTTATGTTCACTTTACTTCCCAGATACCTGGAACTTCCATACAAACACTACTTAATTGTTGATGATCTTTTTTTTTTTTTTTTCCCTCTCTGTTTCATTAAGAATATGTATTCTATCTTTCAATAATGACATATGCACCATCTTCTGTGGTAGAGGGAAATAAGAGGAATCTGGAAATACGCTTGGTAGTTAGTCAGTTTGGGTTAATATTTTATCAGTGCCAACAGTTGCTTCCAGTTTCTCTAGCTCACAGTTATGTTGCAAGTTGAATTTATCTGCTTTCTGCTGATGAAATAAAGTCTTCAGAGCAGCTGATTTGATTATCTATTTGATTTGAACGTTTTTTTTTCTTCAGTCTAAGGAGAATTATCTAGCAGTTTCTGATAGACTCACTTTCAAATTATAGACTACATTTTGATTCGGTGTGTGTCAAAGTATGTTTATTTGATATGAAATAATACTTTGCTCTTTGGTAGTATCTTCTGCTTCAGCAAGTCAACTTTCTTTATAAATATTAATTAAGCTTCCCAACATTCACTCTGATAGGAAAATGCAATTATTTCAGTTAGCATACAAGTTAAAGTGGACACATAGAGAAGAGCTGCATCTAAAACTCAGTCCTCTGATTTTGCTGTGAGAAATTATTTGCTCTGTGGCTTAGCTTGGCGTACGTGGATTAATGTTCTTCCAGCCAACATCAGTGTCAGTTCTTGGGTTACCTGCTGAGGTGAACTTCATCTTAAAGAATTTATGAGTAAATGATGTCTGTAGGTTTTTTTTTTAAGCTCTCTCTTAAGATCAGATTTATTTACTATTCATATTGGAGTACTGCAGTCTTTATTGGATGGTTTCGTCTTCTCTCCCAGGAAACAGCACCAGAACCTGGAGGTTTTCAAGAACTCTGAATGCTACAGATATGAGCTTTAAACATATTAAGGAAGAATGAGGACCAGCAATAGCTCTTTCTCTTAAACTTATTCTTCACCTCACAGTTACAAATATAGTCTAGAAATCAATATAAATCCAAGCAAATGAACAAATAAAATGTTAGATGAAACGATAAAATTTGGATAACCAGCAGTAGAATACAGAATATCAAATGAGCCAACTGTCTGTTTCATGTAATAATTTCCTCTTCCTTATCCCCATAAAAAGGCTCTCCTTCTTTAAACAAGCAAGCAGATCTCCATACAACCTGAAGCAACATGGACTGAGTTTCTCCTAATTATCTCAGGACAAAAATTAGAAGCTGATTTCTCTCTAATGCTCACAATCATTTGAGACATTCTTCTTCTAACACTTTCTTATTTTAATAACCAACAGAGAAAATAATTTTAAAGATGAGAAATCTATTCTGATCTCAGTGTTATTGCAATTAAAATAGAGTATACACACTCCAGCATACTCTTACATAGCTTATCAATACATAGCTGATAAATCTATTTGCAAGTAAAGATGGGAATAAGTTACTCATACAATAACATTTCAACAGATCTGCTTAAAATAAGTGTGGTTTTATTAATTGTATTATTTATTATTGGTTCAGTATGGAATGATAAGTTCAAGGCCAGTTTGGATGGGGCCCTCAGCAACCTGATCTAGTACCAGATCTGGAGGTTGGCGGCCCTGCCTGTGGTGGGGGGGGTTGGAACTTGATGATCCTTGGGGTCCTTTCCAACCCAGGTCATTCTGTGATTCTATGATGGTTCTATGATTCTAAAAAAAAATGAATTATGTGATATTTTTGCAGCAAGGTATATAACTGCATCAAAATACTTTTCGAAAAAGTTCTTGCAGAAAAAAAAATCCATTCAGCCTACTATATATTTTGGTCATACTAGTTGTGTTTCAATGAATTGGCCATAATGAAAAAAAGCCTTTCTTCTGATAAAGGCCTTTTTTCAGTTTGTTTGCTCCTTTTGATGAATTTTAGAACTTCCAATTCTAGAAATAATTTGTCCTTGACATTCAGAGAAATGCAACAAAAACTACTTTTGCTATGTTTTTTTTGACATACAGACTTCTGTTGTCTGACATCTTATAATGATAAAAGGCTTTTACTTGCGAACAATCCAACTGAAATAGAGTAATAGCCAAANTTTTTTTTTTTTTGGTTTCATTTAATTAAGTTTTTGTCAGGTAAATATGGTAAAATTGACGTTTCCAAAATTTATTTGTATTGACATAGAGAAAAGCAAATCAGTCTAATGGCACCATTCACCAGCTAAAACACATTAATGTACTTGGTTGATTATGCTGAAAAGAATGAGAAGAGTCAGTCAAGTTCTTTTTTAAAAGAGCTGGATATAAAGGATTTTTGTTTGAGGATAGAAGATGGAAAAATTAGATGAAAGCACCTAGCGAGCTTTGCTACCTTTAGATTTATGCAGATGGTGAGTGGGTTTATTTCAGACTGAAGTTTTGGACTCAGATGCCAAAAATTCTCATATATCCTGTTTTTGGCACTTAAGAGATTATTTTTTTTAGGATATGGCCCTTATGGAAGGTATATAAAATCCCTACTTGTATTGCATCACAAAATATTGCACCAGACTTTCACCTTCTTCTATTTTCTATATAACGTAAGTAATTTCACTGATTTATTGGTGTACTGCAATGCTTTCTTGTTGTCAGATAGTGGCGTTCCGCCATTTGTTGTCTTAATGTACTTACATCAAACATTTTGGAGTGAGATGCTGCTCAGTGTGAGTTAGGAGCATCACAAGATAGGTCATACTGTGCATAAGTCTTCAGAATATTGTGGAAAAATCACATAAGCATCTCCACAGTTTAAAAAAAATAGCGTAGAAATGTTTTATATCTATGAACTCTTTTTCTGACTAAGAAGTCACCTTCAACCTTCTTAGGAATTCTTGTTTTAGTCTCAGGCTTTTGTTTTCTTCTTTTCCAGTGCAGTTATTTGGGAAATAACTTTGTAAAAGATTTGTGCACAAAAATAATCATTAGTAAGAAATGTATTAAGAGGTTACATGTGGAAATATACACATGTATTTTCCACCCGTGTTTGTTTCCTTTGTCTCTAGAGAGTCACCTACATCTGATCAAGGAGGTTATTTGTCTTGCACCTTGTACCCATACTCCGCTGAATTCAATTTTGTAATCAGTGCAGAGTTAGTGGGCAATCTACTCGGTTGTTAATCAACTGATGAAGAAGGCTACATACTGAGAAGTATTTTCCCCTTCAGAATTGTTATTTAGATGAGGATGGATTTCTCATCAACAGCTTTTTGGTAAGACTAAAATAGCAAATTAGAAATGTATGCTTCATAACTGTGCCTTCAATATCTCTCCAGAATCTTTGTAATTTGATCCAATATTAATCTGGCTCAGCAGTGTATTTCTTTCAACACATATTTACATGTTTCCACCTGGCATTACTGACCACAGTAATTCCATTTAGTGGGTAGTAGACACATAACAAATTTGTTCTTTTATTCTGCTTATCTTGAGTGGCTCATCAGGAAGTCCACAGCGTCATTACTGATGGTTACATTCCTATAAAGCACAGTATTGCTTCCTTCAGTGTTCCATAATTTGGATGCATTTAGATATTGATATATTTGCTCATCTTGGAGTACGAAAATAATAAACACTGTAAAATCTTAAGCTGATAGTCTGTGAACCTGAAAATAAAAAGGGAGGCTTTGTTTTACATATGGTGTATTTCTCTTGTTTGGATGGTTTTCTAGATAACCATCTGTAGCAGAGAAAGGATGGCAAGAAAACTGATGTCTCATACTTGTTTGCCAAGATTCATGAATATCTGCTTAGTGTGGCATGTTGCCTAATCAGAGGCTGGTGGGACTCACTGTCACAGGTTTCAAACAATAATGTATTTAGAGCCTGTCTTCAGGCAAGCCCTTTGGCATTAATCTAGAAAATTTCTGTACATTGGACTAAACTTTGCATAGAAATGAATCTGCTAAAAAGAAAGAAAGGGGGTAAAATAAGGCTGCAGATAAGGTGATGAGGAAGGACTAAGAGGACAGTGCAGGAGAACACAAGGCCAATTCTGACTGCCAGCAAAAGCGTACTGCCCCAGATCAGTTGAAATCTAGGGAGATTATTTGAACCGGAAAATAAAAGTATGAGTAACTGGTAATGATAAACAGTAGGAAAAGAGAGATCTAAATAATCCTCTAAATTTAGGACATATTTCTCAGTAAATTTAGGAAGTCGATAAGGCACTCCAGAGACTTGACCCAAACTGTACTGAAATCTGTGCAAAGTTCCCCGGTATCTTCATCAGACTTAATGTTTCCAAGTAGCTAGTACACAAAAAGAATCCATTTATATATTTGTATCTGATCCAAAAGAACATGTATCACAACAGTGGAAATAAAAGGGATCTAGCAAAGATCTAGTATGGCAAAAGAAGTATTAACTGAAGTACAGTGGAAATAGGCAAGCGAGCTTTTAATCTCAAAACAAAATTTTCTTTTGAGCCTAATTGAGCATACTGATATGCATATAATTTTATGTAATTTTACTTGCATGATGCTTTCTTCATTTCTTTAACTTTGATTGTTGTCCATTTTAACAAAACTCTTCTAGAGTTGTCTGTATGTGGAGGTCTCCTCGATCTTATTAAGAAGATTAATCGAGTAAAATCGGTATGGTCCTTGTGCGAGAGAGATTTTATACAGCTACTATTTCTATAGCTGTTATTTTTGCAGTATATAATAATATGTAACTTATGTAATAACAAATTAAATTAGTGCTGTATTAGCTTTATTTTGATACTGTGATGGGAAAACCATGCTGTGCATCCTTTTAGTTCAGTTGATTATTTTGTTTTGCTAAATGGAGAACATTTCCATAGAAAATACAAAATGAGGACTGAATGGGAAAAAAGATATAAACATTCATGTAACAAAAATATAAAATCTGCATTTTGAAGTTGCAAAACCCAAATGCAAAACATACTGTAGTCTGACAGTCTTTCTGTAATGTGTGCTACGTCTTATTTTCTCTGAATTTATCTCAAACAGCTTTTGGAATTCTTGCTAGAACTCAGATATTTTTATTCAAGGGGGCTGATTCCTTTCGACTGTGCTGTGACTACTCCTTTATTGCTTTTCCAACAATTTCATCCCTGACTTGTGCAAGGATCAGAATTAATATTATACAGTGGGTTATCGAAGAGGTAAATTGGCAGTGAGCCATCCTGACTTACAGGGATGGCTGAACATTTCTGAGCATCCCAAACTTTCTATCATGACAGAATCTCACAAGAATAACCAAAAAAACCCCAACAACCCCAAACCAATAAAAATAAAGTCGATTTTTTCCTCCTTAGTGGCTTTAAAGCATCACCTTTGACACCTTTTGTCACCTTTTGACACCACTGATGCAATTAAAAATTGCTGTCTGCCAATATTTGATCATTTACTCCTTTTGATCAGCCCTCAAGCGTGGATGATCATCGCTGACCTTCACCATTCCTTCCCTTCATCTCAGTTCTCATGCTTAAGAACATTCCTGTACTTAGCCTGTCCTAACACTTAAAAATATACTTCACTTGTAGTAAACAATGATGAAAAATCAGTAAAGCAATCCTTTTGTTCACTGTGGTGACATTTCCTCTAATTAAATTTTCATCTCTGAAGGTATTTGGGCCTCTCTGGTCCATCTGGGATATGTTTGCCCTCAGCATTGCCTCAGGCCAAATGTATTTTTGTTGATATAGTGCACAGCATGCTGTCCTCAGTGGCTGTGGGTATTCCCCACTGGTGGTTTATTTAGAAGATTATTTCACCAGTTTCAAAGTACTTTTTCTGAAGTCTTTTTTTTTTTCCCCTTCTTTTCAGAGAGTGAGAGAACTGTGTGCCCCCACAGTGCCCTGTCTTCTATGAATCAATGTGATTTTATGTTCTTTTCAAGGAGGTTTTTGAACAGGCTCTTTGTAGACCTGTGATGGGATGGAAGGGATTGCGCTTCCATACAGGTCAAGAGCCACTTGAAGGACTTTGTCTTCAGAACATTTTTCTGTGGTTTGAGCATCCACCTCAATTAAACTGATTTGGGAGAAAGTGGTTTGGTAAGGGATTCTTGACTTGCTGTACAAAGAGCAATAAAATGTTTGGTGCAGCAAAAGGTTTATGGGGGGCTCATTTTATTACCTCATGGTAATATGTGCCTAGGAGTATGTAGGAAAACTGTTGATCACGCTCTGAACTGCTGATTGAGCGTGTGGCAGAGGGGTGTGGCTGGCGTGGGGAGCACAGGCAGCTTGTTTGCACCCATGCTCACCTGGGAATGGAAGAGGTGGGCCTGGAAGGGAGCAGGGTTGTCTGGGGCTTATGTAAGGGCCAGCCAGATGGTGTGAGGCAGTTCCACTTCAAACTGAAGGAAGCAGTACAAGGAATAGGAGCTAACGAAGGGAGAGCTTGAGAAAGAGGAATTGAAAAAGAAAGGAAATGATGTGAAACAGAGCTCCCAGCTCTGGATGAGACAATTGGTGTAGCTGTGTGAGTTTGAACTTTTTGGTACACAATAAAACAGTTTCCATCTCTTTTTGCATTTCCCACATCATCTGACTGAGTGTGTCTCAGCACCAAATTGCAGAAGATCGTTTTTGCACACATGAACAAACTACTACAGTACAAAATATGGTTTATTGACATAAAAAGAAAGGCATGAATTACTGCAAAGCATAATGGAAGTCTTTCTCGTTTACTTTCAGATGATAGAGGCCAATGGGAGGACTGTCTTCATATTGGCTATGCATCATAGATGCTTTTCTAATTCTTTCGAGATAATAGAGTCTTATCTCCAAGAAAAGACTGCATGAGTTTTCTTAGTATAGCTTATTTGACCATTCTGCAGCTCTGATATAATTTTGGAATATCGTATTTCAGTAAAAGCTCAAGTTACATTTTGAAGGGAATCTGATTATTCAGTAATTAACATTCTGAAACAATTTTGTCATACTGAGAGACCTGGTCAAAGGTAGCAGTTTTCATTACCAGAAACTATCACTTTGCAAATTACTTCCCAAACTTCTTAAAAACCTACACGTTCTCTTTTTTTTTCCCCCCCCTCAACTTTTCCACTCACATAAATGGAAGGGGAGGTTGCTGCACGAAAGGAAAGGACGTGAAAAAAATAGGAACAAGGTGTCTGTGGATTAATGCCTTTTTTGTGGTTTAAACTCACTAATTCTGAACAAAATTATGGTGTTTTGGAAGCAGTACAGCTTTTGGAAGCTATATAGTTTGAGCTATAGTTTATATATAGGAGTCATAAGGAGCTGCTTTCTTTACTGGGTTAAAACGGTATTGTAAAGTAATAATGGCAATAACAGTGTCATTTAAGAGACTCTGAATAGTCCTTGTTTCTTGCATTGTGTGCATCTTACTGCTACACACCCCAGTGAAATGCACTATCATTTCCACTTTTGCAAATGGAATGAAAGATTGGGATGTAGGAGTGACAGACTGGAACAACGACAGTGTTTTATGCTGACTTTGCACAGGTGGAAATGAAACAAAGAGAGAAGAAACAATGATAGCATACAGAAGGACCCATATTGTTCAGGTTTAAAGTTTCAGTCTTTCCTTATGTGCTACGAAGTTCTCTCGTCTGTCACAGTTGTATAAAAGCAGCATTCCTCTTAGGGTATCATCACTGTTACTTTGGATTGACCTCAACATAAAATCAAAGCCTGGCAATGAAAGCAAACCCTCTGAGTGACCACATCTGCACCAAAAAGCTTGAAGAGCTAGGGATATTTGTTCTGGAAGAAAAAAACCTTATTCCTGAGAGAACTCCTTGGAGTTATTGCAGTCGTTGCATTTGTAGTTTTGCATAAGTTCTGATAAAGGCTGAAATACTGTTTTGGCAAGTTCTGAGAAGTTGTTTGTTCCAGCTGCTATCCTTTAGGCTTTTCTAAAACTTTGCATGAATCTGTAATTACATTTTTTTTCTCTGGGAAATGCTTAGTTATGCAAAAGGCAGTAACATTATGTTACAGAATGTGTACAAATACTTACTTGGTCCCAGAACTTTGTCCTTTCAACAGTTCTGTGTGGTTCAAGGTACTCAGACTAAACAAGAAAAAGTCGTGCTCTATTACTGCATTTGTTCATTTTCTTCTGAAAACTGTATGATTTCATTCCATATTTGGAAACCACTGTTCTACTCACTCTGCACAGACATAAATAGTTCGTGAAGGACAAACCTGCAGAGAAACAGAGAGAAATGGGTCCCAAGACTTCTTCCATTTTGCAAGTGAAAAGGACAGAAATTTTTCTACGGCAAATGTGGAAATGTACAAAGTGCATTAGACAGAAAAAGAAGAATTGGAAGAACAGCATGAAACCAAATTGCATATAAGTTTATTCAAACTTTAAAGAATAGCAGTAGCCATATCTCTCACGAGTCTGGCTGTCTATCAGTGTTGTTAGGCTGGGGAGTTCAACCTACCTTTTAGACATTGAGGTGTCAGTCCGTACTGACAGCAGAAGACCTCCAGCTGCCTAGCCAGAGTCCATGTCTTTTTGCTCACAAAATGAGCAAATTTGTATATATAAGAAAATCACATAAAAGTTCTAATTACCTTTCTAGCAGTAATTTCTTAGGTGACGTAATCTTGTCTGGAGGCAAAATGTTTGTTCACGTAAAAATTGTTAGCAAAGAAGAGAACTGCAAAAAAAAAAAAGGCAAAATAAAAAATATTTTATGGCTCTTAAAAATCAAATGTTCCTTTCAGGCAGATTCTTTCCTTCTTTCAAAGGACTCTGTTCTAATAAGGAATGTGATTTGATTTTTCAGGAAAGCTATGAGGAAATCCAAGTACCTAAAGAACCTGCACAAGAGAATGGCTCCTCCCTCTGGGAACCTGTCAAAAAATAACAAGACAAAGGCCGTTCTTACTGGCTCAACATAGTCCAGGTAGGACTGCACCTGGCACTAGATCCAGACAGCAGCTGTTTCACCAGCATCTATAATCTGTACTGGTGGCTTCCTGGCTGTACCTGTGTGCCCTGAATGCAAAAAGCATCTGTTTCACATTTATTCATTTACTCAGATGGCATTATCTACATTACTCACTACCTTTGGACACAAGACTCTCATTTATAATTCATAGTACACAGATGCTTACAGGGAGTAGAAGCTTTGGCTACATTACCTGTCACTCTTAGTGTATTTTGTATTCATGGTGGGTAAATATACAAGTATAAAGCTGCCATATTGTGTATGACTATCTATAATGCATTAGCAAACAGTTGTTTGATCATTTATACTGTCATTCTTTGTGGTTGAAATGATGTTAGAATGAAAAATGAAACAAACCATGGGTTCAACCTCTCTGTTTCTCTTCTCTCGCTATCTCTTTTTGTGTGTTGTTGGTCCTTTTAATTTTTGGGGGAAAATGAAGGTGATTTTGTCTCCTATTGTTATTCTCTTTGTATGATTATCATTCAGTACTCGGTCAGCTATTCAGTAAGTTCAGCTGGCTTCAGGAGAAGACTCTTCCTATTCTTTGCTTTCATAGGCTCATAAATCCAGCCTGCTGAGAATATTAAAAGGAGAAAAATACTCAGGCAGGAATAAAGCATATCAAAAAGAGAAAGTGAATGTAACTGGGGAAACATTTACTCAAGATTACATATTAAGCAATTTGCTTTTTAGTACTGAAGGAGTATAGAGAGAGAATATATAAACTGTACTTACCAGAGCCCACTGCATCCATCAAATGCTGTTAAAACCAGCCATTTTTGTACAAGGAGAACATTCCGTATACCTTGTATTGTTTTTAAAAGCTATTTTTAGTGCAGTAAATATTAAAGTATGTCATCGTCCCTTGCATGAGCTCTCACTCATTTTTTAGGAGGGCAACTTTGCCAGAGATGCTTGACTTAAGAACCCATTAAAATGAAAATGTACTCAGGAGCCTTGTAGGAACGGCGCTTGAAGACATGGGCACCGAGCATGCTTGGCAGCCTGGAAAGCTTACAGAGCTCGCCTAACAGGAATGCCATCACATTAAAGAATTAGCATAGCCCCAGGCAACAGTCTTTTTTTTTTTGCAGTAGACGTGAATGACATTTAGTATCTGAGGCACATTTTTTAATATTCCTTATCCGCATGTAAGTTTTTTATGACTACATAAAAAAGCAAAAGGTTGGTTTGTTCCTGTTGACATTTGTTCTTACTCCTTTCTCTCACTGGTCACTACAAGTCAGATAAAGCTCTGATGTTCATCTTTTCTTCCACAACTTTCTCACTCCCTCCAAATATCACGTCTGCCTCCTCCTCAAACTCTTCTGTTAGGCAGAACCTGTTCTGTCATTTTGTCTAATCTCTACCAGATGCCACAAATTCAGCAAAACTTCCACAAAAATCCTTCTACAGTCTCTTACCTACTTAGCAGTGCCTCCAATTTTACTGCTTAAAAGCACAAATAAAAAATATTAACGAAGGTATGTTATAGAAAGAATCCGAATGTCAGTGTCTGCAAGCCCCAAGTGAACCTCTCTTTTCATGAGAATCTATGAGAATTGAAATCAGGGAAAATTGGAAAAATAATCACTCAGCAGCCTCATCAATCAAAGCAGCAGCTTAGACTGCTAATTATTCCCTGGTGGGGATACCTGAGAACTGAGAATTACAAATGTTCGGCTCTTCTGACCACTCACCAAGGAAACTCAGCTTATTGATTCCACTACATGAAAATAATCCACCTAACTCTCAGATTCATTGTCTTGGGAAATCATCTTGCATAAAGTTCTCTGACAAAGAACATACAACCAAAAAATATAGCTGCTGACAGCTAAGCTTTATAATAGCCTAATAGACTCCATTTTGTCCAATTGCTCTATGTATTTGCAACACAGGAAAGAAAAGTACATGCCTTTTCTCCATTTTAGTTGAAAACTGTGTCGCAGTAGCTTCTATCTTGCTTAACAAGGCTGCACAAAGCCTGAGAATGAGCAAAGGGGAGGCTGATTAGGAAGCTGCCATTGATTTTGGCTCCTTACATACATGTGGTAGAATTTGAAATTGCTCCATCCTTTGAGCTGGAGCAAATTGTTCTTTCAGTCATTTTTTAATCACAGTCAGCAGATTAATCTTAATTCAGCAATGGTGTTTATATGGGACAAGAACATAGTCATGCCCTGTTTTTGGTGGCTTGTTTCTCAATGTAAATCAGGAACAAGTAGTGCCTAAACCTTCCAGTGCCTGGGGACAGTTACTATAAGTGGTTTGCAGAGATGTGCTAGAAGAATGAGGTATCCCGTTTCCATGCGAGAGCTTCCTACGGTTTGTCCCTAACACACTCCAGATATAGATCCCGGTTTTAGAGACTGTGAACAGATAAGAACAGAGAGTGAGTGAATTAGGTCAGAGAGCTGCTAAATCATTTTGAGTGAGATCTCAAAAGTTTAATTTTTAGGTTAGCTAACGGTCTTGTTTTTTTCCTTGGTATTACCATGTAGGGGTCAAAGAGTCTGTTTGGCTTTCAGTCCACAATTCAAGATTTTATTTAATTGCTGTATTCTCCTTCAGCATATATTCCATTTTTTTTTGCATAACTATGTCTACAGTCTCACTAGTCAAATCCTAGATATCTGAAACATTACCAAATGACTTTGGAAAGTTTATTAGCACCAATTTCTCTTTTGAAGTGCATGGGAAAACCTCACCACTACTCCCTAAAAATATCTGTACACGAAGTATTTTTCCGGATGCTTGCTGAATGCTCAGAATCTAGCAGCATAACTTTCATGGCACAAAACCTAAGGATCCTCATAAATCACTGCAGTCTTCATTTTAAAACCATAAACGCTCTGTAAAGACAGTTACAGCAGATTTTCACACTTTCATAAAAAATGCACTGTGCAATTTTGATTTATTTATTTATTTTAAGAAAGCCCTCATTGCCTCACTGTTCTAAGGCTACTTTGGTACAAGGATTTGTTATCTTGGCTGACAACGGCACTGAAGCCTATAATAAGAATCTCCTTCTTTCGCTCTAACAAGCAAATTCCCTGTTTTCTGAGAATCCTCTCTAGGAAGGCAATGCTGAATGTGTATCAGACTTAAAAAGAAAGCTTGTCTCCACTGCCATTTTTGCTTTTTATTTTTATAATTTGCAACTCAGCTCACGTCCAGCTCGAAGAAGCAATTCTGCGTTGAAAACGCTGCAGCTGGTTTCCTCCAGTGCTTCTCCTATTCATAGCTAGGGAGGCAGTGGTGGGCTTACGCAAGATTGGCTTAAATGGGAAATCAATACTGGTTCCTCAGTTCCTACAAAAGAGCTGAACTGGGCAGGGTTAGCTCCAAGGAGAAAAAAGGAGTGGAGTGGAAAAAACTGGCTGCCAGTGGGATAGGTACTCTGCTGCATGCGAGGCTATTTGGGTCTCTGCCACTGAACCCATCACAAGAAGTCTGAGATAACCTGGCTTACCTCCTACCATCTGTTTTTGAATGGACGATAAATATTGGAAAAATAAAAGTTGGAGGCTTTTTTTCCCTAGGCATGTATTAGCTTATAAATACATAAATGTTTCTGTTCAGCATCAGTAGGAATTTGTACCTCTTACCATACTAACCAGTTACAAAAGGGAATGGAGACTTGTTCTGCAGATGAAAAGTGGAATCATTGGGGTGATTCCTTGTTCTACAGCTAAGGAGAAATGTGTGATCTAATTAGCAATTTCATCAGACATTGCTCAGTGATTGGAACTCAGTTTCACAGGGTCTCACTTGACAAGTCTTTCTATTTAATCTCTTGTATTTAAATATTCTGTGGAATGAATCTCTGTAAAATTCACATTTCTGAAATCTGTGCCCATTTGTTGTTTCATTTACATAAAGTTAAAAGAAAAAAACAACAATTCTGAGTGCTGTAAGACGAGTTGTATACTGCTAGATGATAAGTCCATTAATTTGGTTAACTTTAACCAAACATAGAACATATAACATATGTTATGATCTGCCATTATGCAGTAACACACCAAGTATAGAAGAAAGTTTTTACTGAAAATTCTTCCTATGCTGAGTTCAGATATGTTTTCTGCTAGTCCCAGAGCTAGAGAGGCAAAGGGAGATGTTATGGGGGGGAAGTAGACAAGATGATTACAGGGAGGAAGCTCTGGGATGACAATGGAAGAAATCTTTGGATGTCAGGCACGTTTGGGTGTATAACTGGAAGGCACTTCTTGGAAGCAAAAGGACAAAAGGGCTGGGAAGGTGGCTGAGAAGAAGGGCCATTTCATATTAACATTGATATTTAATACTCGATTAAAACACCAGCATCTCTACTGTTTAGATAAAAGCAATTTAGCTTTCTTCTAAGGTCTAGAGTTAAAACTACTATGAATAGCCAAGTGCTGCCTGAAATATTGCAAAGTGCCTTGTTTCCTTGTCAAAGATCCCACTGCTCTAATACTGGAAGGATGATTATTCATGCTATCCATTCTTATACAGCTTTTACAATTTTAATAGCTCTCACAACTTAGAGATGTTAAGTCTTTGTCTGCTATGATAGAGATCTGCTTACAGTACTAACAGAGCTATCAGCAGTGGAGTCTTGAGCCAGATGGCTGTATGCTTCATTTGCACAATTTGTTTTATTAGAGTCATTGTGATTACTCATGTGATCAAGGTGAATAACAATTATCTTTTTATGTACTGTCAGCAATATGATTATTAATGTCTTTACAGTTTTTCCTGTATGGGAATGCCCACAGTCTGAACTGTGGAAGAAATGTAAGAAATGTGTTGATATCCAGAAAAGGTAAGGACTGGACAAGGGGAAAGAGAAGGGGAAAAGAGGAAGGAAGGGAAGGACTTTATCTCTTAGAAAGTCATGTTTTGCCATCTCAAATGCACAGGGAAAAGAGAAGAAGAGCAATTCAGATCTGAATTTCTATGTCAGTCATCATACCTGAGAATTATCTGGTAATACTACATCAAGATCTCAGCACCTTTAAATTCATGTTAACCCTTTGCAACACCGTTTCTAGAATACTAGTCCTTTCTTTTTCCCTCCTAGGGAAACCAAAAAAGGGTGATGCAACCTTTTGTTTTCCATTATCAAGCAACTTATTTGAGATGTGTTTCGGGCCATGTTTCCAATTCGTTTCTAAATTTGGTTGGTCAGGAAGAGGGCACCATATGACAAGAGTACTAACGTTATCTAAGCTTTGACATTCTGCACTGTATAAGTGGAAAGATTCGCAGGGATGCTGCACTGCTGAATAGAAGGATTTATTTATTTATTTGTTAATCAAGAGCTCAAACAGATGCAGTATCCCAAAATCAAGGCAGATAGAGGAAGAGCCTTTGTTGAGGCTGATCTCTAGACATGAGGAAGGTCTTAACAAGGATTTGCAGTTTGAGTTGATAGGAAGTAGGCTTATTTTGTTCCTTCCATCCATTTAAACCTAAATCTCTTGCTGCAAGGGAGAGAAAAACAAACCTTGAAGTGCTGAAGATTTTACTTCTTTTCAAGTGACTGAGGCAAACAGCCTTTCTGTGAAGCCTTGTAGAGCAAGAATCTCTTTTAAAAATGTCTCTTCATCCTGCTGCCTGAGTTTAATTCACCTTTTGTAGCAGGTCGACAGTGCTGCTTAGTGTGGCTGGACTTCACATCACTGAGCTGCCTTGCTGGCTCAGCATTGTCCTAACCATTTTGTTTCCTAGATACCATACTGTGGTGTTTTGTTTTGTTTTGTTTTTTGCCTTTTTTTTTTTTTTTTTTGGTACACATTTCTTCATAGGAAGCAGCTCTTTGGTTCTTTCCCATGCCAGCTATTTCTTACTACCTGTGATTCAGCACAGCACAGAAAGCATCCTCTTTCCTTGTATTCAGCTCCCAAGCTTTCTCCACTTCTTTTGTTTTGGGGCAAGTGAATATTCCTTTGGTTACTATTTAGTACCTTAAATTATACAGAAGCGTTCTGTGACTTGTGTCCCCACGCCATAGTGTGAAAAATTATCTTCCATTTCTGGATGGCAGTTCTCCAATGATCTTTCTCAATGTAATTCTTTCCAGATTAAAGTAATGATTTGATACACTGATTAAAGGTAAGGGGCTGGTAGGGGGAAAAGTGTTCAGGAGTTTCCCAAATTGAGTAGCTGTGTTTCTTTTTATCTCTAAGCATAAAGTCTGTGTTGTTTCTTTCTGTACATTGACCAACATATAGGTTCACAGTTTTTTAATATAACTTATTTCATGTACTTTGAAAGCTAAGCCAAAATCTTTTAAAGTGCAACAATGTCTTCATATTATCAAAAAAACCCAAAAAAGTAAAAAGAATTTTCTCACTGATAATATAAGCTTGGATGTTCTCCCTGTGGAAGCATTTTGTCCAGCACTGTAAGTATCATACATAGGTAAATATGAATATCACTATATTTGGTTACTCACATACATATCTACACATTCCGGATTTGCTCCACTCTCTGGCTCTGTATTCAGTAGATGTATGGCATGTCTGGGTTGATAGCCACAAATCCTCAAATGCAGGACAGTTTGTTAAATCGTTCCATGGCTTATTTAGCTTATCATGTCAGAACCCAACTCCAACAGTGAATTCTTTTGCGCTGGATAAATAACACAGGATATCTTCAGTCATATATGATGAATATTGCCATTCTCAAACAAGCAGGTGGTGTCAGATCTGTACTAAGCCTTATTTTCCTTAATAATCATCGTTATTAGGCAGCTTAGCCGTTCTGTGATCATTGCAACAGGTGTAGAGATGAATTTTCTGTACAGACTTTGGTTTTTCTTCAGTAACCACTAATAAAGTTCTGCTTTGTAGTCTTACGCATTGTAATCACAGAGCTTGTCTCAAACTGCAGTGGACCATTAACATGGTCTTTCCCCTGAAGTAGAGTTTTTATTATGTTTGAAAGTTAATCAGAGATCATAGGAAATATTTTCTCTTCTGTTAACATAGAGACATTGTGGTATCTAAGCACAAGAAGAAACATGTTTTGTGCTACCTTGTTGTAGATGTGCCTGTAACACTGTTGGTCCGCTGTTCAGAAGCCAAGTATTTCTCTCTTTAATTTCATGTTACTTTCCAATGCATAAACAGTGATGCCAAATATTTTTTGTCCTGTCTCTTGGTTTTGCCTATTGCTCTGAATCAGTAGCCATAATTATTTTGATCTGGTTTAGCTACTATTGCATTCCTCATGTATTTCTTAGTGGTTCAAAGAGATGTCTGAAAGAGTACTATGAAGTGAAATCTCAACTGTTCATGTGGTCCTGTTTCTCATAAGGGAATCTTTAAAATTTCCACTGTATGTTTTTGCCGGAGTTCCTAGTTTAATAATGTGTTTATCCATTTTACCTGTTCTATGTGTTTGTTTGTTTGTTTTTACTAAAATAGTTATTTCTAGAGATGCTGTAGATTTGGCTAGTCTTGCATTTGTAAATGAGCTGGCTTCCTGTTGCCTTCTTCTGATGGCAATTTACTCCCACATTTCTCCTCATGGCTCCATGCAGATTGCTAGGATCTTTGACCCAACCAAATTCACTGTGGTTTAGAAATACTTAAGTTGTGAAAAAGAAGGTCTTATTGTGGCATTCAGGTTCTAGATTGCTCTCGTGTTTTAATAATTTTACCCTTATGAGTTCATTTTTATTTACAAGTTATTAATAGAAATCTACTGCTATTTGTGAAATCTCTAAAGGTCTCAGGAGACAAATTCAAACCTAAGAGATACTGGTTTGTATGCAAGTCTGTGCTACATGAGTTTATGTCTAAAAATTGCTTATTTTCCACTGGTGTCCCTGCTCCACATCCATGGCTGCTTGCTTGAAGGACTGAGATACAAGTAACTGGTTTCCTAACTTTATTTGTCATCTTTACAGTTAAACTAGTAGGCCAAAAAGGAGCCAAATGTTTACTGCATCAGAAACTTCCTATATGTAAAAGGTGCCTTCCTTCCTTCCTGCCTCTCACCCTCTGTCCATGTCTGCCTGCGTCTTTCTTTCTTTCTCTGTCTTCCTTCCTTCTCTTTTTGAGAACACAAAAAGTATCTTGTATCAGTAGGCAATGGACATCATTTTAATTCTGGGAACTCATGGCTTCCATGGCTCCTGCCTGCTATGGGCAGCCAACTGAGCTTTCTCAGACTTTTCCCTCATGAAGAATTTTAAGGAGATTTATTTTCAAGAAAAAATGAAGCAAAAGGAAACA
This sequence comes from Penelope pileata, assembly GCA_013396635.1. Taxonomy (NCBI): domain Eukaryota; kingdom Metazoa; phylum Chordata; class Aves; order Galliformes; family Cracidae; genus Penelope; species Penelope pileata. The sequence goes on along the minus strand of WBMW01003555.1, from coordinate 6,242 downwards.
TCAGTTCTGGAAATGCGTAGTTGTTCAATTTCGGATGAATAGATACACCTGGAAATACATATCTATCTCTGTGTTTTGAGAAACGGAGGCAAGTGTTGTCCTCCAAGGTCAGGAATAGAGACATGATCTGAAATGTCATTAGCACAAATTTCACAGCATTTCAGGGTACAGATCAGGGTACACTCTGCTCACTTAAATCAATTTCAAAAGTATATACATGCACCTTAAGTCTCTAGCACTTCAGTGACTGAAAAACAAAGCAGGAGGTAAACATTAAAGAAATCGGTAAGTTTAAATATAAATCATCGTTTTGAAGAGACCACAAACTATTTTTTTATTTTAGACAGCAGAATACTTTAAGGCATGAAAGAGAATAAGAAAAGGCAAAGAAAAAACCCACAGTCTAAATAAAAAATATTCGTATAATAAGGGTAGAGAGGGAAACAAAGACAGAAATAATGACGCAGAATGATAAGGACCTTGTGAAATTTCATACTACATTTATTACTTATAGATTGTATTTGCCATTTTCATATGTTACGATAAGAAAAGCCCTAGATAAAGAAATAGCTTGTAATCAGAGCACAAATGATTGCTATCTGCAGTTAGGACAGGAAAAATAACTAAAATGATAGAGGAGAAATTTCATATAATATTAAAAGCTGTACTATTGTTACTGACTTAATATAATATAAAATGAAAGACTGTGATCTGACCTGTGCAGTAGTGACTGGTAACTTCTGAAGGTGGTGACAATGTGTTAGTAACATAATTACTAATTTTCATAAAAGATAGATGAACCTGAATGCAGACTTGAGGGAATGTAGACCCAAATTGTACTCTATGAATGTGGTCCCAAGTAGTACAGGTTTCCTGGTGAGCTTGCAGCACAGCAAAAGGGCTTTCAAATTCTGGTGTTAAAGAATTTGCCAATCACAGATCTGAACTTCATGGGAGAAAACTGTGATGTATGCATCTAAGTGTGAAAGAGTGTGATTTTTGTGGGAAGATTTCCCTTTTTCTGTTCAGCAAAGTATTCTAAACTTTTCTTCTGTTAGTTCTATTCAGAACTGTTCTATGAAAATTTTTGCCGCCACAGCTGGGTTATCCTCGAAGGCACTGATAATTTGTCTGTAAAAATGCCTTCTGTTAGATTGGAAGATTCAAACTGTGGGTGTAAAATAGCTGCTCTGTATCCTTCAGTTTCTGTCTTACCACCATTAGTTGTGATTCTGTTTATAAGAGTTTCTGCGTAAGACTTGCCATGCTTCGTGATTCTTTGCCATTAGGTTTTTTGGGAAGCGTGAGTTTTGGAAATGCTTGCTCCGTGTTTCCATGGTTTGAATCACTAAGTACTGTAAAAATTGAAAAAGTCAATGTCTGATGTGGGGGATTGGGGAAGGGGCTGAAATAGAAAGACTTTATTCTTCACTGGCAGTGATTAACTCCACTATAAATAAACATACCACACATAACTACTAAATAACTACTAAAATCAATCTGAGTGGTTTTGAATGATTTTAACTGTGCCATTTTCACTTTTTATAAGTTTTAAATTGTAAGTAGTTCTGTTGTTTACATAACTATTGAAAAATCAGCCCATTAGACTGAAACCTTCACTCCTTTTATGGAAAGTTTATTATTTTCCTCTTCAAATTTATGAATCTATATCTTGACTTTGTCAAACCAAGAATTGAGCTACAGGTGTGCACACCCATTCATGCTCACTTCAGCATATATCATCTCACCTGTAATCCTCAATCAATGCCTTAACTTGCTAGCCCTTACGTTTTGCCAGTGTGTGGATCTTGCCCTCAGAGGGACTGATTACCAGTTAGGGAACAAGAAACATATGCTCCAAATCACAGTTCACTTTACTGAAAATGTTTGAACACTGACAGCAAATACTAGTGTATCTACAACTCTGTGCACAAGCCTTTTCAGATCTCTCAGGACATTAATTACCAGGTCTTCGATCTGCTTTAGAGCTAAACAGACATTGAATTATCTGTGGAGTTTGAACCATCTATGAACTGTATCACTGAGAGTTCTGAAACTTTCAAATCAAGTATTAAACTTTATGAAATGCATAAATGCACTCCTTTATGAATAGAGTGATGTATTATATGAGTGAGGATAAAGATAAAAAGCAGAAATTCATTTCACTCCCTTACGGAGCACTCTGTGCAGCGAGAATGGAAAGTTGACTTTGGGTCTGACATGTCGCTGAATGTGTTACACCTTTCCACTTAGTTTTCTAAGTAAGCAAAGAAGAAAAAACAGTGTTTCTCTAGAACATGGACACCAGTTTATGTCCAATTTACTACCTTAAGTATAGGAGATAGGCTAAGAAGAGTGGAATCAATGTCTATAATGTTAAAACTTGTGTGTTTTAGAAGTGCTAAAAAGAGAATCTATCTACATAAACTAAAATGAAAATCCCATTAGAATAATGAAAAATATTATGTCTAAATAGAAAGAAAGGTAAAATGTAATTATCAATGAAGCCAGTAGGAAGCTTACATGTGACCTTTGCTTTGAACCATCTATGGCCGTCTTGGTTGTTCCTATTGCAGTACAGAGGCAACAGGACCATGAGGGTAACTGATATTTGAGTTAGAACATTTCCTTCAGAAAGACACTGCTTTCTTATCCTAAAGTCTTGTGACAAGGAGTTATCACGGCTCTAGTTATTTTTTTCCTAATGGTAAATTACACTCAATGATAAAGTGCTTCACTGTATTTCTGATATGAAGTTTTTTGGCTTGAAGTTCTAATTGTTTAAGCTTATTACATCTGTCTCTAAAGAAGAAGCAGGCCACCTACAGGTTCCTTCTCACCATTATTGTGTTGATAGATTCAGGTTCTTACTCTCTCTTTTAACACTTAAGCCCACCTTGTGCACTCAAGTATCATTTAAAAAACTCCTCCGTTTTTCTAATTTGACTAAGTTTTTATGCCATATGGCACATATAATGAACTCTCCAAAAGCTGATTCCATTCCATAGCTAATGAGAAATTAAAAACCTAATCTAAAACAGGAGTTGTGATGATCTCTTAGAAGTCTTTCCAGACTGGACATTCCCCTGTCTGTCTCATCAGTATGGTCTGACAGAAGACAGCTGGCCTTGGAGAGTCAAGAAAATATAGAATATATTTGCACTGTTTCAGATATAGGAAATCTCATTACAGACAGAGGCATAGAAGATAATCAGCCAGATAATCCAAGTTATGGTACTTATATATCTAGCAATTAGTCCCATTAAAACCACTACTACAATGAAATATTGATCATTTAATTGTTCCAATAATAAAACCTATAACACAGATTAGGAGAGCTGTTGGCTTTTCACTTAGGATATTGGTGTCAAAGCTATCTTTGTTTATGGACGTAAGTGACTTTCTAAAGAAGTGTCAAGCAGTGATAAAATATTCACAGGGAAAGTTGACTAAAGGCGTATAATGGAAGAAATACTGTTTGAATGTTGTTTTTTCTTTGTCTCAAGAAATATTCAAAATGAATTTTAGACTTATCCAGTAACATTCAGGATTTTTTTTTCTAATATTAACATAATAAATATGAATAAGTGTAATCATGTAATACACATAATAAAATACACATACAATAAGTGTTTTTAAATATAATCAAAATGTTTATTTTTAACCTCTTAATCTTAAGTTCTTTGTGTAGTAGGGTATCACTTCATCAGCATCACATTTATTCCTTTGCACATAGATGCACTGTGAGTGAGCTCCAAGATCTCATTAGGTGTTTCTAGAAAATAAAAACCCTTAAAAGGCTTCCATATTCTAAGCCCTAAGCCAGTGAGCTTTTAATTGATGCTTTTAGCAATGATAACATGCACAGAATGAAGTGTTCAGATGCAAAAACTCTGTTTTTACAAGCTGCTTCAGAACTGTTTGATGAACATCCAAAAATCAAAACATGGAGTAACTAGCCATGTTTGAAAGTACAGTTAAGAGGGCAGGCAGGTTAGATTAAATTTTCAAAGGCACATAAAGTCAAAGTTCCTGCTGTTTGAAATGTCAGTGGAAATTGATTGTCCAAATGCTTTGAGTTCTGAAAATTCCATCCATTAGTTATCAATACAGTATTAAAAAACAGCTGAGTCTACTCTCACAGATAGACCTCTTTCACACAGTGGCAATTTTTTGTGTGCTAAGGGCATGGTTGGGAAATAATTACAGATAGAAAGACCGTAAAGATTTATTTGAGACAGTTTTACTGTGTCCAGGATATTTCCACAAATTCTAATAGGTTTAATATTTACGTAAAATGTAAGTTAGTTTTACTTAATCAAATTATGTATAGCAGATGAAAAAGTTAGATGTGGATCTTAGAGTAAGGTTCAAAAGCACAACTACAGTAAGCAAGCTCCACTGATTTCTTTTCACTGTCAGCTTTTTCTTGACCATCAGTTTCACCGCATATTTGCAACTCCTATGCACACTTCTCAATAGGAATAGAACTTGTCTCAAGGATATGATATACCTTCTTTCTAAAATAATGCTCTGAATTTTAGATAAAAGCTTAGCATTATAAATGTACAAAGCGTACTGCTAGGGAGTGTAATAAATCTGCTTTCAAATATCACTCTGATGTATAATGTATAACAAAAAAAGAATAGAACCATTTTAAAAGAAATAGGCACTTCTCTGAGTTTCTATCTTTAAATCTCTCCTAACTCTTTGAAAGGTGAATGGCCAGTTCCCAATCACAACTAGAAAAAGAGGTAAGCAGTACACTTAACTGCCTAACTTGGATTTTAACAGGAGTCTACATGAGAAAGATTAGCTTCACTTAAAAAAGGGAAAAAAAATACTTGCTTTTTCTGAGTACTATCACTGCACTCATTTCATGGTGAAGTCATCCCTTTATGTGACAGTTCATTCACTGCCACTGCTTTCAGAATGTCACACTTTCAAAATATAAGAAAGTAAAAAATCCAAAGTAATCCCCTGATGGCTTTCAGACACTATAGTTTGAGATATCTTTTAACTTTTTTTCTTTTTTTTCTTTTTTCTTTTGTTACTATACATGCAAGTATTTGCAAGCAGGTTCATTTTTCTTGTTAGAAAAGCGATAAAGCTATGCAATTTCAAAAAAAAAAAAGACTATAATCATCCCATTTAATGTTGAAAATTTGCACTCTTCTACAAACAGAAGTTTCTGAAAGTATTGTGTTAAAAGGAAGAGGGAGGGTTTTGTTTTTGTAATATACTATAATTTTGTTTCCAGCAGCAGAATAAGGTTTTCAAAGGGAATTTGAATGGGAACTAAGGGATTGAGGCAATCAAAGCTATTTAATTTCAGAGAAGATGGAAATCGTCTATATTAGAATATTTTCCATTATTATCTACACTGTTCTTATAAAGAAATTCTCAAGCCATGAAATTCCACAGCCATTGTTCCATTTTATGTAACAATTGTTGATAAAAACACACTTCTGACAAACATCCAGTCCATTGAAAATTGGACATGTATCCAAAATCCAGTTCTTATTTGCAGAAGTAGTCTCATTTTCTCTGATTGAAGCATTTACATTAATAGAGAATATCAGATAATAAAATCTGCAGAAGTAAGACCTTAATTAAAAAAAATCCTGACTGCATTTTATTTTGTTTTGTTTCCCAGTTTCCCCATTAATATAATTAGTCACATGGATTTCCCCTTAACACTGGCAGAGAGGAAATATCAAAGAATTTATAATTCTAATATAATATACAGTTCATTGTATGCATTAAAATATGCATGTCCTCTTCTTCAAACGGCAGTTTTTGAATGATTCATGACAAAAAGTAATCTACATCAATAAAAAAACAGCCCTGTGAAATTCATAGGAAAACATACTTCGTAAAGTACAGAATAGCCATGAAATTTTTGTTCTCTCCATTACCATTTTAATTCTTTCATTTACTTTTCCCCTTCTCCCGTCATTTCTGAGAGAGTATACTAACCACATAGGAAGAAATCTCATACCTTCAATATTATGTTTTCAATATTTAATATGCATGCAAGTTCTTTCTGCATTATAATCCATACAAATGTTTTTTGTAAATATTGCAACACCAGAAACATTCATCAATGGTGGAACAGAAGCATTAAAGTAAATTCTCCATATGAAAATGTGGTGGATTTCTTCAAATATTAATTTGACAATAGAGGGTAAACTAAGGATGCTTAAGTCGAAAGCATAATTGTCCAAACTTTTGGCTTGCCT
>WBMW01003543.1:7422-23951 GCA_013396635.1 Penelope pileata | reverse complement strand
CTCCGGTGGGCGTGGGCACACGGGAATGGTGTTGCGGGGCTGTAGAGCTCCTGGGAGAGCCCTCGTGGTCACGCGGCTCGGGCTGAGCTCGCGGTGGTCACAGGCACTTAGCGGTTCCATCAGCTGCTTTGTTTCCCGTGGGGTGACTCTTTAAAATCCCCCCTTTCCTGTCTGATACGACGGAGTTCTTAACCCCTTCCCCACAGCGAGTGATCCCGGTGGCTGGGTGGGGGCGGGGAGTGCTCCGGCAGCTCTGTGAGGGCACTGAGTTCTGGAGGCTGACGTTAGGGAAGGGACTCAAACTATGGTTAAGCTGTTCTGAAAGCTACGTGCTTTGTCTCATTTTAACCACAAAAGTGGGTCTGCAGCTTACCTCTAAATGGCCTCAGAAAATTGAGCAAAAGCTGCCTTGAAGCTGAGCAAACAGCTTCAATTAAATCCCCAACTACTGGCAAAAACTTGCATGTATGGAATTAAATTGGAACGTTAAATCCCAAGTAATAGCAGAAACTTGCATGGAGCAGAGCTCAGTTGTGGTAAAAGAAGGGAAGGGCTCTGAGTGGCTGTGTTTAGACATCAGCATCTAACAGGATTAAGATAACACGTTCCCTGACCTGTAGGCAGGCTCTGGCTGAGGTCACTGCTGATGTTGGCATGTTGGATTCTTGAAGCTCCCTGGGATCCTGGGCAGCCGAGTGTTTAGAAAAACAGCTTTGATACTTTCTGAGCAGCACGGAGGCTTGTTTTGATTGTTCTTGTTTTTCTTGCTTTGAATGATAGGGGCAGCAGGCCAAAACAAACAACACTTCATCACAAAGAACACAGCCAAGCTTGACCGAGAAACAGAAGAGCTGCACCATGACAGAGTTCCCCTGGAGGTGGGCAAAGTAATCCAGCAGGGTCGGCAGAGCAAGGGCATGACGCAGAAGGACCTGGCCACAGTAAGTGCTGTCCAGCGCCCTCTGTGCTCCTCTCTGGCTCCGTGGAGGTGGCTCTGGGCACCTTGAGGCAGCTGCAGATGGACTCTTCTCCTGTTTTCACATGGGTATTAAGAGCAGGAAGTTTGAATGTGACATCTCTGATGCCTAATCTCCAGGATAATTAGTTGTGTAGGCTTAGGGGTTTGTTCCTGCAGCCTTTGAACTTTTGCTTAGAGACTGAGCAGTGTCACAGCCAGCAAGCTGGGGGCTTCCCCCCACCCCTCCTCCAGTCAGCTCAGCGCTGGCGTGAGTTTTTTGTACTGTGCCCGAGGCTGCATTCAGAAGCTCATTGCTTTGCTAACGAGCAGCAGTACTTAGTGTTTTTCCTCTTGGGAGGCTAAGAGAAGCCTGTCCAGGATGTGGCACCCAGGTGCTGGAGGGAGCTGATAGAGTTACCTTGGTGTAAGGCTGGAAATAGGCACTTTGTCCTCTGTGTCTAATCTAATTATCCTGTGGTGTAATTAGAGGCTGTAAGTTATCTGTGTGAGCAGTGGGGGTTTGGTTCTGGATGTTCACTGTGTATGGAGCCAATGTTTGAGGCGCATCATCTCTTTTTAGAAAATCAATGAGAAGCCACAAGTCATTGCTGACTACGAGTCAGGAAGAGCGATCCCCAATAATCAAGTTATGGGCAAGATTGAAAGAGCCATCGGTAAGTGGGCTTCAGAACTACGATGTTTTTGGTGCCTGAGAGGTGCTTTTGTGTTATTTACATTTCTGTGTCAGGAGCAAGTGCTGACTGTAGGTTGTTATGGTACCGGTGTCATTAAGCTGTTTGATAAGATTTGGGTCTGCTGGCTGAAACAAGAACTCAAAGCTCTTACTCTCCTTTGTTCTCCATTTTTATATGTGGGTCTGTGCCCCAGGGGCCTCCTTTGTATGTGGTCCCCCCCAAAAATCCGTGATATGCTGTGACACTTGAAAGTCTGGTGTTCACTGAGCGAAGTGTCTTGCAACCCTTAGTGCTGATGGGGCTCTCCTGTGCCTATGCAGATAACATTTTCTAGAAGCACAGTCAGTGCACAAGCAAATGGGAGCCTTTTCTGATGGAGCCTTTTCTGATGCTCCTACAAAGTAGGATCCTTAAATCTGGTTGCCTTGCCTTCTTCTCTGGGCACTCTTTTTTTTTAATAGCAAGAAAGTGAGGAAGTAAAGCTGTCAGGTGAATGATCAAGTGCACAACAGCTGATGGTTGTCTCCTGTGTCTTATTCCAGGCCTTAAGCTGCGTGGGAAGGATATTGGAAAACCGCTCGAAACTGGCCCCAAAGGGAAATGACAACAAAGCCTCGAAATCAGTTTATTCAGACTGATCTCGTCTGGCTGGTTCTCCTTAACCACCAGAATCTCTCTTCGTATTGCCAAGCTGAACAAGAGGGTTTCAGACTTGCTTTGGGGGGGAAATCTGCAGAATCTGTACCTGCTGTAAAAAGGCAACCTTAAAGAAGCAATTGTCCTGATTTTGTTTTTCCTTCCTCCTTTCCAGAGATTGATGAACTAAACCCAAAAAAATACTGCATCTGACTTGCCAGAAAACATGTGCGTCTTGGTGTTTAGAAGCAGCTAATGTTAAGACACTTGGGGTGGTCTGAAATGTGATCATTTAATTGGAACAATTTTGGGAAAGGGTGGAACATATTATCTATAAATAATTTGGGAGAGTTGGGGATTGATCAGTGTCTGCATTTGAGATGATGACTCAGTCACTGCATTGCAATGACATTTTTGTTTGTTCCTTCCAGCCTGTTTTAAAGAGATCTATAATAAAGTTTGATACCCTTCGGTTGCATGGGGTAGCTGCTTCCTGTTTGCCATCTGGTAGCAGATTTTTGTTGTTGGATGTGACTGATGCTGTTAGCACCCTCGCTCTTCTGGAAGCGTAGTGGGACTACCTGGGGGGTGTGGGGTAACAGCTGGTGGTGTCACAGCACCTTCCCTGCTCTGCTTCTCTCCCTGCTGGTAGGACTGCAGCTTTGGCTTACGTCCCAGAGATGAAATCAATGCTCTGTTTTTATCTTGTGCAGAGCTGAGTAGAGTCTGGCGTTGCACAAAGCAAGGCTAATGTATCCTTGTTACCCTTCCTGTTGGGCACTGCCAGGGTGGGAGCAGGACTGAAGCTTTAGGAATTGTGCTTGGATGTGACTGTGGGACAGCCTGAGTGGGACAGAGCTGGAGGGAGAATTGTCTGCAGTATGACAGGAGGAAAACTGGGCTTGTGCCACAAACCAGAAAAGCCAAGCTGTGGAAGGTTGAGGAGAGCAGGCTTGCTAGTGAGCCCTTCGCCTCCACAGGGCCAGAACTGGATTGTCTGCTGTTGTACTGCTGTGGCACTTTTAGCTAGGGCCTGCTTGGGGAGACTGCCTTAAATTGTTCTGAAAGCTGTGCGGGAAAAAAGAGTGGTGCTGGGCTTAGGGTCTGCCATGGCCTGGCTGTGGCAGTGGACAGCCTGGCCCCGAGCCCAGGGTGCACTGCAGGAGAGTTTTATATTTCCCTGTGACATTGAGATGCAGATTCTGAAGAGTCCTTGCAACAAGTGTGTGCTGTGCTGCGCAGCTGGGCCGGGGCTGCTGGCTGCCAGTGGGTGCAGTGAGGTGCCTGCTTTGCCCCTGCCCCCCGCCTCCCCCTTCCCCAAAGCCCTGCTGCCCCACCTGGCCTGGGCACGTTTTCCTGTGAGAACCCTACTCCCTGGGTCTGCCCATGCACACACACGTCACACTGTCCCCATATGGTGCAGAAAGTTCGTGTTACAAAAAGCAGTGCTTTTCCCGCGTGTGGAGGTAGTGGAGGAAGCAGCCGAGCAGTGCCCGGGGCTGGTGCCCACTGCAGCTCTGCAGCATGAGGTGTGGGGCAGTGAGCGTGCCATGGGGCAGGCTGCAGGCAGCACGGAGTGTGAGGTGCTGCTGGAGGGGTGCTCTGCCCCGGGCACCGTGAGGAGGCGGCGGGTGGTGCGGATTCAGGAGTTGAGTCCTCAGCCCCATCTTTTGGCATTCAGGCTATGATGACCTTGTCCTGTAAAGAAGGGTCAGCGTGAATTGATTACAGTCTAATAGGAAATAATAGAGACTTTCGAGGGGACAACCCAGCACACGTGAACCCCAGCAGACACCGTGCCTGGCAGAGCTGGGGCGGGGGGAGGTCCCTGTCCTTCGGGATTGACCCCAGAAGAGGTCAGTGGTTCCGCTGGGGGCTGCGTGGCACCAAACTCATCATAGGAAGCTGACTGTGGTTTCAGCTGCCTCTAGGTTGGACGTTGCTGGCCAGAGGAGGAGCAGTGTTTGCACGCCCTGCTCCCCGGCAGGGCTCTGTGTAGGAGGATAGCAGCCTCAGCTGTTTCTGGAGCAAATGTCTGATCACAGCATCCAAGCGTCCAGGTCAGCCCCCCAGCGCCGGGGTGACTCATTTGCCAGTGCTCAGATAAGAAGCAGAGCCCTTTGCACCTCGCTGCGTGCTGGCAGGCTGCGGGCCCGCTGGCATTTGCTGAGCTTTTAGGAAGCGCTGTTTGGTGCTGCTGGGGGGCGGCTGGGCCGTGGGGACAGTCCTGCACCCCCACCCTGAGGGCTGCTCCTTACGTCTCGAAAAGTGATGTTGTCGAAGCCCTGGGGCACGCCGCTCTCCGCTGCCATCCCACTGCCCTGCTTTCTCCTCTTCAGCCAGTACTGCCCACTGGCTGCTGCCAGCACCGCCGTGATGAGGGCCAGCAGGACACCGAGCACCACTTCGGCCACAAAGCTGCTGGATGATTTCTCTGCAAGGGAAGGGGACATGCTGCCAGGCTCAGCCACTGCAGGGGAGAGCCGGCTCAAGGTGCAGCCAAAGCCCAGGCACCTGCTGACATGGGGTTCACCTCCCCAGCTGCGTTGGCAGCTGGAGGGATGCGTGGGCAGAGGGGCTGTGCCATGCAGCACGGCGCTGTCTCATACTCCCAAGCTGCCTGAGGGAGGTGCGATGCCACGCTCCAAGGCTGCAGGCAGTGGTGCAGGAGCTGCTCACACCCTGTGGACTTGTGGGGCTGTGGGGGCCATGGTCACAAACACACAGAGCTGTTGTTGGGGCTGACCCGCACCTTTCCCTGGTGCCTCTGGGGTGGAATCGCAGCCTCCAGCAGCACTGTACTCAATATCATCCAGGGCCACCGTCCCCTCCATCGGCCATGACCGCGTGGTGACCTCAAAGACAATCTGCGTGGGAAGATGGGCCACTGGGGCTGGATGCAGGGAAGCACCCAGCACCCAGGAAAGCACCCGGCACCCCACGTGGCCCCGCTCACCTGGAACTCGCTGGAGCTCTGCACGGGCACAGCGCTGCCCACCCAGCCCTGGCTCTGGTGCCCTGCCATGCTCCACGCCGTGCGCTGCCCTGCTGTGCTGTGCAGCATCACCCGCAGCTCCCCGCTGGCTGCAGGGCGGGGGTGGGTGCCCCTGTGTCAGCTGGGAGCCCCCAGGAGCAGCCCCCGGGGGCAGCCCGTCCCTCTTGCCCATGTCGCCCTCCATAGGACTGCAGCACCCACCAGGAGCTCCCCTGCCCTGCCCAAGTCAAACCAGCGTACCCCAGTGGTGCCTGCAGTCCCCGGGATGGGGAGGAGGCCTGCAGTCCCCAACAGAGCCCCTGCCTCCCGCTGATGTCCCCCGCCTTGGGGACAGCCCCCTGCCCCTGCCCACCCCGTGGGGCAGTGCTCACAGAGGTGCTTGGGGATGTCCATGTGGTACCAGAAGTGCAGGCACCCATCAGCAGCGGCGGCTAGGGGCTGGCTCTCCAGGCGGGCGGCTGTGCCCCCTGCGCCCAGCACGCGGGTGTCGAAGTGCATGTAGTGACCTGCGGGGCAGGGACGGCAGCAGGGAGTTCCCTGTCCACAGCCCTCCCAGTGCCTCCTGTGCCCCAGGAGGTGCCCGGGGACTGCACTCCCCAGCCCTGCTCCCTTCTGCCTGTGGGACCATGCTGTGGGGACACCATGGAGCCAGCTGTCCCCAGCGCACACAGGGTAGGGGCTCACAGCCTGGAGGGGCATATGCCCCCATGGGGTCTAGTCCCACACCAGCCCATACTTGGGGCCAGGTCAGGGGCACAGCTGCTAGGGCTGGGGCACAGTNGCTTGGGGCCGGGGTACTTGGCCAGGGGGGCCCCGCTCTTCCAGCCCCAGGCGAAGCCATGCAGGCGCTCCTCTGAGGGGCTGCCCCAGCCACAGGTGTCCTGCTCAAAGCTGCAGGAGCCTGGGAGGAGAGGTGGGTGGAGATGACGGTGGAGAGGACAGGCTGTCCCCATCCCTCCAGCGATGTGTACCCAGGGGCCCTCACCTGGCTCGGGGCACGCTCCATCTGACACGTGGAGGTCATCCAGCGCCACGTACCCCTGGTTGCCCCCGGCTCCCACTGCCTCGAACACCGCCTGCGGGGAGGGGGCATGATGCTGGCAGCAGCACGGTGCTGGCGGACACTCACTGCACCAGGAGGTGCTCAGGCTCTGCCTCACCTTCCAGTCCCCCTCTGCCTGGATGGTGACGTGGCCACGGTGCCAGATGTCACCCTCCATCACGCTCACGCTGAACAGCCTCTTCTGCTCCCCGTTCTCCTCCACGAGGACGTTGAGAGACCCTGCACAGAGCACCACGATGCTGAGTGGTGCCACGCAGGTGCCCATGGTGCACGGCAGGCACTCGGCCCCTGGTGCCCAACAACCAGGGCTGCCCCCATGCGTCCTGGGCACCCCATGCCAACCTGGAAGGGGGCAAAGGGCTCACCTGGTGCCCCGGCGCTCAGCTGGTACCAGAAGGACAGGCACTGGGCGGCCGCGGAGCGCTGGTACAGCGCAGAGCTGAGCATGGCCGCGTGCCCCGTGGGCAGGGAGTGCACACCGGTGCTCACCACCATGTAATGCCCTGCGGGGAGAGGAGCCCTGCACTGTAAGCCCACCTGTGTGGGCAGCCCCTGCGCAGCTGGGGGCTGTGGGGTGTGGCTTGGGGAGCTGCGAGTTTGAGGGCCTCCTCCCACGCTGCACTGGGTGCAGGAGATGGGTGTGAGCGTGGGAGGTGCAGGCAGGGGACACAGCAGGGCTCCGCAGAGTCCCCCAGCACCACGGCCCCGGTACCTGCGGCGGTGCCGGTGCTGTGGTCAGCAGGGGGCCCGGGGACAGTGCCAGTGCCATTGCTCTGCCGCAGCCACGCCACCTGCCCGCTGCCCTCCAGCCCACAGGCGCCCGCCTCGAAGGAGCAGGAACGCTCGGCCCCGCAGGGCCCTGCTGTCAGTGCCACGTCATCCAGCGCCGCGTCGCCCATGAAGCCGTCCCGCAGCACCTCGAAGGCCAGCTGCCAGGCGAGACCGTGGCTTCAGAGTGGCCCAGGGCACGGGACCTGGCGTGGCATCGTGCTGTGCCCGCGCAGCCCTGGCCCTCACCCGGTACCGCTGCTCTGTGGCGGGGAGCGTCGCCAGCCCCCGCTGCCAGACGCTGCCCTGGCTGCCCCGCTGCGTCCACAGCAGCGTCTCCTCGGCTCCCTCGGGCTGCAGCCTCAGGCTCAGGGTGCCTGGGGGGAGCGCAGTGGTGGGAGCCCCGTCCCACAGCCTGCGGGGTGCTGGGGTGGGTGCAGGGACACGGGCCCATACCGATCTGCGGCCCGGCTAGGCGGTACCAGAAGGCGAGGCAGCGTGGGGCAGTGGCGGGCTCCTGGCTGTAGGTGAGGAGCTGCGCCCGCTGCCCGCGGCTCCAAGGCGCCGAGGGGTCCGCGGCCAGGAAGTGCCCTGAGCCCGGGGATGGGGACACAGGGACGTGGGCTCTCAGAGCTGTGCCCATCCACCCCGCCCTCGCCATGGCCCCAGTCGAGGGTCTGGGTGCCTCCAGGCTGCCCCCACACTCGGTCCCAGGGCTGCTGGGGGTGCAGGTCCCGCCCTGGGGACAGCCCCCTTACCCGATCCGGTGGTGTGATCGGAGCCCTGCCCCTGTCCCATGCCGCGGACCCACTGGAAGTTACTGCTCCGGTCCTGGTACCAGGCACACAGGTCCGCCTCGAAGTTGCAGGAGAGCTCTGCCCGGGGAGAGGCAGCCGTGGTGAGGGCGGAGCGGAGACGGGACCCCGAGGTGTTCCCTGCCCCGGCACATCCACATCCTCCCCGCCCCAGCCTCAGCTCCAGGGGCAGCAAGCACCGGGGCAGGAGGTGCTTAGCTCGGCCCCGGGGCTGGGACAGCGTGACAGCCCCAGCCCTGCAGCAGTGCCTCTGAGCGGATCCCCCCTCCTGCCCGCGTGCCCCACGCACCTGCGGCCCCCGGGGGCCCCACGGCCGGGTCGCATTGCACGAAGGTCACGTTGTCGATGGCAGCGCCCTCCGTGCCCTGCAGCTCCGCCAGCCCCAGCAGCTCCACCTGGGGGAAGCGGTGAGCCCCGGGGTGACGGCAGCATGGCTCCTGCCTGCTGTCTGGTGCTGTACCTGGAAGGGCCGGGCCCGCTCCCCCAGTGGGATGCGGATGCGCTCCCAGGCCGTGCTGTCGTGTCCCCGCGTGTGCCAGGCCAGGTGCGTCATGCCCGTGGAGAGCTCCGTGACGGCGACGGCGAGGAACCCTGAGCACGAGAGGTGGTGCTGGGGCACAGGCAGCTGCGGGGCTGCAAGCAGCGACGGGGCAGAGCGGGGCTGGGGGGATGGCTGCCCCTGCCAGGATCTGGGGGCCCAGCCAGGATGGGAGCACCTTGGGGGCCGCTGTGCAGGCGGAAGCTCATCTCCATGACACAGGCCAGGCTGGAGGGGCCCAGCAGTGGCGTGCGTGCCCTGGCAGGAGCCACCATCTGTCCTTCTCCCTTCTGGAGGGCCAGGAAAGCCCCTGTGCAAGAAAACAGCCGGAGGGGTCGGGGCAGAGCCCCTGCGAAGCTCCCGCAGCTGAGCGCAGTGCTCCCAGCCCACGTCACCCAGCCCCTGCCACCTCCTCCACCCCTGGTGGGAGTGGGGCAGCACCCTGAGGGGCCCCGTCCCAGCGCTGGGAACAGCCTCACCTCCCGAGAGGGCACTGCCCACGGCCTCAGTGCCGCTCTGCACGCCCCAGCGCAGCCGGCCCACGCTGGTGTCGTGCCATCCCCCATCCCCATCCTCAAAGGTGGTGGCTCCTGTGAAACCGAGGGATCAGTGTGGTGTTTGCTGCAGGTGCTCTGGGGCAGACACGTGCCCGGCGCCCGCTGCCGGCTCTCACCGCAGCGCATCTCATCGGAGCCGTCAGTGCACGTCTCAGCAAAGTCGCAGGCCAGCTGGGCGCTGATGCAGCTCCCGTCAGCGCAGGAGAACTGCTCGGCCGTGCAGGGGCTGGCACGCGCCTGGCCCGGCAGTGCCATGGGAGCTGGCTCTGATGGCAAAAGCCCCGGGCTGGGCCATGGTGCTGGCAGGGCACGAGGCCGCGCTGGCTGCAGGCATCACCCCCAGCACTGCCCCTTCCCACCCCTGCCCCAGGCCGGCCATGAGTCCCGTGCCTCCCCACCTCTCTGTCCCCACAGCCGCTCACTGCCAGCCCCAAGCACCCTCAGCGCTCCGTGTCCCCAGCCCTGCCTGGCCCACTGCCCCAAACAGAGGGGGCCGGGGAGGGCAGGTGGCATCTGCATGGAGGTGTCACAGCTGCAGGACCTGGACACAGGCACCTGGGCTGTGGCACTCAGGGCGAGCACTTGCCGCATTGTGCCCCAGATGCCACTGTGACCAACAGGACAGGCAGACCCAGCACAAGCCCTGCAGTGATGTGGCATGGCCACAAGGCCCCGCGGGCACAGCCCAGCTCACCCTCCTGCTGCACACAGCCCGGGGACAGGATCAGGTCGTCAATGGCCACGGTGCCCCCGCTGCCAGCCACCCCCTCAATCAGCACCTGTGGGGACGCATGGCACAGAGGGGCTGTGACGCTGCTGGGGACGGGGACACCGAGGAGCTGTGGCTCCCAGCCCATCACCCACGTCCCTGGGGAAGGGACACGACACGATGCTGTGGCTGGAAGGGGTGCATGGGGAGGAGGTGGGGGTTGGGGCAGCAGTGCTGCCTGGTGCCTGCCCAATGTTGGGTGGGGGCCATAGGGGACAGCACAGGGTGACATGGGGTGTGTAGATGTCCCTCCTCTCCAGCGGGGCCGTTTCTGGGTGCTGAGGGGATTTGGAAATGGAGCCACAGGGACACAAGGGTGGCACCAGGAGACTCAGCCCTGGCCTCTGGTCCCCAGTCCAACCCTGCTCCCTGGTCCCATGGGTGCACCTGGGGGCCCTCAGAGCACAGACACAGCCCCATGCTCTGTGGCAGTGTGGGTGGAGGATGCTCGGGGGCGGCTTGTGGGGCAGCATCNAGGGGGAGCCCACCCTCCAGCACTGCCCACCTGGAAGCTCCCCGTCACGCTGAAGTTCACTCTCTCCCGGACCCAGCAGCTGCCTGTGTCCCCTGTACGCTCCCTCACCGGGTGCTGGGTGCCGTTGGCCACGTAGGAGATGCTGAGGCTGCTGCTGGCCGAGCCGTGCAGGTGGCTGTACAGCACGAGCTGGGACGGGGCAGCTGTGAGCCGCGCGCCATGGGGTGCCCACACGTGGGGCTGGAGAGGGTCAGTGCTCCCACCGGGCAGCAGGGATGCCACCAACCACCCCAAACCCTCCCCACACAGGGCTCACTATCCCTCGCCACTGCCGTGCCCGGGGCTGCTGTCCCCTGCCCACAATGACTCACAGAGCAGGAGTTGGTGGCCTGGAACGTGGGGCTGCTCAGCCTGGCCATGCTGCTGGGCCCTGCGGCCAGGGCACCGGTGATGTGAAGGAAATGGCCTGGGGAGACACCGCCATGGGTTGGGCCACTGCCGCGGGCTGAGCCACCACCATGGGCTGAGCCGTGTGGGCACAGGGGCAGAGGAAGCACAAGCGGGGCCAAGGAGGTGGCAGCACCGCATGTGCCCATGCCCAGTTCTGGCCCCAACACCTCTGCTGCTGCAGTGCAGGTCCCAGTGTGACACACTGGGGACTGCAGAGGGTTCGTGGGGGTCCCGGTGCAGCACGCACCTGTGGCACTGTTGGAGCTGTGGTCCCGGGTGGGGATGCCGGACGTGGTCCCCAGGTTCATGCTCACGTTCCTCTCCCACGTGGGCTGCCCGGGCTCCACCTCCCAGATGCAGAAATCTTCCTCGAAGGAGCAGAAGTTGAAGGTCTCTGTGGGGAGGTGAGAGCAGTGACACGGCGATGGGGCCAGCCTGCCCCACGCAGGGACACCCCACCACGTCTGCCCGTGGCAGAACCTGCTGGGTGGTTTGGTCTGGGACAGCGCTGGGATAACCCACGCCAGCTGTGTGCCACCCCACAGTGCCACATGTTCTGCCTCCCCATCCTCCCCAGCCTGGGCCCCAGGGATGCTCACGGCACTGTTCCGCAGCCTCATCAGAGCCGTCCCCGCAGTCGTCGGTGCCATCGCAGAAGCGGTCCAGGGCCAGGCAGGAGCCGTGGCTGCAGTTGCCCTCCTCTGCCCTGCAGAGCTGCTGTGCGGTCGCTGGGCCATGGGACAGCATCACAACTCGTGGGCACCCCCTGCCCTGCCCTCCTCGGGCTGCTCCCCCAGCCCAGGGCTCTCCACGCCCACCTCACATCCCGGCCAGGACCCATGGCCCCAGGACGCTGCGGTGGCAGGGAGCTCACACAGGGCAGCAAGGCTGCACTCACCCTGCACACCACAGTTCCTGAAGACGATGTCATCGAGCGCCAGCACTGTCCCGCATGCAGGTGGCTGCGTCACGGCGAAGGTGAGCTGCAGCGAGGGGCAAAGCGTGGGGTGAGCTGCCTGGCAGCCGCTGCGCCCACTGCAGCCCACGAAGCCCCACTCACCTGGAACTGCCCCACGATCCGGCCCGGGTAGGCCACCAGCTGGTGCCAGCCCTCAGCCCCACGCTCGGGGCTCTGCCACAGCTCTACCACGTTGTCCCCAAATGCCATGGACAGGGACAGCGCCGGCCGTGCTGTCTCATTGAGCCCTGCGGGGAGGCGCTCGGCATGGGGTGACACGGGGCAGGCAGGGACACTGCCACCTCCACTTGTGGAGCATGCACGAGGCAAGCGGGGTGGCAGGGGCCCATCTCCAGGCGCTGTCCCTCCCCACCGCTCCACAGTCCTCCCTGCCCCGTGCCCGCTGCCGGCTCTGGGGTGCACTCACCACTCCCCGAGAGGTGGTACGAGGCCCAGACCTCGCACGTGGCGGCTGCTTCCCGCAGGAGCGGTGACCTCAGCTGGGCACTGACGGTGGCCTTTGCCGGGGGGGACTCTGTCACCATGAACCACCCTGGGGAGGGCAGGGCAGAGGGGGCTGCACTGCGGGCAGGACTGGCACTGCTGCTGTGAGCTCTGGCCCTGCACCCCGGGCAGAGGAGTGGAGCGGTGGGTGCCCGCAGTGCTCACCCCGGTCCGTGCCCACGGTGTGGTCTGAGGGCGGCCCCGTGCCCCCCGCCTCCAGGCTGCCCCGGCCCCGCACCCATCTGTATGCCGAGGTGCTCACGTCCCGCCAGCCACAGTCACCGTCCTCAAAATCGCAGGTGAAGGGGCTGCCCAGCGTGGCCG
The DNA here is from genome assembly GCA_013396635.1 of Penelope pileata. NCBI lineage: Eukaryota > Metazoa > Chordata > Aves > Galliformes > Cracidae > Penelope > Penelope pileata. Next base: position 11,446 of record WBMW01003543.1, on the reverse strand, counting down.
AGAGCCCCAGAAACCCTGCGGGCAGAGGACGGGGTCAGGTGGCGCTGGGCCAGCGCAGGGGCCTCACGCCCGGCACCCACCACACAGGTTCTCGTCGGAGCAGTCCCCGCAGTGGCACACGAAGTCACAGCGGTGCTCGGCCGTGATGCCGCAGCTGTTGGTGGCAACGGCTCTGCAGGAGGGGACGGCCGCGGCTGCCAGGGAGAGGAAGGGGATAAAATCCTCATGCAGGAGCAGGGCACAGCAGGGGACATCAGGCCCGTGGGTGACATCTGTGCCAGGGACGCTTCTGGGGGGGCGCGGGTCTTCCAGCAGCACTGTCCCTTGGACAGGACCCCCCCGGTGTGCTGGCAGCCAGGGTGGGGCCTGGAGAAAGGCAACCCCCCCCAGGCCAGGGATCCTGCCCCTCCCTGCCCCCCCAAACAGGTCAGCATCACCCACCCCCAGCACTGCAATGCCCGAGTCCACCAGGGTCATCGTATCACACCCCCGACCCAAGGCTCAGCCTCCGTTTGGGGGAAAATGGGAAGATCTGGGCAATTCCTCTCCATGCTGATGCCCGGCCCCAGCAGCTTCGACACACGTTCGCCCCAGGGAATCCCCATGTGATGTCCACGAGCAGAGCCCCAATGAGGGGTTGCTGCCCCCCATGCTGGGAAAGCTGCCACAGCACTGCGGGGGGCCGCGACGCCCCCGTGGGGGGGGCACTGAGGGCCCCGCAGTGCTGCAGCCCCTTCTCACCCCACAGCATGACCCGAGGCGCAGCCCCACACCAGGAGGGCACTCACCTAGCAGCAGCAGCGCCGGGAGGAGCGCGAGCCCTGACATCTCAGGCCCCGGCGAGCGCAGAAGGGAGCAGCAGGGGCTGGGGGAGGCCATGCTGTGAGCCCCAGGCTGGAATCTGCCCCCCAGGAGCTGCCCTGCTCTGGACTTCAGCCCCGCCGTTATCTGTGCTGCGATTGCAACAGGTGTGGTAAAACACGGAGCTCTACTCCTCTGCCGTGAGCAGGGCGGTGTGGGGGCGAGGAGCTCGGTGCCTTCCTGCAGAGCAGCCACCCTAGCAGGGCCCCCGCATGTGCCACCCCCAGGGGAGCCCGGTGGGCACCGCGCTGAGCAGAGCTGCCCAGGGCAGAGCACCCCTGTGGGGCCAATCCCTCCCAGGGCAGCAGTGGGGAGAGGCATGGGCACACCAGGATACATTCAGCTAATAGCCAGAGATATGAAGGGACCAGAGCATCTTCCAGGTGAGGAGGGGCTGTGAGAGGTGGTGTTCCAAGTGAAGCTGTGCTCTCTCATCCTGCTGAGCCACAACACTCATCTCTCCTCCCTGGTTTGATGCCCGACACCTGCCTGGGTTCAGGGGCTCAGCGCACACACGACTGCTGGGTGGTATCACCCAGGCACAGGGAGCAGAGCTATCCAAACAGCGCGGCTGGGGCTGGAGGCACCTCTGGGTCCATGCGCTCCAACCCCTGCTCCAGCACAGACACCCAGTGCAGGTGCCCAGGGCCATGCCCCAGTGGCTGCTGAAGGTCTCCAAGGAGGAGACTCTGCAACAGCTCCAGCCCGGAGCCACCAGCCCAGCAGCAGCCCCACAGCAAAGCCAGGAGCACCCCCAGCCCAGCCTGTGAAGCTCAGCTCATCATCATCCACTTTTTCCCTATGCAAGTGGGAAGTTTGAAGGACACGGTGCACAGGGGCTGAACTTCACCAGGTCTCACTAACCGTAACTAACGGGTTGGGTAGGAAGGGACCTCCCCCAGGAGACCCCTGACACCAGGAGGAGACCAACACCCCTGAGCTGCTTTTCCAGGGCACTGTGCTGCCATGCTCTGGATCTGTGTGGCAAATGAGTTCCTTGTTCCAAGACGTGAGCAGGGCTGTCCCCATCTCTTCTTGGGGTGGTTTGATCCCTCCCCGCTGAAGGTGACAGATGCTGCCTTAGAGGGACTTTATCAGGGAGCGTAGTGACAGGACAAGGAGCTTCACATTGGAAGAGGGTAGGTTGAAATTAGATGTGAGGAATTCTTCGCAATGAGGGCAGTGAGGCCCTGGCACTGCCCAGAGCTGTGGGTGCCCATCCCTGGAGGTGGATCCAGGCTGGATGGGCCCTGGGCAGCTGAGCTGGGGGGCACCCAGCCCACGGCAGTCAGCACTAGATGGACTTTAAGGACCCTTCCAACCCAAACAGTTCAGTGATTTTAATTCTTGTCCACATCAAACAATTTCCCTGAGAGTGACTGGGGAGGGCAGGAAGCAGCACACAGAGCAGCCAGGACCAAGCAGGGAACCCATTGAGTCAAACTGCTCCTGAAACTCAGGCACAGCCTTAGCCACCACCCTCCCCCAGCAGAGGGGCTGCAGGCACACAGCAGCACAGCCCTGGGTGAAGCAGGGACTGGGGCCAGGCTGCCAGCTCTCACCTGGGGAGACGAGGTTCCCCCAGCCCTGCCCCTGCACAACGAAGCAACAGAGCTACCCACCCACCCAGCCTCACCCGACCTGCAGCTCTCCTGCCACCCGAGCTCCACAGCTTCCCCTCCAGCTTTTCCCAACCTCCAATTCCCCCACCCTCGCCAGGGAAGCGCAGAGAGCTCCCCTGGCAGAGCAAGCTGGGGAGCACTGAGACACAGCAGTCAGTGCTGGCTGAACAGAGGGCTGAACTCAAGGAGGATCTGTACCTCTAGGTGTGACCACTGTCCTGCCCGTGTGGGAACAGGGCACATTCCTTCCAGCCACACTCCCTGGAACTCTGTGCTGTTTCTCAGGGGGCAGGAGATGAAGCCCACCCTGCCCAGCCGCAAGGCTAATCCTGACCTGCGCTCTGCCATCAGTCCCAAGACACTGCCTCCAACAGCACTCTGCAGAGCTGCAAACTTGGGGGTTGCTCCCACAGTAAGGGAACACCAGCCCCACCAGGCACGCAGGAAGAAGCTGAGCCACGAACACAGCACCAGGTAGGGCCAGCGGCGCTCCCCAGCTCCTTTAATTCTCACATGCACGTGGGACAAACCCTCACGGCGGGGGAGGCCTGGGCTGAGCGCCCACCAGCTTCACCCAGGGCAGGGCTGCACCCACAGGCTTTGTGGCTCTGTCACAGGGAGATGGGAAGAGTCCGTGGCACGTGGGAGGTTCGGTGACAGCGGAAACGGGCGAGTTCCCCTGGAGGATGGGAGCTCATCAGTGCAGTGAGTTCAACAAAAACCCAGCAGAGCCCGGGGACCCCGCTGCCATTTTGCGAGTGCTGGATGCGATCCTAGCAGCTGCGGTGCTGCTGCCCCCCAGATCGGGTCAGTAGCCCTCGTCTGCCCAGGTGACCTCGTAGTCGGGGTACTTGGCCTTCAGCTTCTCTGTAGTCACCGAGTGGTTTGCTCGCCCGAAGCCCTGCCGGAGGAAAGGGGATTCAGAAGTGAAGCGGAGCGGGTTGTCACCTGCAGAAGAGCTCAGCAAGCCGCCGAGTCAGCTCACAGCAACTGGGTGTCCTGGGGGAAGCCCTGGATGCCGTGTGAGAGCCCAGCTGGCTCCAGGCAGCCCATGGCACCGGCCCCAGGCACATGCAGCTCAGCATCCACCCGGGCGGTGCCACTCCCACCCTGCAGCGACCCTGGGGGACGGCAGCTGGGGGCAGAGCTGGGGACACCCTCAGGGCACACAGCCCTCACCCTGAGCTCCCCGGGGCCACAGCGCAGCAGGGAGGGGGCAGAGACGGCTGCCCCGGGGGAGGCAGGCAGCCCCGCAGCGCGGTGCCGTGCGCAGGGGCCGCCCGGGGGCCACTCACCACCGAGTACCCGTAGACGTGGATCCGCTTCTCGTCGCGCCGGTGGGCGATGCGGCCGCCCCCCAGGCACTCGCACTCGAAGCCGTTCCGCTGCAGCTCGGCCGCCGCTCTCTCGTAGATGTCGGCTGCGGGGAGAGCGGCGCCGCGCGGTCAGACGGGGCCGGGCCGGGGGGAGCGGGGCGGGCGGGGCCGGGACCGCGCCCGCTGCAGTCCCGCGGGGCCCCGTTCCGCAGCAGAGCCCCGGGG
>WBMW01003529.1:779-17263 GCA_013396635.1 Penelope pileata | reverse complement strand
TTTCCAACCATGTGTTTCTATGACTTCTGTGATTTCTATGATTTGCTTGGGTAACAGAGCCGGTTGTCCCTTAAGGGATATCTTTGCCTCACTGCCTTCAAGAGCCACCGCCATAAGCTGACAGTCCACGTCTCTCTCCCAATCACTTTGTCAAGGCCACCTTCCCTTGAAAGAGATCCCAGCTGTCTGGCTTCACTGACTGTTAAGTTCATGCTATTGATCCCACCATCCCCGCAATCATGACAATATGTTCACCTGGACAGCGGCCGAAATCTTTTCCCATATCTCGCAACTCACTCAGTGATAGGGGTTGGATGGTTTCTGTCTCCTTTATGACTTCCCCCTCTTCTCCATGTGATGGCCCTGCTCCTTCTTCATCTCTTACTGCATTATCTGACCTTCATATCCATTTTTTCAATGTCTTGCTTACAGGGGCAACAGACACCGGCGCAGCCGCAAAGCTTGGGCCAGATCTGGAAGCATTTCCTTCCTCTGGATGGTGCTGAATAGTCTTGAGGAGAGTCTGATAGGCACAGGCCAGGCCCCAGTACAGTGCAGCCAGCTGTAACTCTGTGGCATTGCCAGGATCAGGGCATATCTTTTTACATCATTCTGTCAGCTTTTTAGGATCACACACTTGTTCAGGAGTGAGTTCTAGATCCATCAGAGCTGATATTTTTGATAGATACCTGCCCAGATCCTCCCATGCACCTTGCCACTCACACCCATCCTGACTGGGGATAACTCTCTGTGAGCTATCTTTCAATAATTTCTTAACCATAGCTAAAACTGGAAACATATGCAGAACACACATCAGTAACATCATGGCAGTTTTAATATCCCAGGTATATTTGAAATTTTCAACACTTATTTTAGCTCGCCTGGAGTAGAGGGTGTACTTGTTAAGGGTGTCTGCTGTAAGGTTCCTGAATTCGGAAAATGATGGCACTGTTGAGTACAAGTGCCACATCAAACCTATAGTAGGAATGACATGGGCGCATGCTATATACAAACTGGCAACACCATAAAGAATCTTGGGCCAGTCCTGAGAGGTGACAAACAGTGCGGCCGGAGTTAAATAAAACAACCTTGAAAACAGATAAAACAACTTTGAAAATGAGAGGATCAGCATTGTGACCAGCAGCTGTTAAGCTACTACCCTGCTTATAACAATTTCAATGCACTCTGGTCAGATCTGTTGTTATCTCAGCCCTCAAGGCCCACGTTCGGGGCCACTAAAGCCGTTGTGGTTTGAGTTGGCAGGCCTGATAATACCACACAGCCTTTCGCTCACCTCCCCCCCTTCTCTCAGCTGGGATGGGGGAGAGAATCGAGAATAAAAAAAAGGGTGGAACTCATGGGTTGAGATAAGACTATTTACTAACAGAAAAGGAAAACAGAATAAGATAACAGTAATTATAATTATATACAAAACAAGTGATTGCACAAAGCAATCACTCACCCCCCGCAACCGATGCTTAGCCAATCCCCAAGCAAACGGGCCCTCCCAGCTCACTTCCCTTCCTTATATGACATGATGTCATATGGTATGGAATATCCCTTTGGTCAGTTTGGGTCAGCTGCCCCGTTCTTGTCCTCTCCCATCTCCCTGTGCCCCTCCTAGCCCCTTCACTGGCAGGGAAAACACAAGGAGCTGAGAATGAAAATGTCCTTGGCTCTGTTCAACGCTGCCGGGTGTTATCAGCCTTGTTTTTCTTCTAGAACCAAAACACAGCTTTGTAGCAGACACTAAGAGAGAAAGTTTCAGTTAGAAACTAAGACAGATATCTCCGTTGTCTTTCAGCTAATAGTTCTGTATTCATTTGTTTCTGTTTCCAGTACAATTTAAAAACAAAAAAAAAGTAACAAATTTTTTTACCAAGCATGTGCAGTTTTTGTCTTTTCTTTTATTCCTCTTAAAACATAGTGGAATAAATAAAAACATCATTTTCCTTCTTCCTAGTACAGTATCTATTAGCCACCCAGAACACAGAAAACTACTTACTTCTGGGAACAGATTTTTCTTCTTCTCTACTTCCCCACATCTATCTACAATAGGCACAGTGTAGACTTAAAGATCCCAATTTTTGTGGGAAAAAATGCTATTAGACTAATTGCTTTGAAAAGTCAGCATGTAGCTGCTCAGATCTCTAGTATATAAATATGAAAATGTATGCTCAATATGGAAAATTAGCAGTGATAGAAGGTGCAGCTATCAGTAGGAACTTGGAAGAAGGGCAGTAGCTTTCATGATTTCATTTCCTTGCTCTAAGAAAAAGACTAGGGAAAGTAAGGAAGTAAACAAGTTCAATCAGTGCTACCGACTTGCCTCTGAAGGCTGAAAGGAAAAGTCTGATACGAGGAAATGGTTCACTGCAGGCAGCTGGGTAGAGCTTTCTGCATGGCTAGAGGTAGTATAAATGGAGAACAACCAATGGCTCCATGGAACTCCCTGAGACACCTTAATTCCCCGCGAACAACAACTGCCAGCTCATGAGTGCTAAGTGGAAATAGGCTAGTCTGACTGCCTTTCAATCATGCTAAATCCCAGACCTGCGACATGCCATGAATGGAATCAAAGTAACAGATATAAACAGAGTACATCTTTTAACACACTTGGCGGTTGTTTCCTGCTCGCTCTACCTTGCCTCTCGAGCCAGCCTCCACCTGAATTGACCACTTAACAGTACCACAGGCTTCAAACTTAGGCAGCACTACCTAAAAGCACTGATTTAGTTGTAATTTGTGGCTCCTCCTCTTTATCAGAGCAGCTGGAAACACAACAGGCTACTTGTAGACACACCACCAGTTTCTAAGAAGGGTGGTGCACATTCATGACTGTTAATCACTGCTCACATGACAGACGCATGAGCTTCAGCACTGGTCAAGATTGAGCACCAACAGTTCACTCCCAGACAGTCCACACCTTGTGTGGCCCTGCAGGAAAATGCCCAGACAGCGAAGAGGAATCACATACTAACAACTGTCCACTCAATAGTCAGGACTGGACTCAAGACCCTCATTATCACCTGAAGCATGGAAGATCAAGGCAGCAAACACATCAATTCAGATCGCTTACTGCCATACCAAATCAGGAAGGCCAGAATGCACCTCCGCTCTCTGGCTGTCTCAATGATACATAACAAGGACTAAAGAAAGAAAAACACAGATTTACTCAGGCAAGTAGACAGAAGTCAACCATTTTCCTTCTTATAAGCCCAGCCCTCAGGTCTGAAGTGATCAAAGGGCTGGCACCATTTTACCCGAGAAGATGTCAGGTGGCTTTGCAAGTTCCTCCTAGTAGTTATATCAACTCAGAACACTTTCCCAGGGACAACTCCATGTCACTGCCACTAGTAGAGGTAGAACTAGCACAGCAGTAACTGTAAAGCTACCCTTCCTAAGGCAAACAAAACACTGAGGAGTGATTACTGGCAAGTATTTGTAACCATAACCCTCCCCTCCTTCTCAGTTAAACACTCTTCTCATGCTCTCAAGTACAAGGGACACTCAAACTTGAATGACAGCAGCATAAACCAGAGGTAGAAATCAGACACATCAAAACTAAGGTTATTGTTATAAAGTTATTTATTCTTTAAATAGAATTGCCTCAGACATCACAGAGCTCCAACAAAAAAAGTGTTTGCACAACACTTCCTGGGAAGTACCTTTGCCTCCTTAGCTTACCACAGTTCAGTGACTAATCTCACCATTTTTTGAGGCTATTCAAAGATGGAAAGGATGAAAGAATAGCTGACTCAGAAGGCTTACATGATATGTTAAAGGATACCCATCGTACCTTGAGCTTGGCTTGGATCTCTCTGGCTTTCCGCCTTGCCAGGACCTGGATGTGACTAGATACCTGCATTGAAAGACAAAATCCATCTTCATTCCTGAGGAGTATTTGGAAGCTGCTTGCAGAAGTTTACTTTAGGCACTTTGTGCAATAGGGAGTTATTTAGGTTTGTGGATGGAGAGGAGCTGAGGCAGTAATGAGGTGCTTTTCTGAAAATAACTGTCATGAAGTGAGGTGGGGGATCAAAAAAGACAGGCCTTTTAAGGTCTTTTGCCATTCATATTACTTTATAAAGCCAGAGACATTCTCTGAAACTGAAGAACCCATACACAAATCTGGGGATTGAGAGTTTTGACCTCTTTGCTCTTCATCTTGGCCCACTCTTGGGAAAAGGGAAACCCATGTTATATACCTTTGGCCACTATACACTGACACTCAGAACTTCAAATTTGAGCTGAAACACATCACAGAATAATTAAGATCGGAAGGAACTTCTGGAGATCAACTATCTACCCAAAGTAGATCCACGTTGGTCAGTGCTTTGTTGAGCATAGCCTGTACTGTCATTCCCAAATCACAGAGACATCTTTTTCATCCCATGTGCCATGTGTTTTCAAAATCACCATTGCTGTCCATCTGTCTGTCCTGAAAAAAAAATCCTCATATAGAGGGCCATTGATGTTAGTTTAAATGCTCATTAGTAAACAAATATTTTTTTTCTGTTTAACAGCAGAAAATCTGTGTTATGATATGGATCATAGAATGAGAGACGTGAGCACTGTAGTCCTATTATAAAATGCTTGATCTGACTTTCCACCATTCCTATTAAACAGCTCAGCACAGCCACCTCCTTCCAGGAAAGCCAGACACTAACAGCAGGTGAGCAGCAAGGAATTTGTTCTCATGAGTCCTCACACCATACACAGTGGCCAAAAGCAGCCAATGTTTAAAGGCTTACACTTACCTGTTTTCTTGTGCGTGTTTTCCCTGTTCTCAGCTTAATATAGCGGGCAATCAGCTCATTTCGGCCTGAAACAGGAAATAATGCAAATAATGCAAATACAAATTTAGATAAGCATTAAAAAGAAAATTATAGAGATTATCAGTGTGGTGATTTCAGAAAGATACTAATTAGCTCACGTGGTAGAGGTGTGGGTTTTAGCAGCAGAACTTTGGGCTACAAATTCTCTCAGTTTACATCAGTATAGCTTAAAGTTACCAATAAGAAGAAGAATCAAATGCTTTGCTTAATACTTTTACTACCTCAGCATGTAGAAGCTGTATGCATGAATCAAGGTCACCACTAGAAACAGAAAAGAAAAAAGAAAGCCACTCACCCTCAATCATTCAGAAAGGCAAGAAGGAAGAACCAGGAAACACATGGCCAGTCAGCCACACATCAGTACCTGGAAGTGATGAAGCACCTAATACTGGAAACCATTTCCAAATACACAAAGGACAAGAATGTGATTGAAAGTCAGTCACAAGAATTTACAAATGGAAAATCATTCCTAGCCAACCTGATGGCTTCTACAATAAAATGACCAGCTTAGCGGATTAGTGGAGAACTGTAGATATTGTGTACTTAAGTAACACATTTAATGCTATCTCCCATAACATCCTTATTGACAAGCTGAGGAAGCGTGCGGTGGGTAAGTGGACAATGAGGTGAACTGGCAACTCAAGAGCTGGGCCCAGAGGATTTTGAACAGCGGCACAAAGTCCCATTAGAGGAAAGTCTCTGGGGCCAATACTGTTCAATGTCTTCATTAATGACCTCGACAATAGGACAGAAAGCACCCTCAGAAAGCATAGACAATACAAACTAGGGAGACTGGCTGATAGACCAGGTGGCTGTGTTGCCATTCAGACAGGCCTTGACAGACTGGAGAAATGGGCCAACAGGAATCTCTTGAAGATCAACAAGCCAAAGTGCAAAGTTCTACATCTAGGGAGAAATTAATCCCAGCATCAGTATGCTCTTGGGGCTGATGATCTGGAAAGCAGCTTTAAAGAAAAGGACCTGTGGGTCCTGGTTGTCAACTAACTGTATGTGAGGCAGGAATGTGCCCTTACAGCTAAGAAGGCCAACAGCATCCAAAGCTACATTAGGAAGAGCATTGCCAGAAGGTCAATTGCTGTAATCTATTGATTCCCCCCTTCCCAGCACTGCTTAGGCAATCTGGAGTATTGTGTCCAGTTCTGGGCTTCTCAGCACAAGGAAGATATAAATATTGTAGACTGAGTCCAGCAAAAGTCCACAAAAAAATGATTAAGGCACTAGAGCATCTTTACACAAGATTGAGAGAAGACTCAGAAGTAGTTTTATCATTGGATATAAATGCCTGATGGGAGGGAATGGAGAAGAGGTACACACTGTACTTTTAATAGTGCCCAGTAACAGGACAAAAGACAATGAGCACAAAAAGAAACACATGAAATCTCATCTGAACATAAGGTAAAAAAACAACTTTACTGTGAGAGTGGTCGAACAATGAAGCAGGTTGCCCAGAGAGACTGTGTATTCTCCATCCCTGAAGATACTCAAAACCCAACTGGACACTGTCCTGGGCAATGAAATGAAACAGTGAATTAAAATACTTTCCAAAAAAAAAAAAAAAGGAAAAGGAAAAGGAACATTCGTCAGAAGAGACAGAGAGAAGGAGGCTTAGTTTTATGAAAGATTATTGGGAAGTCCCATAAACAGGAAGGTGAAGCATTATGTAGAAGAGGTGAAAAAAATCCATGTCTGAATATAGAATAAGCAGTCATTGAAGTTTGAAGGCAGTTAGGAGATTTTGCATCTTAATTGTAAGAAATTGCACAGGGGGAGTAGGCCGTTTGGGGCCAAAAGAACAAGCAGTTTCATATTCAATGTAAGAGAATGAGAGGCCAGTGCAGGGAGGCAAAGAAAAGGCAGTCATAGTGACAAATGAGGGAAATGGTATTAACAGCAACATGGAAAAACAAAGTGTACTGAAACAAAGTTTTGAGGTTACACAAAATTGCTTGGAATGAGAGCAAGAAACTACAGAAGACCAAGGTCCAGGATTTAAAAATCCAGAAGAGAAACAGAGAAGGCTGAGCTATTGACCACTTCAGGAGTGAACAAGTATAGAAAGCTTAGATTCTAACCATGGCTATCTCCACAGAACGGAGAGTGGACACCAAGAGGCAGACTGTGCAGATCTGAGCAGATAACCAGATTTTTTATTGTGTTCTTTTGAGCAAGAGTGTGATGCAGGAATAAGGAGTAGAAACAAAAAAGCAGTAGCTACGTGTCTGAACTCTAGGCTGGTTCAAGTCAGGAAACATGACAGAAAGAGCAGGCTCTGCAAAAAGATGCATTCTGTGGTGACCACACTGGTAGTGATACAGTACCGCAATTAAAATTGGGAGTGGGAAATACAAGGGTGTGATACGTCCTATATGGTTGCAACTGTTTGAGGAATAAAGCAGGAATAAAATGGGAAGCAAAGCCACCATTCTTCTGAAGTTTATAGATAACCGTTAAAAAACCTTTACTTTCTGTGGGAAATATATGGGGAGAACATGTATGTTAGGACATCATAGACACCAAGAAAGCAGCAAGTAGTGAAAAGAGATGCAATTTTTATTCAGAGTTTAATATTACATGCACAAAAAAAAAAAAAAAGGTTTTATTTTAAGTCCTTGTTTAATTCATCCCTGAAAAAAAAAAAGAAGAATGTAAGGAAGGATACTGTGCTAGAGGTTCACCACTGAATCCTCTAGGAAAGGGCTGGCAAAGTTACTAGTACCATCTGTTTCAGAAAAAGAGGAATGTAAATGTTTATGACTGCATTTAGGTGACGTTCATGAAACATAACCAAAGCATAGGAAGGGACAAAAAGGCATTTTACATTTACTCAATCTTTTTATAATGGTATTATTACAGAATAATGCTATTATTACAGATCCTTCCCCATGTGGGATGCTGGGACAAGAAAGCAGCTCCATCTTCTCTATACACAAATCAGGAATTATTTTTGTGCCAGAAACACAATGCCCACCATGTAACCACTGACCAGCTCAGTTCCCAGTTTCAGCATAGAATGGTGACACACCCAAGAGAGTTTCATGGGAGCAGATGCTGTTGTTGCTATAGACTACCTGGCTGTTTTTCCAACCAATGTAACCATTTTTACAAAGCTCATACTAATTACTCCTGACACACATCCAGACCACCTTTCTCTAGTTTCTCTAGATGAATAATATTTATGGTTCTTCAAAGCCTCCATCTGTTGGACATGAATCCAAGCTGCAAGGTAAGACACATCAGAACTGATAAGAAAAGGCACTTATCCCACAGATGTTGGCTTACCCAGAATTTCAGGACAGTTTGACACACTTCAGATGTGGGAAATGGGTAGAAAAAAGTTTTTGAGCATCTTAGAATCATAGAATCATAGAAACACATGGTTGGAAAGGACCTACAAGGTCATCTAGTCCAACTGTCCTCTTATCACCATCACTACCCACTATGCTACTAAATCATATCTTGTAGCACCTCATCCAGACTCTTCTTGAACAGTGCCATGCACGGTGGCTCCACCACCTCCCTAGGCAGGCCATTCCAGTGCCTGACCACTCTTTCAGAGAAAAAGTTTTTCCTCATATCTAATCCAGATCTTCCCTGGCACAACTTGTGGCCATTCCCTCTTGTCCTGTCAGTAGTTATCTGGGAGAAGAGGCCGACCCCCTCCTCATCACAACCTCCCTTCAGGAAGTTGTAGAGTGCGATGAGGTCTCCCCTGAGCCTCCTCTTCTCCAGACTAAACAATCCCAGCTCCCTCAGCCGCTCCTCATAAGACTTGTGCTCTAGACCCCTCACCAGTTTTGTTGCCCTTCTCTGAACACGTTCCAGGGCCTCAATGTCTTTCTTGTAGTGAGGGGCCCAAAACTGAACACAGTACTCGAGGTGCGGCCGCACCAGAGCTGAGTACAGGGGGATGATCACCTCCCTGCTCCTGCTGGCTACACTATTTCTAATACAGGCCAGGATGCCACTGGCCTTCTTGGCCACCTGGGCACACTGTCGGCTCATGTTCAGCCGAGCATCAACCAACACCCCCAGGTCCTTTTCCTCTACACAGTCTTCAAGCCATTCTGCCCCAAGCCTATAGCATTGCATGGGGTTATTGTGGCCAAAGTGCAGGACCCGACACTTGGCCTTATTGAACCTCATCCCATTGACCTCAGCCCAGCTATCCAGCCTGTCCAGATCCCTCTGAAGGGCCTCCCTACCCTCAGGCAGATCGACACATCCTCCCAACTTGGTGTCATCTGCAAACTTATTGAGGGTACACTCAATCCCCTCATCTAGGTCATCAATAAAGACACCAAACAAGATGGGCCCCAGTACCGACCCCTGGGGGGTACTTGTCAACTTGTAACAGGACGCCAGCTGGACTTAACTTCATTAACCACTACCCGCTGGGCATGGCCCTCTAGCCAGTTCTTTACCCAGAGAAGAGTGTACCTGTCCAGGCCATGGGCTGCCAGTTTCCCCAGGAGAATACTGTGGGAGATTGTGTCAAAGGCTTTGCTGAAGTCTAGGTAGACTACATCAACAGCCTTTCCCTCATCTACCAGTCTGGTCACCCAGTCATAGAAGGAGATGAGGTTGGACAAGCACAACTTGCCTTTCATGAACCCGTGCTGGCTGAGCCTGATCCCCTGGTTGCCATGCACGTGCCATGTGATCTCCCTCAAAATGATCTGCTCCATAACTTTCCCTGGTACCGAGGTCAGGCTGACAGGCGTGTAGTTCCCCGGATCTTCCTTACGGCCTTTCTTGTAAATGGGAGTCACATCGGCAAGCCTCCAATCCTCTGGGACCTCTCCAGATAACCAGGAACGCTGATAGATGGTGGAAAGCGGCTTGGCAATCACCTCCACCAGCTCCCTCAGCACCCTAGGGTGGATCTCGTCTGGTCCCACGGACTTGTGGCAGTCCAGATGGAGGAGCAGGTCTCTGGAAGCTTCAGGCTACACAACCCTGCACTAACCCTCAGCATTAAGTACAGTGTTTTTCAGTGCACAAATTCAATGTCATCCTCAGCTGTGTTTTCCCACATTATCACCTCAGACCACAGCTAATCCTTCCAATAACCTTCACATGTGCAGTAAAGGCTGCAGGAGGAACAGAGCAGGGACTTGTTCTGGATGCCTTACAGAGTAAAACTAATGAGAAATTCTTTAGACGTATTTTGGCTGGGAAATTCCACGATCACACCAAAGCAGCTGTGTATAGTAACACAAGTATTTAATATGACAGTGAGTGTATCAAATAACATATGAAAGAGCCAATAAGAATTGTACATGGAAAAGCATGTCAACCTAACAGCTTTCAGTCTCTTAGGACACCTGAGAATGACAATGTTAAATAGGCAAAAACATATTTTTCTAATGTTAGAAAAATATGACCATTGAGGACAGCACTGAAACCTATGCTTAACAATAACAACATCCTCTAGCTCACGAGTCCAAGCTCTACATTACACATTCAAACATCTGCTTAACTCTTCCTTAGGTCAACAAATGTATTTTCTGCTTGTTTCAACAGCTTCCAGTATCCAGGGGGTATCTGAAAGCAACTCTCAAATTCAGTAATACCTCAAAGGATAGCAAAAGCTTCGACATCTCTTTGTCCTCATTTTCCACTCAGATGTACACTGTTTCTTGAAGATTTCTGCCCAAGTGCTAATATTGTGTATGTGCCCAGATGGCAAGCAAACCAAATATTCAAAGCTCTAGCTATCACAGAAATCAGAGCTCAAAGTGGTCTGCGAGATACATTCAGCCAGTTGTTGCATGATCAACAAAAAACTGTGCAGTTCTCAAGCACTTGGCCTGGTCTGCCTTAGTTCCTGGGAGAAGTTCTAGCTGCTGCACTTTCCTGCATACCAGGACCCAGTTCTGCCCAACTGACTGGAAATTATGCAGCAGCTTAAGGACAGCAGAAGTACTCAGAGAAGCTGTTCTTGCACTACAGGAAGAAATGAATATGGATTCCGTATGTGGAAGATTACTTTAAACCACCAGATCATAGCTTCATGGGAAGCTGAACCTCTCACTGTCTCTACCTGAATCACGGGGGGTGTATTCTGTGCTCCATCCCAGACTTCCAGGTCAGGGCAAAAAGTACCCTGAGGATAACTGATCTGGCTATTAAAGACAGGTGTAAAGAAGGCGTTGAGATCCTCAGCCTTTTCCTTATCCTCAGTGGTCACATTCCCTGCTGCATCAAGTGAAGGACAGAAATTCTCCTTAGTTCTTCGCTTACTGTTAATATATTTGTAAAAGGATTTTCTGTTCACTTTTACTGCAGTAGCCAGTCTGAGTTCGAGCTGGGCTTTTGCCTTTCTAACTTCCTGCCTGCATATCTTGGCAATCTTGTTTCATCTATAAAGAAAGAAGAAGGAAAAATGTATATACACCAAGAGGACCCTTTGTAGGGCAAAGGGAAATGAATTAATGGTAGAAGGACATAAAAAACAGCCTTGAGAAGAAGTGGATGTGAAGAATTTCAGGCAGATAAACTTTAAAGGATGCAAAGTGGGCTATACAACAATTTGAACACATGGAAATGCTCCAGGCACTGGCTGAAGTATGAGTCACCCTTGCATAATTAAATTTTAATGGAGTCTTAACTCAGTATAATAAATGTTATGGACTAAGATTAGTTTTTTTGTGATTCCGTGGAACACAAGAAATTACACAGAACGATCAGTCTGACAAAGCACTACTCTGCTTCAATAGTAGAGAGCTGCAAGGCTATCTGTAGAAGAGGATGCCACGAATAGCCCTGTGCCAGTTGCAGTTGATTCTAGCTATCTTCAAAATGGATGAAAAAAATCCACCATGTGCCAAAACCTGTCAGAGGAACACACGCCACCTCTGTTCAAATATTTCAGAATGGACAATAGCCACTAGAGGCAGGAGACTTACGAGCAGATTGACAAAAAGAAAAACAAACAAGAAAGGTGAGGACGCACAAAAGGAGACACGCAAGATATACGAAAAGACATATTTGGAGAAAAGGGAGAAAAGGAAAAGACATCTGGAAGTGCACATTGTTGGGGATATGGTTGGCAAAGTACTCTTGGAAAGAGGTGTTCCATGGCAAAGAGGTACACTTTGAGGCGACTGGAGTCCATGGAAGACCCACATCAGAGCAGGAACAACTCTAAAATGACTGCAGCCCATGGAGAACCCATGTAGGAGCACTGGAGGAAAAAAAATGTGCCACCTTCCACCTCACCAAAGGAACTAGGAGGTACTAAGTGTAATACATGGAGAATAAAACTAGGGAAGATGAGACTAGGAAGTGGAGAGGAGGCGCAATAAATTTAAGTTGAGCGTGGGGAAGTGGGAATCGTTTCCGTAAGTGTGCCCCAAAATTTCCAGATTTAGAATTCCCTTACCACTTGCCACCTTTCATATAAACATACAGCCTTCCTCTTCCAGAATTCTGTCCCCCCCAGAGCCAGGAAAAAAAGAAAGGTGGCAGAGTATTTTAAGCTAATAAAGATAATGGTAGCAAAAAACAGGTCACCTCACAAAGACATTATCATCTCAGGGATTACTAAAGATAGAATTATGCTAATTGCCAAGCCCAGTAATTTCTGCAGCAAGAATGTATTAAATTACCGTGAACAACAGCTGCAGGAGAAGCAAGTGTCTTTTGTTTTCTTTATCAGAAGTTACATGAAAGCAAGTACTAGAGTCTGAAGGCTCACGGCCTATGGACAGTACTTCATTTCACAACTCTGGCTGTGGGCTAAGCAAAGGCTAGCATGCTTCACTTGGCCAGAACAGACAGAGCTGTCATAAACTATCAGATGGTTCATTTTTTAGAGCCATGTAAAGTGCCCCTCAGTAATCTGATCATATGTTGTGTTCTTAGAATAACTCCTGCTGAGGCCTTCCATGGTCACCAGAACCTGCCAACAGTTGTGCCTCCTCTGTTGAAATCATGCATTGGGTTTCATGAAGCTTGAGCCAACATACCAACTGCAACCCAGCACCCAAAAGCTCTTTATCCTCCCCTGAAGCCTCCCCCTGGGAAGCATGGCAAGGAAAAAAAAAAGTAAAGAGATAAGTAAACAGATACTCTCTCATGTTCTTTACCTCTCACTACCAACAGATACATTTCCAATTTAGCTCGCACTCCTTCTCACACTGAATTGCAAAACTGTGCATTCAGCAGCTACCAGGAAGGTATTGCTAACAGAAGTAAAGTGGCTTTTTGACTCTCCATTCTACACCCGTGCTCCTTTCAGTGTAAGAGGAAAGAAGCGCCTACCCCAAAAGGGGGAAAAAAAAATCAAGAGAGTTCCCACAGTCATAGAAAGCATTTCCAAGCCTACCTCAAAGCTTCATGCTGGCTTTCTGCTAGCAATGGTATGCTACTGCTTGTACAAGAGGCAGATAAAGCTTCTCTTTAAGCTTTTTATTTCCTGGCACACCTGTTGTCAAAGTCAGGTAGAAGAATCAAAAGCCTCTTCTATAATGGATGAGAGCAGAAACTTCTCATTTCTGCATAATCCTTCCAGTGGGAAGCTGAATGAAAATATCTGCTTCTTGGTAGAGATATCTGTTCTGTTCTACCATACACACCTACCTACTTCTGAAGTGCAGCAAAGACGAGAGATCTACAAAAAACAACTATCCAGCTGTATCCCGTGAAAAGTTATTGAAGTTAGGTCAAGGAAATCACTTCAACTACATTTCAGTCTGTCACTTAATGATAGCTCTTGGGACATAGCTGTCTCCTGAACTTGCTAAGCATTTTGTTAACTGTTGATTAAAATCAAGGTATACATAATGAACTGTCTGCGTCAGATGTAGCATGACCAATAAATCTACGCATGAGAGGAAACTTAAGGATACTTCTGTTGTCTACCAAATACTAATGTTTTTCTATGCATACAAAGCAAAACTAACCACAAAGCAAGCCTTAGATTTCTCCAGAATGACACTTAAGATAAACGCAGTGTATGTTATGTTCATGTGAGCATGTATAACATGAGACTAACTGCCTCTCAGCTCTGCCCTGGTCCTTTGTTCCTTGCACAGCCTTACTTCCTGTCACTTGTGGCACTGCTTCTGCCTTCCAACTACACTAAATGCCTTCCTAGGAATCACCTTTTCCACAAACAGAGCTGCATGTGTCAAAGCCACATTTTTATCTTTCTGATCACTAATCCCAACTTCTCAGCAAGATGCACAAACACTCAACTCTTACTGGTATCATACTTAACATTAGTTTAATGCTGACTTTACTGGATCCCTCTAGCACAAATCATCTTTTCTTATCAAAGCCTCTGTGAGTAGCTCCTCTTAGCTTCCCAGTTTTTCAGCCCAGCTTTTCCAAGGCTAGACAAAATGCAGTACGTGACCTTTCCTTTTCAGGCCTGGTTAACTTCATCCCTTCCTATCTTTGTTGACTTCTGACAATTATTAATGTCACATCTTTCTTGATTACTTAGCTTGCTTGTTTTAAACCTTCAGATCTCCCTTTTAGGGACCCCTGTCTATGCAGTTTTAGACTTTGGCCTCTATTTCTCCTCCAACTCCTTCTTGCCTCTTTCTGAACTTTGTCTTCATATATCACATACACAATACAATTATGACATTCAGCACCCAGACTCCTCCGAAGTTTTAATCCTTCCCTCTCTCTCTGTTTCAGCTCCTACTTTTACTATTAATTCAACTACCATAGCCAAGGCTATCCCCAAAGTCAATGAAAATCCTGCAATAACCATCTCCCTATTCATCCCTATCTTTCTACCTCTCCTTGGGAACCTCCAGCCTTTGCTTCCCCACCACTGATCTTTAAACTCTGCTGTTCTTCATTTTTCTCCTGATTTCAATAGTACCTCTGAATTAAATATACTGAGCAAGTAATGCAGAATGGTGTCTTGTTCTTTCCATTCATCTGGACTGCAACTATGGCAAACCCCTGTGGCAAGCAAAACCAACAACAGTGTACAATCTCAAGAGCAGTATGTTGATTTTCAGATAAGAATTGCAGAGAACTCTTTAAATGATAAAGTTAACTCTGATCAAATTCCTTTCACTATTTTTAGTGCACTGGCCTATCCTATGAAAACGCCTCTCCTCTGCCACTGCAGAACTACAGTGCTTAGCAGTCATGTTTGAGTTCCTGTAGCACAATTACAAACACCAGAGAATTTTATATTCAGCTATGAGAAGAGAGTTTTATCACTCTGATCATTCACTCAACGCTCGAATTTACCCAGTGTTTACCTTCTGTAAGAAAACTTCCTGAGCTCGTTGCAGTCCCTACAATAAAATTTTGAGAAATTATCAAAACAATCAGATCAATACAAAAATGAAGTAGAGATAGATGAAAAGTCATTCACCATGTGTGTAGTTACAGCAACAAAACATTCATCAAAAAAACCTGAAGAGCTTCCCTTCTCCTCAGATGGTCATTGCTGCCCCCTACAATATTTCATCATCTCCCCTGTGCAAATACTGACTAAATTGCCAAATAAGGAAGATAGGGGGAACAATCACATATCACTATAAACTAATTCCCAAAATTAAAAAAATAAGCCACTCAATTTGGATTTTGTTAAAGTTTTTTTTGTTTGGTTAGTTGTGGGGTTTATTGTGCTGTTTTTTGTTTTGTTTTTCCTTCAGACTATTTTTAATTGGATTTGTGATCCAGTTCCTTTTGTGGCCCCAGCATTTACACATCAAAGAGAACAGAGTAAGAATCAGGGCACAACTTCTTAAACCAGTTTTGCAGACAGAGAAACTGTAGCTTGGAACTGTATTCCACCTAACTCTAGAACATACATAGACTGGTAAGAGAATTGGCAATGTTTTTCCTGGCCTTGAATCATTTCTCTAACAGAATTGAAGTACCTCCTCATTGCTTTCCCAAAGGCACATGGGGTTGTTCCCTGTAAAGATAACCTTTTATTGGTGCAGCAATGTATGCACGCAGCAATCTCTCACCATTACCCTAATGGGAATCTGCCTTAGAAGCTGAACCTTGTTGAATGGCTGGCTACTGCTGAAAAAGTATTTGCCTTTTTACCTAACTCCCTCTCACCATATTCAACAGCTCAGTTCAACTCATTCTGCAAAAGGTGAAAATGAAGTATGGATCATTGCTGTTTGTAAGAGAACAAGGACGGAAAAGCTTCACAGAAATGAAGACTTGGCAGTTACCCACAAACTTGTTCAGATAATAGCTGAATTCTGCCAAACTCATAAAATTTCTTTACAGTACCTTGTGATTTTTTCCCCCCTTCCTTCTGTGCCTAGCACTGGAGCAGTTCTGTTCTACATTATTTAAACATCAGTACTCTGACAGTTTACAATGTAGCTTGACATAGCTGGGCAACCATCATTCAGGCAGTGGTAGGAAAGCAGAAACAGGAGGCTCAAAAACTATTTACACTGTGAGGGATACCTAAAAACTCATACGGATCCAGGAGGAAATTGCAAATATTTTGGTGCTTCAACTACCTTCTAGGTGAAAGCTCCTGTATCTAAATTCAATTTCCTCCAATTTTAGCGATAAAAACATTAGGCTGAATATGAACAGCTTAAGTAGAGCTAACATTGCTCCTGCACACAGGAATAGATGAGATGAAGGTCCCTCCCAGTCTTTTTTTTTTTTTTT
>WBMW01003528.1:19573-52950 GCA_013396635.1 Penelope pileata | reverse complement strand
TTGTTGAACTTCATGAGGTTGGCATGGGCCCACCTCTCAAGCCTGTCCAGGTCCCTCTGGATGGCATCCCTTCACTCTGGCGTGTTAACTGTGCCACACAGCTTGGCATCATCTGCATCTGGACCATAATTTTCTCATCCAGGAAATCTGTATCATGCCAAGCATTACTTTATAAATATTATCTGGTAGGTTTCTAACACTTTCAAAGGCAAAGTAAAGGGAAAATGTAAATTATCATTAAATTTTTCTACTTCCTATTATTTTATTCACCTGAGAAAATCTAGCACCTTTATCATTTTGTTGCTTTAAAGCAAGTCCTTGCTGTATCCATACTTGAAGGAGGTACCTGTTGCCACTATGCAAAGCAATCTAGTCCAGCCAAACTCTAAGTCTTTGGAAAACATAGATATTTTACTGTTTTTAACAATAAGCAAGTGATTAACTCTAGACTCAGTGATTGTCATGAGTTTCTACTTCCATTCTTGGAGAATCCAACACGTAGTATATAATGTGCCCCAAAACTACGCTGCTTCCATGACTAATGTTGTATAAAGCATCTAATATCAGTATAGGACAGTCAAGGAGTGTGAGCTTATTCATGAAGTCAACAATGACAGAGAAATAGTAGATGGAGGCCAGGAGACTGAGATTATAGTGGCTTCAACGAGCCTTAAATTGGAGCTGGAGACCAACCTAAATGGAACTTGGTAAAAGCTGATTCTTAGGGGATACTTTATAACAAAAATACTGTGATGTCGTAACACAGCGTAACTTCCTCTCAGGAATCGGTGATTAAAGGAAAAAAAAAAAAGGAAATAAAAGTCCTGTGATCTCTAGCTTATTGTGGACATTCCTCTCAACCTTTTTTTAAGAAACCAGCAAAAAGGGATTTGTTTTTTTTTTCCTCTTCAAACTCAAAGTTTATCATTTTTTTCCAGCTTGAATTTATATCTTATCAGCCCCTTCAGCTCTCTCAGGTATATAGAGATAACACTCACATTCATCCTGATCTTTAAATAATGGTCCTGTATGCCTGGTGATGTTTTCTGAGAAATTATTTTCCTCCATGGCTCTTTCTAAGTGTATCCTATGTATTCTAAAGATTGATTTGATTTTGTTTTATGATTCTCCTGATGCTCTTTTTATAATAACTTCTACAGCTTCTTTTAAGACATGAGTTAAGGAAGGTGTCACCAGGCATGCCAATCACTTCTATATATCTAGTACTAAAAGCAGAAAGTAGCACTGTATCACTAACAAGTAATCTCTTTCCCTCTCTCTCCCTCACAAACACACATACATAATGTTATTTCTAATAACTATTTTACAGTCATCTGTTATAAATCGGAAATGATAATAAAATAATTACAGAAATGCAGCATGTGGTTACCCTTCACATTTCATCTACTCTTCACACTTTCTGAAGCTGTAATACAGCTAGCCTGAAAAGCATTCCCATTATGATTTTTAAGTGTCACAATACAAGAAGAGAGCTTCAAACTGAATGCTGGGGCTTTTTTCTCATCTCTGAATATGCAAACAGACCCACTGGCAGATGTGCACAAATGCACAGCATACACGAAGAAACATTTTCTTCTTTTTGAAACGCTTAGAAAAATGATTGGGAAAAAGTGCTCAGACAATACTATTTAATATCAGAGACTGGGTCTTCTATGCTAATAGAAATCATGGGGCAAATGGTAACTGGACTGTTCAGAGTTGTGAGGTACAGAAAAAAGTTATGAGACTCTTTGAAACCAAAAGTCTTCCATTTGTGATTGATCACACCATAAATGGTATTTCTTCCTCTGCCTTGTCCCTCCTAATACCATCTTCCTAAACCTGAAACATCTAAAAGACCTCTATAAATCTTCTTTCACTACTGCATACTAAGTAACTCTGGCAGTCTGAAGTAATCTACCTCCACATTTTGAAGGATATGGATTTGCAAGTCACAGTACACAGCAGTGCTTCCAAGACACTGCTCCTTGGCTAAATCATGTTTATGTGCTGAAATACATATCTTCCCTTTCTAGAGGAAGAGGAGGCAGATAACATTTTGGTATGTAGGCAAAAGAGACACATAGATATGCAAACAAAGCCAACTTACAGCAGTAAGTAAAAACCATATCACATCTGATTCAAAGCAGCATAACTGATGCCTATCTGGAGGAGGTTCCACTCTGAATCACCCTAGATGATGCCTATTCACAGGCACTGTAGGAGAAAACCCACTTGATAGGAGGAGGATGCCATTTTTACTGTGCCAAATTTTGCTCACACGTGTTAAAAGCAGAGGGAAAATCAGTGTGAGATGAAAAAGATACAGTCGAAGTTGTCATTTATTCCTTACTTGTTGTAGACTGAGGCTGTGTCCTTCATGAACAGTTGACATGAAATATCTATGCCTTTCTTTTTCACGACTGCTGTCAATAGTGCCAGCTGCCTGCTTTATCACATTTTTAGTTGCAATAGTCATGCAACAAATTTTGCATTACTTAGTCATTTTCTCCAAAAGCCTATTAAGTTTTCTACCCATCTCAATATACCGTCCTCCAGGCTAGCAGCTTGGTGAGTATCTAGCTCCTTGTTTGCTAGGTAGAAGAGAAGACAAAGATGAGGCAGTGATCCTGAAAACCACGCTGGAAAAGAGAGAATGCAGAAGAGGGGAGAAAGCAATCTCATGATGATAACTGCTGGTCCCACATGGTCCCACCTATTAAGGTAAAATCCAAATTGATCTCAACCCACTTTCCAACAACTACCTCTGCTAGGACCACTTATTTCCAGACATGTATTTCTGAGTATTGATCCCAGTAGTTCTCTATGTGTTCAAGTAATAAATAATCTTTGTATGTTTATTTGTTTGTTTATTGCAAAAAGAAAAGCTCCAGCATCACGTTGGTATAAACAGTAGAAGAATTTAGCTGTTCTGTGTCCTCCATAAAGTGACTGTCTATAAATACAAGAGTGTGACAAAAGTTATTGGCATAGGTACAGAAGATATAAAAGACAGGATGAAAAGATGAAGTTTAATAACACTGACACCTGCTGACCTTTCCTTTTCACTCTGCATATATATGTACTTATACCTCCACGAGAGCATATATCAAGAAGAGCAGATAAGATGCTAACTCCCTGAAGACTCAACCTATGTCTGCTCTACAACTTGAAAGGGAGTATTTCTACATGACCTTTCTTGATTATGCCTATAGCTGTACATTCAGTTAATATTCAGCCATATGACTATATTCAATTGTGCAGCCTTCAGCTCTCCTCCTCATTCTGCCAGAGGGATCATAGACACAGGCAGCCCATTTGAAAAAGTTTTAGAGGAAAGGAAGTAAAAAAATAAACATTTTCTCCACATAAATTTTACTTTTAATAATGCAGATATAAATACATGGCAGGAGTACACCAAAAGAAATGCTTTATAACCATCATTTCTAATACTAAGAGTTTGCTGCCCTTTTAATCAAACAGAAAATGTTCAAGTCAGATAAATCTGGAGAAATTCAGCCACCAAACATACTTAAGCTGAAAAACCTCATCTGCTGCATGAATATTTTGTTGCCAGGCAACACTCCAGAAAAGGAAGTCTGAAATGAAGGTTCAAGTGTCAAGAAAAGCATCACAGCCTACAACAACCTTGCAGCATCAGAGGCAGTATGTTAACACATGACATTCTTCTCAGCTGTCATGCAGGCATTGTCATCAGAATTATTTAGGTATTTCCTTTAATTATGACTGATTATAAAGACAGGACCAGCGTTTTATTCTCATTTTCTGTCAGATGCAATAGTGACAAAAGGCGGGACAAGACAGTTTGGAGATAAATCCTCTAGAATGTAGATGATCAGGTGATCACGTACAGGCAAAACTGGGAGGAATAAGTCAAGGGTAGCTTTTATTTTTTCATGATTAATCTGTAATTTTCAATGTCATCGTTTCAGCAGAAAAAAAAATCATCTTAAAGCAAAATAATCATTACTTGCTACTGCTGTGAGACCGAAGTCAATGGCTGCCCTCAATAAGATGTCTACCATAGTTCTCCAATCTCTATAGATTTAAATGTAAATCCTCTAAGAAGAGAGGAATATTACCAAATTCTCTTCCACTATGTCTGATAATGGGAAAATAAGTGACTTCTTGTCTTTCTGGCAAGGCCAGATAGCACTTAGAGAAGAATTAGAAGTGAACAAGACAAGAAATTGGGAAGAGGGAGCACAGCAATTTTGAAGGAATAAACTAGAAGAACAAGAAAGATTTAAGCTTTTCAGGGTAGTAGAACATGAAAACGAAGAAGACAATGAAGCTCTTTAGATCAGTATATAAAGTATTGCCATTGCCAGTCAGAGGCCAGAAGCCACATACTAACTTTGCAAGACCTGAAGACTGAGGATGGTTAGGCTTTCTACATACGATCTTGTGTTGGTCATCATTTTTTTGGTTATTTAGCTCAAAAGGCAATTTTTCCAGTGTCAAGGATGTTCTTTCTGCCCACTGAGTTTAAATTGTGCTGCTTCCTTTATATGCACATGTATTTAAGTCAGTAACAGTATAGAGAAGTACAAGCATAGCTTGAGCAGAGATCTCAATGGCAGGAGCACAGTGTATAGGAGAACAGACAAGGCATGACCAGAAATAAAGCACAGGATGATGCTAGAGGCCCAGGGACATAAACTACTCACTAGTTTTTTGGTAAAGAAGTGCATACATGGAAACTCAGCCAAACTTGATATGGTTATCAAAGACAATAAATACCAGTGTATGTAAAACACTCCATACACTGTAAATACAAATATAACAAGGAACTGCAGACCAAGGAAGAAAGAGTGGAATTCTAAAAGTGTGACAGAAATAATAGTCTCAAATGGACCTTAGAAAAAGGAAAGAAAATTGCACTACCACCAACATCATCTTCCTCCCCACAAGGAGCCTGGAACAGACAACTGCCTGTTACCCTCGTTCCCTGAGACTGAAGGGGATAGCTGCTGGCAAGGTGACATGCAATAAATTCCACTTGGTTTTAGTCAGATTTTTCCATGTGTTTCCCCTACCTTCTTTTCTCTTTTTTCTTCCCTCTTCTGTCATCTTTCTTCCAAGTTTTTCTTTCTTTTGCTCTTTTTCACAGAATCACAAGATTGTTGACATTAGAAGGCACCTCTGGAGGATGTCTGATCCAGCCCCCTTACTCAAGCAGGGCCAACTAGACCAGGACCAAGCTACCATTATGGCAGCTCATGATGATCTCAAAGGATGAGACTTCACAACTTTTTAAAGGTCCTGAGAAGCGTCACTGCTCTGAGTAGTTTTAAATCATGTGAACATGTCAATATGAAATGTAGATTAAAAGTATAAATCAGCCCTCACAAGCTTTTATCTACCTGCTTTATGTACTTACAGATACAGAGAAAAAATATCCTTAGAGACTTTCATTTTCAGTGGATTGGCTATTTTCTGAATTTTTCGACCTAGAAGTGATAGATTGGCTATATTACAAAAAGCAGTTCTTCTTAGTACTTGTTAGAGCTGAACCATGTTCTTCAAAATAGATTACAGTTATTGTAAATGTATTTGGATTCAGCCACACATCTGTATCAGAGTTAAAATCAAAAGGACCAGGATAAAAGAAACACAAAGGGTATTAATTGTACTGAATGTAAAGGTTTACTGCTAAGCACAGCTGCACACACAGTAAGTACTTAACACTTTCTCTTTGTCCACAAAAGAATGAATTCTCATCATGACTTAGTGCACTCTTTCATTTCAGAGGACTGCAAAACAGACGTTTGAAATGCTAGGAGTTTTTGTAATCTGCCAGCACTGTATAGATGACTGTTTTTTTCAGGTTTTATTACACTCATTCCGATGTTACTTTCAAAGACTTCACTGATGCTAATGTTCTCTGCCTCTAGATACAGATACCTTGCACAGCCTATCAACTCACTGGAACCTATTTTGTCAAAGTGCACCCTAAGGAGGCAGTGAAGTTCAGTCTAATAGCTTTTGGATGATATATACTGACCCCTATTTCTCCTTGAAGAAGCTATATTTATCAATAAATCTATCAGTCGTGCATTATAATGCTGTTAAATAATGAATTTTGAATTACTTCAAAGTCAGTCATATGAAATGTAACTAAATGTATCTTAAATAATTTTACTGACAGATTTCAAAGCAGTTAGGATTTGTTCCAGAAGTGGAGGAAAAAGAGAACCAGAGCTGTGTTGCTGAACTAATTTTGATAGATCTCTCTACTGCCGTGTAAAGAAAATACAACACATTTAAATTGTAGATCAAGAAAAGGCTACAAAGCCAGTACAAAAGACATAAACTAACAAATGAAAATAATAATTGTAAAAGAGTATTAACAACATCAGGTCAGGCCTACATCAAGAAATCTCGGGAAATATAGTGAGTTTTCCAGTGCTCAGAGGACTAATTTGTTCTGCCTAAGAAAATGATTGAGATTGTTCACAAACAAAATTTTTATTAAAAGAGGGAAACTCCAGCAAATAGACAAATTGAGTAAAAGCAATTTTTGAAGTATGAAAACTCACTGAACTCTGACAGCTGTGAGTCTGACGGTTGTCCTCCACTTAAGTAATTTTTTTTCACATATTAATCTTTTAAACCCATGTTAGGCATCAAGGTTTGACTTAAGTTGATGTAAGCTGTTGTTTGCGGTGCTTTTTCTGGCTGCCAGAGCTGCTGCCTGCAGCTCATCTGGCTCTCAGCATCACCCAGGCTCTGCCCCATGCTACATAATGTCCCATCAGCTCTGCCTTGTGTTGCTCCTTATTCTATGCCTCTCCACCCGACCTTTGTGACTTTATTAATACTTCTGTTTCAGCTCTAAGAAAAATGTACACAGCGCTATTAGCAGGGAAGGTTCTCAGCTCACAGAAAATCCTTCAGCAGCTTCTCGTATCAATCATATCGTGGGAGACACATAATGTCTCTTGTTCTTTTTCTTATTTTTTCCTTTTTATTTATTTTTTTCTTTTTACCATTTTTCTTTTCTTTTTTTTTTTTTTTTTGACGTTTTCCTAGCATTTGTGACCCAATTTGAGAAGTAATTGCCAGCATTCAGAGCAAGCTGTAACCCTGGGAATATTCATACAGTTAATTAGCTACAATATCTGTACATTGTTAAAAAACTTACCAATTTTAAAAAACTCTTTAATAAAAATCCCTCCAAAACACAATCAAAAAACCTAGCTGTTTTTCTACTTTACTTATGTATCTTCTCCAATTCTTTTCATCAGGAGTCAAAAGATCCCCCTTTCCCTCAACTGTACAAGCTCTGCAGCAGTAGTAAAGGACTTGCTCTTGCATTAAACTTTAGATGGCAAGCTTATACCAAAAGCCTAATAGGAAAATCCACAAGTCCATTTTTACAAGAAATGAGTGTGTCATTTTGAGACTGTTTAAGGCTAACAATGAGTGTTGCACAAAATAAGTATAAAATCACCCTTCTAACACAGAGTGGAAACATACTGACTCGATCAAGCATGAGCTGCTCTTCAGCAGCCTCTTCTCTACACCTCTGCATGTGGTGTATGCTATAACATTTTGAATTTTCTGTTTGTAGTACTCTCTAGGCACCAAAAAGAATCACTGTGTTAAAACTCATGTTGCCGTACTTCATAACTTAAGTGAGCATATAAAACAGGTAAGTACATTTTACTTCTACCTAGTTAGAACACTATAATTTTTAGAATGAAGAATTTCAGTTGAAAACTAGTGTGAAAAATTCTTTCAGGATTTTTATGGGATATAAAAATCTTTGAAAAAATAAAAATTATTTGAAACAACAATCTATATTGAAATATGGTCTTGTCTAATTAAAAAGCTTAATTAAAAACTGGTGTTAGATTATGAAATTTACACAGAAACTTGATCCTTTTTTAAAGAAAAACCAGCAAAAAAAAGCAAAACAGTACTTAAAGGAGTAGTCAGCTTTATCTCTACTGAATGAAGGTAAATTCATATCATGGGGACACTAGCACAATGAAAATAATTGTTAGTTCTTATGGGTAGACTTCATCTGTCTTAGTTTAGGCATCCAACTGTTTGACATCTAATTCCACATTAGTTCCCAGAAGTTGTCATAGAAATGGACAAATCTGAACAATTCCAGAGAAAAAGAAAACTGAAAATACCTAAGAAATCAAAAAGACAACATCTTTTCATTTTACTGATCACAGAGGCATCGTGCAATGACATATAAATTACATAGATCACCAAACTTCTATGTATGATCATCATATGAACTGAAATCCATACTTAATATTTCATTAACTCAGACTATCTTTCAAGGAAGAAAGGCAGATCTAAATACACAGAATGTAAAATAGAATTACAGGAAATTTTCCACTGTTCTACTATCAAAACAACATTTTTGAAGACAATTTACACATTTTTCCCCCCACAGAAATTCTGCAGAGAAAGTAGGATTTGTCTTTTACTTCTCACTTCACATCTGACTTTGTGTAGTGACTTCTGTAGAATCTGTTCATTTTATTTTATTATAAATTGATTTACAGAGTGTATTTCTGTGGCCCTGTAAAATAACCTCTCAGAGAACACATACTACAAAAAATAAAAAGATATCAGAATAATATTGCAACGATAGGCTTTTTTGTGCTGGAAATAAAATATGTAGAATAACTAGGATGTGATTCTACACCAAGATATGTGCTTTCATTGCTACAAACTAGCTCCATCAGACTGTTCATATGTGGCATATACATGTATGTGTCAATGATGTTGTTGGTTCCATTTCAAGGTTCATATATAGGATTATATAATTAATTATGTTGGTGAAAGGATTTCTTTTCCTGTAGAAAAAGTAGCGAAGAGTTCCTTGGACTTTTCTGATTAAACATTTGCATGCTGAACTTTACTCCACTTGATCGAGGTATTTTCAAATATCTTCTAGACGTACCCCACAAAACATTGAGATCCAAAAGTCTATGCACAAGTAGACTGTGGTCCTTTTTTCTGTATTTGTTTTTTAACAATGATTAAAAAGTCATCTTGTAATATGATGTACCCACTCCCAGGACTATGACCAACATTGACAAGGAGATTCAACAGATAAATAAAGAAATCTAAATTTGTTTGCCTGCGAGCAAACAAGATCTCTAAATTTCCATGACATATAAGGGAGTTTAGAGAAACAGACAGCTGCCCGTCTATATTGTCATTTTCTGAGGTGATCAGCACCTCTGCATTCAGCAGTGGAGTGCAGGAGATCACCATATCAAAGAGAGAAACCAAGGAGAAGCCTGGGTGAGGAAAGAGCCTTGTTTATTGATTGGGCAGAGAAAAAGAACAGGCATGCAATTTGTAAACAGAATCTCTTTCTTGGATGGTATAGGGAAACAGTTGATCACAGTATGAATCGATGATTGAGCATGATTGAGGGGCGTGGCTGGCCTGGTGAATACTGGTATACCACTTGCACCTGTGACCAGAAGCAGTGGACCTGGAGCGGGGTTGCCCCAGGCTTACATACAGGCCAGCCAGGCAGAGAAGGAAGTAGTTTGAGAGAGAGAGAAGAAAGAAGACTGGGAAGGAGCTTGGGAGAGAGAAAATTGGGAAGTGATCAGAGGAGCAGCAGCATGTGGAAGCAGCAGAGACCCTAGCTCCAGATAAAATGAGTGGTGTAGTTGTAAGAGTTTTGGGGACTTTTTCTGTTACAGATGGTCTACTGTTTTCTAGCATCAGAAATCAGTCTGTTCAGACTGCCACATATCTATCTTAAAAAGTACTGTGTCAACTTGTCTCAAATTATCATTCCTGTATTTATGATGATTAGTATGGGTGAGATGTAAGACCCCAAGCATGTTTAACTCTGAATCTTCTGGTTAAATAAATGCTAGCCACTAAGGTGAATAGCAAATCTTATTTCTAGCAAGTATTGCAATCCCAAAGGATCTGTGGTGCTTTGAAAGGCAGAGCCCTATGTCTAAGTACACTATAACAGTGAATAACTGCCCTTGCACACTCAGTAATATTTTCCACCATGTTCAGCCAGCTGATGACACAGAAAGTGGATAGTCTATAAATGAATGGATTTAAATAAAGTCACAGTTTGGAAATTTACTTGAATGTCTTGGCAGGACAAACAATGTGGTTAGAGTCACATAGGTTGAAATTATCCTGGTGTCTAGGAATATTGGCTGTTTGCTAATTTCTTACAAAGGACAAAAAAATCTTTTTTCCTGATGCTTCTTATTCATTTTACCCAGATATAAAGAGCACTAACATAAAGGTCATGCTAACAGCTTAAAGTAAAATGAGCTTTATCTAATACTTGTGACAAACAGCCTTTAGACTCTGGGTACGGTGAAGTGAACAGAACAAATATTCAAATATTTCAGAGGACTTATGTCAAAACAAGATATACCCAGTATTTTTATTTAAATGTATTTAGCTTTGGAAAGGAAGATGGAAAGAACACTAATATCAGAGAATAATACTCAAAAAGGTTCTTCTCTTGAAGGAGAATGATAAACAATTAGGTGTTAACTTGTGTGGTGAAGGACAATGACAATTATAGCTAAAGTATATGTAAATGCTACAATCAAATAAAAAGAAAATAGTTGTAAACCTTATATAAACTTTATAACTTATATAAACTCTGCCCTTACAGTGAGGAGGGATTTACTCCCCCAGTTCCCACCTAGAGGTTCACGGATGTGAGGTTCAGAGATGTGGATTTGGAATGATACAGAGACTGGACATTCAAGTATTTAAAAGGAGATTATAAACAGAAGGGAAATCAACTTTTTACAAAGGTAGACAGTGATAGGACAAGGGGGAATGGTTTTAAGCTGGAGGAGGGAAGGTTTAGATTAAATGTCAGGGGGAAGCTCTTCACTGAGAGAGTGGTGAGGTGCTGGAACAGGCTGCCCAGAGAGGTTATGGATGCCCCATCCCTGGAGGTGTTCAAGGCCAGGTTGGATGGGGACCTGGGCAACCTGATCTAGTATCAGGTCTGGAAGTTGGCGGCCCTGCCTGTGGCAAGGGGGTTGGAACCTGATGGTCTTTGGGGTCCCTCCAACCCAGGCTATTCTACGATTTTGTGTGAGAAATATGAGAATCCCGGCTGCCAGAGAAGATGGAGGGAAAAAACTCTTTAAGTATCTCAGCCTTTTTCACGGCTGTCATAGCCAGTTCTCCTTTCTTGTTTACCAAAGAAGGTACACTCTCTTTGGCCTGTCTCTTCTGGCCACTGTACCTATAGAATCCCTTCGTGTCATTTTTAACATCCCTCACCAATTTCAGTTCCATCTATGCCTTGGCTTTCTTAATCCCATCTCTGCAAATGTGGTCAGTATCCCCGTATTCTCCCCAGGTGACACGCCCTTGTTTCCACAGCCTGTACATGCCCATCTTTTCCCTCAATTTGACTAGCAGGTCCTTGCCAAGCCCTGCTGGTTTTCTGCCTCCTCTGTTTCTTTTCTTATTCAGAGGGACAGAGAGCTCTTGCACTCTCAGAAAGGCATCCTTAAAGAGCAGCCAGCTTTAATCCACTCCTTTGTCTCTAAGGACAGTTTCCCAGGAGATTTCACCCCACAATTCCTTAAACAGTCTAAAGCTCACTCTTCTGAAGGTCAGAGTCCTGACCCCACTCTTTGCTAGGCCCACGTTCCTCGAGATCACGAACTCAGCCAGGGCATGATTGCTGCAGCCCAGTCTACCTCCAATCTTAGTGCCTTTAATGATCTCCTTCACATCGGTGAGCACCAGGTCCAGCAAATCTTCATCTCTGGTTGGTCCAATACCTCAACCAGAAAGTTATTGTCAATGGACTGCAGGAGTCTCCTGGATCTCTTGCAGCTTGCCACGTGGCTTTCTCAGCAGATATGCAGGTGGTGGAAATCCCCCATCAGGATGAGAGTCTGTGAGCATGCTGCCTCTTGCAGCTGAAGTAAGAAGGCCTCATCAACAGGCTCCCCTTGATCAGGTGGCCTGCATTAGACCCCAACCATCAGCTGTCCTTTATTAGTCCCATCCCTAATTCTAACCCACAGGCTCTCAGTCTGTGGAGAAGGAGGGAGTTCCTTGCAGTCTATCCACTTGTTAACATATAGGGCAACTCCCCTCACCCTTCCTCCCTTGTCTGTCCCTTCTAAAAAGATGATACCACTCAATGGTGATATTCCAGTTGTGCAAATCATCCCACCATGTTTCCGTGATAGCAACAAGGCCACGATTTTCCAAGTGCATCGCTGTTTCTAACTCTTCCTATTTCCCATGTTGCGTGCATTGGTATAAAGGCACTTCAGCTGGGCTTTCTGACGCATTACCTTTCTAAAGGAGCCAATGCATTATTTTAAACAATTGCTGGAGATTCAAAGCAAGACTCTATAGGTGTTGTTCTAGCTGCACATTGTAGATGAGAGCTGGATCACAGTGGATGTTCAGGCCTTTGTGCTATGCAGAAAAAACATCAGCAGGAGAAAAATACAATACACAGCTTCTCCACAGCAGTCTGGAGAAAACGGGGCAGTTTTGGAGAGGTGTGAGATATGTGGCTTTAAATTCCCCGAGGAAGGAATTAGCAAACTTATGGTGCACAGAAACTCTCTGACCTGATAGTCAAATATGGACGTTGTCACCACAGTAGTGTCTTTATTCCAAGAGGAAAATATTTTGCAAGTAAAGGTTGTTTTAGAAATAACGTGGAAAAATCTACATTATGTTTTTCAGAATATTTTACTTTTGTCAGTCATTATGCTATATTGCATGCAATTTCCTTGATGAAACTTACTGGAATTATCATTTTAATGTAATTTTACCTCTAGACTAAAGAGTATGACATCCAAAGACCCTATTTCAGAAATAAAGCACTTCTTGATTTATTGGAGACCACAGAGCATAGAGTTCGTCTGCAAGTTACTCTTCATAAGGGGTGCGCTTTATTAAATTACTTCAGTGGTAAATTTTCAGAGGAAACAGTAGAGACTGCCTCCTTTCAGCTAGAGCTTTTCATTTTCTGTAGCCAAATACTTGTATAAATGAGTCTTAGCATTTTAACACTGGAGTGTTTAACAGTCAGGGGATATTTTACACTCAGTTAAAATGTTGACTTTGAATACTGTTTTTTTAACTTTTGAAACTGTGAATACATTTTTACATTAACTAGTATGATGGCCCTTTAAAAATAGCCTCTGTCAGATTTAGTCCTGGTTTGTACAGCTCGACTTTCCAACATGGGTCTGTAAGTGCATTTAATTACTGAATGGCATGATTCTAGCTATTTCTGTTCTACCAAATTGAGTAGCTGTGTAGCGTTTTGCAATAATAGACAATTGAAAGCATCAAAATAATCTCAAATTTAAACTCAATTATCCAAAGATGAAAACGAAGATGATCTGCAATACTACTTCCAGCCCCACCTTTTCTTTAAGCACTAGACTTATTAAATTGTACTTTACCGTATATAATCTTTTAAACAATTTTTCCAGCCTGTGGCTCTCTGTAATGAATGAAAATGTACTACTTCTTCTGTACTCACTGAAGCTGAAGGAATAAATTCCATTTGTCTGTTCATCTCTAATTAACTAATGTGCTAAAATACAACATTCCTATTGAAGAAAATGTGTTATACTGTTCTTACCTCAAAAGCACTTTCAACACGGTTCTACTTAATGAATGCACATTCAATGTCTTGATGGAGATCCCTGGGTTTTAACCCAAAAGATAGGCTTGGCATTCATTATGTCTTTCATTCACTGAGAGGGGGAAGTAATTATGAAACTAACAAGATTGTTTGTGGGTGGAAAGTTTTCATTGTGAGTAGCCCCAGGCAGAAAATCGTTGTATTTATCACACAGAACAATGGTGCCAGTTCTAGGTAGCAACTGTGGCCTGGATGGTGATACAATACATTCAGAAATTGTTTCTTCCAGAAATTGTGAAGGTGATGAATAAAATCAAGCGTAGTTCAGCATTAACTTCTCAGCAAATTTTGAAAGAGGTTACAACTAAATAAGTTGTTCAAACAAGTATGGATAGCTTTTCAAATGTTTTTCTTCTCATTTTTTATTTTCATATTACTTCCATAGTCATTCTTGTAACTGCTCATACATTTCCACTTCCTTTTGTTCAGTCAAGCGAAGAGCAATACAATAAAATTTTCAGGAACATTTTGAAAGCGTATTTAATCCATTCTTGTTTGACTTCTCATGTGAAATATTCCATTTCAACTAACACTTGATAGGAAAGAAGGGTTTGAGGAAATAGAATAGATGGGAAAAAGCAGAGGAGCAAGGAGGGAAAAAAAAAGGTAGGAAAAATAGATGTATGAATGACATTCACAGAAAGAAAGAGAAAAAGAAAAGTTTCAGTTCAAAGCTCAGTAACTGGACTATTCTGAAGCAAAGCCATCTCACAAAAACTTGTGAAAGGACTTAGTATGACCTCACAACACAATGAGAAAAACAGTTCTCATTCAACTCAGTGTGTCGATAACATGATTTCTCCCTGAGTTTAATGAATGTCGTGAAAGTCACGCTTTACAAAAAGGAAATAATGTCAATCATGTAACACTAATGAAGTTGTTGCTTTACACAGAGGACCATGAATTTTAAAG
This sequence comes from Penelope pileata, assembly GCA_013396635.1. NCBI lineage: Eukaryota > Metazoa > Chordata > Aves > Galliformes > Cracidae > Penelope > Penelope pileata. Next base: position 38,336 of record WBMW01003528.1, on the reverse strand, counting down.
GATGTGGTTTCACATGAGTTCTGATTCTATAGAAGTTTTATACATGTTCTTTTCCATTGTTGTCTACATGTGTGCTCTTGGTTCATTAAAATAATGGCTGTATTCAAAGTGTATAAAATTTAGAACACATGTAAACCTTTGTTATATGGGAGGTTTTAAAAGTACTACAAAGCAGCTGCAACTTTCAGCCTGCTTGACTAGAATATAGACATCCAAAATAAAATGTGCAAAATAAGATGAGAGAAAACAAAGTAAAAACCTCCAATTTCACTAGCAGTTATTGATCATTCCTCCCAGCTGTATGTTTAAAGTTAAAATATTTTGGCTAAGCTTTGCAAAGTATCACTGAGCTCCCCTTGAGATGATGTAATTTAGATTATCAATGGCTTAAATTAGCACATACTGGATGGCTAAAAATCTTTTTCTCATACTGAAGGAATGCATTGTAAAAGCTTGATAACAATACACAAGGGTCCTATCTCAGTCCTTCCAAGAAAATATTGGTTACTGCAGAGCCCGTAATTGACACATCTAATTTGTAATTATTTTTCTATATGGTGACGTAGAATGAAAAATATGACTATTCAATCTAAAAATCAGCTGTGTTTCTTCTCATTTTGCCACTTCATTAGTTTATGAATACTATATTAAGAAGGGGTTCTTTATATCAGGTATATTTTCCCGGCACTAAAAAAAACTCGCATCCCTTCCGTGGTTCTAAAGACAATGAATTGTTTTTTATCTAAAATATATAAATAATAAGTAATCAAAATCATTTTTTCTAGGCTCAGTTTCAAAATTCATAACATTTCAATGAATATTGACACTTAATACTGTTTCTCCCTAATCATATTTTTCATATACATCATTTTCTTGGACAAACATATGTTCACAAGAATTTGTCTGAGTTCATTATGTCACATTATTTTATTGTTATTTTTATATCTATAAAGTATTTCACAAAAATCAATCATGTTTTTCAACATAATTCCAAGACCATCTCAAGTAGCTTAAATGTATATAGTTCTCACTTCATTTAATGTAATCAAAAAACTATTCTATCGTCATCTTTAGTGATCTTTCTGAAGGAAATAAACATATTTCCCACTTATTCTAATAGACATTGTTCCTCAATCCTTCAAGTGGCTTTGAAATGGAAAGCTTTGTAGTTATGTTTCATTTTCTGGAAAGAGTTTCTATATTTCTGAAGTATACTTGTGAAGAACTGATGTGTTAATATATTAAAGGAAATCTGAGAAATAACAGAATATATACAGCATTTTGCCTTTTCAGAGGCTGTCTGAAATATTTAAATAGGTTTCAAGAGCCATTATGAGTTCTTGTAGTATACTGCATTTGAAGTGACAGCTAAGTCTACTATGCCTTTGGATATGAAGGATAAGCTGTTGATCTCAAACTTACATTTTAATATGCAAAGTTCTGTGTAAATATAATTCCATTGGGGTTTGCAGGGTTGATCCAACACTTTAGCTATCTGTGGATATCTGGCTTTACCATAAGTAGCAGCAGATTCAAGTCCCACATTAAGCATTTTTCCCTTCAGTGGGCTTCTTACAGATATATATTCTCAGAATTATTTATTTTCCAAAATATATGGATTTATAAAGTTATTTCAACAATGCAGAGGCTGTTAGGAAAAGCTGGATGTGTCATGTCCATTTCAGACATGGTACAAACAGCTTTATTCCAGTTTCAGACCAGAACACTGTAATTTAATCAGGTTATTATCACAATAATTATATAAGTGTGTTTGTAAGGGAGCTGTGAAACTTATTGAGCAAAAAATATTAACATTTCCTGAAGTCCAAGACACTGATCATATTAAAACATTAGTATTACTGAATATGCTGGTATTTTTCAAACTATCATTTACTTCTTTGGAAGAAAATGAATTAGTAAAATTGCCTTTAGTTGATGGAGAAGAAAGTAGTAAGAATTAGTATTATTATTTCAGCCAGACATTTGTCGCTCAAAATTACAAGTCTCAGCAAAGTATTATAATATTTAGTGTGTTTTAGGATTTCTTGTAATATTCTCATTTTACCAACTTTTAAACTGATTTGACAGAAAGGAAATTTTATGCTAATTTATCTTTAAAAATAATGTCTAATTTAAAAATAATGTTTAAAAATATCTTCGAGATATCTTTACTCTTTCATTGGACGCTTCATTTTGCAAATAAATGAAATGCATGTGTATGCTAGTATCCTACACTAAACATTGGGCTGCCACTGATTAAAAAATGATTCTTGTTATTTCTTGTAAAAATACTGATTCCTAGATAATGTTTGCTCAGACTCATTCAATGTAATATTTTAAAACTACTGTAAACCTTGTAGATCTGGAAAGAGCCCTGTCTTCAAAATAGAGTTCTGAATAGCAAATCCTAAATGTACTTCACAAAGCAAACTGAATTTTATTAAAATTTTCTCGTAAAATGACAACCTAAGAAAGTAAGTAGAGGCAAGCTCGGACCTATCCTAAGCCATGTTCATCAGCTCAGACTGCTTGGCACAAACTCATCAGACAAAAGGGTTTTTTTTGATCTATAGGCTAAGTAGGGGAGATTTGTCTTCAGAACATAGAAATTCTGTTATATGTTTACAGAGGATAAAGCTTAAAAAGTCTGACCACTGCAAATGCCCTTATTTTCTTGAGCAGGAGTGATGCAACAAAGCAGAGGTGATACTTACATGTCATGTGTCAGGCTCGCAGAAGGAGAAGACTAATATTTGAAGAGAAGAGCCATAGATTCTGCAAGCAAGAACCTGTAAGTACATGTCCATGTACACACATTCAGAAGTGTTTACATGATTTGGCATGCTGACCAAACTCAATTGGGATGTTTAGTCTGCAGCTGCTAAGAGCATAAGCAGGACCATGAGTGATTGCAAAAGTGTTTTGACTGATCTCAATTACAGATGAAATATGTTACATGCACACATCTACAAGTAACACATAGGGACTTGGGATGTTTAAAAACTCCCTCTTGCTTCACCAGACCAGCATCAACTATGAAGAGTTAAAGTCTTCTTAGACATTAGTTGCATGATAAAATTTGCGTGTTATATGAACTGGTCTTTTAAAATGCTACTTTCTGTATTTATCAGCAGCTTTCAAAAGCTGGATAAGCTATAGAAATTTATGTAATAACTATTATTGTACCTCATTCTTATTTTAATTGCCCGTGCTAAACCTTTCTACTGGAAACATTCCACAGAAAATCTGTAATTCCTACAATATTTTGACTTTTTTGGACAAAAATGGAACATAAGGGAAGAAGGAAACTGTCAGAGACTAATTTTTGCAGGACAGCCTGGTTTTGGGTAGGATGGGATAGTATTATAAAAGCAATGATAAACGTCTGGGCTTGTTATTTTGTATTTTGTGAAAGTAATCTGTTAAAGCTTCTATTCTCATATGCAATGCCACCTTTCTCAATGAACTTTTAATGAATAATTGAACAGAGGAACAAATTATTGGTTTTCCATGAACAAAACCCCTCAGTTTCTAATGGAACATAATGATTTTGTTAGTATATTTAATTAGAATTTTGTCAGGATATGTTAGAATAATTGTTGTAATAATGCTCCTTGTTCCATAGCTCAGTTTTGCATTAAAATTGTATGGCCTGGAAGTTAGAAAGAGGAAAAAAAAATGTTCTTGGATTTGATGCTCACGTTATTCATTCTTTTTACTAACTCAGAACCAATTCACTTTGACAAGTAGTGACATACAAACCAAGACTTGTGGTACATGTAGTAAATGATTAAATATGCATTGACTTAGATGTTGTCTTAATGAAGACCTTTCCAAAAGAACATAAAAGCATCTCAAAGAATTTTGATTCAAACTTATCTTAAAAAATATTATAAACTCCAACTTTATTTGTTAAGTGTGGGCAGGAGCACTAATTTACATGCAGAAAGGAACTCAGAAGCTTAGAGAAAAAAAATGTGCATAAGTCTAGCCCTATGATAATTAAAATATCTTCCAAAAGGCTTATTACAGTTTATTTAAAGTTATGTAAACATATCATAGGCTTTTTTCCTTAAAAAGAAAGAAGAGTGTATGTAAAGATTGGAACATAAGAAATCCCTCTATATCTTGCTTGCTAAGCCATAAAGAATCTAAAAAAGTTTTGTGTTAAAAGAGGCACTTACCAGGCTCAAGGAGAGTCTATTTCCCTGGGCATGTCAACCACCAACTCTGTTTATTGGAAGCTTCACCAAAAGACTACAGTTTCACTCATAAGCCTCTGAGAACTTATTTAAATGGTCTCTCTATCCATTTTCTGGCTAGTCTGAATAATTAAAAATCATTGATCTGTATGGATTTAATTACTATTTAAACATTTTCTTCCTTCTAACTACCCAAAATGTTACTCACTCAAATGTTGCAGAACAACTGCATTATTAGAGTGAAAGGAAGGGTATCATGAAACTGTGTGTCTTCTCAAAATTAATTCTATACTTAATACAGTTTAACTAAAATATTCTTTGCTAGTTTATGCAGACAAATTCTAATTAGTTTAGTAACACATGGGATATTGCTGAAGTCTTCACTGTGTCACAGGGCAGCCAAAGCTCCTATATGAATTTTACAGATACTAACTTGAAGGAAATTTTGAAGAGACAAGAAAGACCAGGGATAAGAATGAAAAATGTTTGAAAAATATAGCCTTAACGTATCAAGATAACCTGGAGTTAAAATCAAGTTCAAAATAGACATTTATGGAAGTGGACATTTATGGAAGTGGACATTTATGGAAGTCTGCCCAAAGCAGCGCTGGACAGATTTTAATTGCAAGTTCTTAAATGCAAAGAATACAGATTCAGTGACCTGTGCATGCATTTTACAGTCAGTTGGAATAACTTGTGGTGCTGGGATGGACAAAGGCAACCAGACATCCTCTAGATGTTACACTTTTCTTGACTACCATGCTGCCGTATTACTTCAATTTATCTCCTACATAAAGCCGCACTACAGCACAGCAACCGGATCACATCAAGGAATGAATTTCATATATATATATATATATGAGATATTCAATGTTTTTAAGAAATACTAAGAACAAAAAAGTGAAAAGGCCAATACTTCTCCTATCAGAACCATCAGCTATACCTTTTCTCCACAGGACTGTATTCCTTGCCCTGGATGAACAAAGCAGGAACCTTGTGGGGAAAATAGATCATAGTTGCATTAATACAGAAATCACATATGGACCCTAGACATGCTCAGGGTAGTCTGGAACTCATTTGCTTATGTTACAGGAAGATTTCCAGGTGGATGCTTGGTTCAGTGCTGACTGTTTTCCTATGCTGAAAAACCTAGAATGAGATCCTTTTTTGCCTTAACTAGAATGCTTGAATTAGATCTAGATCATTTCCTGAGTGATTCTACATTACACTAGTGCAGAAATACCTGCAATATGCTTTCAAGAGACAAGTACAAGAAATTTAATTTTGGCACTGCCTAATTTATTATGTTTTATGTTGCACTGTAGCTGCACTTAACAGCTACATGCCATTCAAATGCATGACTGCATTTTGTATGGGCAAAGCAAGTTTTAAACTATTGTGACTGAATATGATATGCAAGGCAGTCATCAAAGCATGAATTCCAGCAAAGGCTAAATTCTGATTTTTTTTTATTTTTTTTTTTAATTTGGGGTCAAGTTTTCCAGGCCCAAAAGCTCTATGCATCCACAGATCCTTAGAGACACCAGAGCAAGCTGATTCAAAACCAGACATTGCTAGCCTAAAATTCCAAGGTGTACTCTGAATTTTGTGAATGAGAACTTCAAAAAAAAAGTTTCAAATAAAAAAATATATCCTTCAAAAATTAACAAAAGAGGTGAGAAACTTTTATATCAAAACATCATAATTGTCATTTGCTATCATCTAAAAATCCTAAATGCTACACCAGTGAGAGAAGAAAGCAGTCTTGCACAGTGTTAGGAAAATATTCAAAGGTCCATCTGGTTGCATTCTAGTTTCAGCCTTTATCAGAGACAAGTGCTGTGTTGATAATGGTACCTATTACTAGAGTTGCATTTGCAAGTTGACTCCTTTTTCTTTAAAGGGATTGGCTGCTTTTTTAATGTAGTTGTATATGGAATTTCTTTGTAGGATCTCCTCCCTGAGGTATGGATTTTACCCATGTACTACGTACACATGCTCATACTGTTCTGGTTTCAGCAGGCAGGCCTGGAAACCCCACACAGCCTTTCGCTCACCCCCCCCCTCCCAGCTGGGATGGGGAAGAGAATTGAGAAATAAGGTAGAACTCGGGGGTTGAGATAAAAACTATTTACTAACAGAAAGAGGAAAATAGAGTAAAATAATAGTAATGATAATTATATACAAAACAAGTGATTGTACAAAGCAATCGCTCACCGACCGCGACCGATGCTCAGCCAATCCCCCAAGCAAACGGGCCCTCCCAGCTCACTCCCCTTCCTTATATTACATGATGTCATATGGTATGGAATATCACTTTGGTCAGTTTGGGTCAGCTGCCCCATTCTTGTCCCCTTCTAGCTCCCTGCGGCCCCCCCAGCCTCTTTACTCTCCTGGCAGAGACATACAAATGTCCTTGGTTCTGTTCAGCGTTGCCGGGTGTAATCAGCCATGTTTTTCTTTCTGGAATCAAAACACAGCTTTGTAGCAGACACTGAGAGAAAGTTTCAGTTAGAAATTAAGACACATACGCATAGATAATACAAATATTAGAGCTGAGTTTATTGTTTTCAAAGTCAGTAGTAAAAATAAATTGAGACAAACAAAAGAAAATATCAGCCTCTCCTTGATTGGTGATAATCTCAGAAATATGGGAACATTTAGTAGATTTGAAATGAAAGATGTAAGCATTCTATGCTTCTGCCTTTGGTTAGCAGAACTATTCATTTCATGTCTGTAATGGGACCCAGTAATTACCCTAAAGGTTTCCAGTTGTGATCTAAAACATTCATGGGTAGCAAGTTTTAAAAATTAAATGTACATCAAATACCTCGGATTGGAAAGACAATAAAAAGTTAAATTTAAAACACATTTATTCAGATGTTTCTGCTCATGTGTTGTGTGTAATGAACCCTATAAATCTGTGCAGTGATAGTGTTACATTAGGGAAAATTGTTCCTTATAAGCAGAAGGTAACATGAGTCCATGTTCATACTTCTAATCTCAGTTGATTAATCACAGTAAACTGCATTGAAAAAGTTATTTCCTCCACTTGCTTAGGAAGCAGTGCATGTGTCCATATTCAGACAAATCATCTGCTCATCTCAGTAAAAATTTTTCTTATGTCTGGAATGCAGGACAGATCTCGGGGGAGGACCTGGGCTCAGCTCCAGATCCACCACAGGCTTCTTATCCAACCTTAAGAAAGTTATTTATCCTGTCTGCAATTAGTGTTATTATCCCTATTTTACGTGCATATTCACTTTCTTATCTGTTAATATGGACAAGTTATCTCTTCTTCTTTGCTCCTTGTTGTTATAAAACCTACATTGAAATCTGTTAGCTCTATGGTAATTAAGTCAACATTTATATCTATGTAAGTACTTCTTTACAATTCATTGATTTTATACTATATAAGATTAAAACTGGGTAATTCTTTTTAACATGGAGATCTTGTACATGCATACACGTTATCTGTAATAACAGAAGCTATGCATCAACGTGTATGCAAATTTATGTGAATCTCTAATCACATGTTATTTATTGACAATGCTCCACTGAAAATGAAGAAGTACAGCTAATGCAATGGCATGTTAAATAAACTGAAGGAGTTTCAGGATGACACCCTGTTGCTCCAGTTGACTACTAAAAGCATCTAAAACATGAAGCAGCCATTCTAGGGTCCTTATTACCAGTTGAGAAAGAGCAGACCCTTAAGAAAAAGCCACCTGATCTTAATGTTTGCGACTAAGATAGGAGAGGTGAATTGCCCAGTAATGGGGTTATTAATTTAAACTTGTGGACATATAAAAATAGGTAGTCACAATTCCCCTCTAAGGTCTTCAATGGGAGTAAACTCTTAAGTATTGTTTTCAAAGGCCCCACTCAGAATATATATCCATAAGCACGTGCAAAATTCACTGAAGTTTAAAAAAGTGTTCAGAGGAGATACAGTTCTCCCCATTTTCAGCCATAGTTATAAACTGGGTTGATAACTGTAAAAGAAGGAAGGTGGATTGCAGAGGGATTGAAGTACTTGTCTTTCCACTGCATGTAATCTGCATCCCTATAGATATATACTGTCTCTTTAGAAATAAAAAACAGAAGCAAGAAAGTGTGTCAATTTGCTGGCTTTGCCAGTGCTTTACAATTTGTTTGGCACCTCTCAATCCAGAAATCTTTCTGAAGCATCTATTCAACATTATTACCCTGCTGATAGGTGTAATGGAAAAACAACTGGAAGGCAAGTGAAAACTCAGTTATTTAGTACAGAATGTCAGTGAATTAAAGAAATTCTTAAATGACACTGCCCAGTCTATTATTAATGGACAGCTGTCTGGAGAGCCAGTGATCTCTGAATACCTTTGAAGTAACTGCTCCATCTTAAGCATCCAACAGGGAGTCATGATAAAAATCTGAGCAGTCTAACAGATGTCTTTCTTAGAAGATCAGCTGGATTAACACTCATCAGGTTCCAACTGTTTCAAAATTACACGACATCTAATGTTTTCCTGTGGAAAACAGTTTATGTTAAGGTGCCTGTGGACATCAAATATCAGATAAAAAAGTTATACCACTTGTTTTCATCTTAGATCCTTTTTTTTTTTTAATTACTCAGATTAAGAAATAGAGATACATTGATTTACAGCAGGTAATTCGCAGTACTCACCCAAACTCTTGTTTAGTTTTCTGAGATATAATGTTTCTGACAACATTTTCAACCATTTGTTTTACTTACACAGGCATAACACTTATTTTGTTGTTGATAATGTGATGGGTATATCTCATTGGCCTAATGTGACTTGTAGATATTTGCAGAGATCCTAAAGTCAAATTTATTTGTAGTACCATAAGCAAAAAGGTGAAAAAGAGAAAGACAAGGGTAGGTAAGATTCCATATCTTTCCAGTAAATGGAGATTGTGAAACTAACCTGTAAAAGATTATTTTTGGAAGGACTCTGGAAAGAAATTTACGCTTCATTTTTATCATGTTACAAAATTGCATCTTGCATCTTCAATTAAGTAAAACAAAGATGTTAGTATGTCCATTCACAATTATGTTTATTATTCCTGCCTTGACAGATTGAAGTCACTCATATTTGGAATTTACATAAGGATTCCACAATATCTGTTAGCAGAAAAATACTAGACTAACCAAAGAAAATGCCAACATGAATATTTATCCACTTTTCTGTGTAGTCATTAACAAGAGACAATTTGTGACCACTTTCACACACTACTTTTAGAAACATTCTTCTATTACTTTACCATGTTTAATTTTTTTATTTTGTTTCCTTAGGTAAATATTTCTGAGAAATAATTGGAGCAGTAAGAGTTTGAGAAACTGCCTGGCAAGCCCTTTCTCAACCCCTTCAAAGCTAAGGAAGATAAATCTAATTCAAGGCAAGCCTAAATAACGTGTGCGTGGATTTTAGCAGCAAAAAGGGAAAGGGAAAGGTGCAGAATTAACTGAAGCAGGCAAACCTTTGCGAGCCCTGTTTCAGGAAAAGTGTGAGTCAGCATCTGTTATTTTTTGTCAGGCATCTCTGCAGAGGCATTATGGAAGATGGGAAGAAGAGATAGCTGTATATCAAAACACCTCTGAAAGAGTCTTGGGTTCACCTGCAACGTAAGACTTCCCGTATAGTTTTAGCTCTTTATCGTGCAAGGTGTTCTACTTGAATATTTGACGCCAATAAGACTCCATACACATACTCACAATTCACATGCGTAAGGAGATGCTGAACACAGTTTTATTTTTATGTCTCAGGTTAATTTGCAACAGTTCTACTTTGGAATCTACTTTGAAATGCAGTTAGTGCGACCCTGAATGCAGAGATTCAGCAATTCTCATGGAGTAAACTCCATATTTTAGACAGTTTTGGGAGGAAGTTACTTAAAGCGATATAGATTCTAACAGCTCACAAATTTGAAATCTTTTTGTAAGGGAAACATGAGGTCACAGCCTGAATTAGTGATTGAGCACCTGGTGAAGGGCGGTGGCTGGCCTAAGGAACACCTGTACCCTCCCTCCATGTGACCAGGAGGGGTGGACCCAGGGTGGGACTACCCTGGGCTCATTTAAGAGCCAGCCACCAAGGGGAAAGGATCTCTTGTGTGGTATCTGGCTGTTCCTCAGCTTGGTGGGAGATTGCTATAGTGTAAGTTGAAATTTTTTGTTTGCAACCATTTAATACTGTACCTGGGATCACTAGAAATCTATCTGAAGCGATCTTGCTTCTGTGATTGCACCACACTTTTGTACTTCCTTACTTATTTGGAGATGTAAACCAATGCACATCAAACTTACTTGGAGATGCAGACTTCTGTAAAGTAAATTAAACTTCTCAACTGTGCTGTGTGGGTTTTTTTCATTTCCCTCTTTTTAAGTGGGGTGATTGATTTATTTAAGCTATTTTCAAGATTCCCCTATAAATTTCTAGAATTCTGAAGAATACAGAATAGAAAATGATATTCAGCTATATTCATGGTTGAATGAAAACAATTCTGCTATGTTTCTTTTTTAGTTAGGTAATTAACACCTGAAAGACCTTTTCCAGAAACACATCAGTAAAATAAGAGACTGAAGTACTAACAATATGTTTGAGAATTTATTTAAGATATAAAACTTTAGGGATATTCTTTAAGTTCATTGCTGACCTTCAGCAACTAAGGGTACAAATAAAAATACTATAATTCCTTACTAAGAGAATTTCCTAGAGGACTGATGGAAATAATACTCATTTGCATTTAATATCTCATTTCATTTGAGTGGAGACTCGGGATCAATTGTAGAATCATAGAATGGCTTGGGTTGGAACGAATCATAAAGATCATCAAGCTCCATTCCCCCTGCTATGGGCAGGGTTGCCACCCCCTAGATCAAAATGTTCAGGGCCCATCTAACCTGGCCTTGAGCACCTCCAGGGATGGAATATCTGCAGCTTCTTCGGGAAACCTGTTTTCAAACCAGTATTTAAATACAGAGAGGGAATCAGACATGAATGAAGACATAATTCTTCCTCTGTTTCTCTTCCATGACTCTTAAAAAGAAGAAGAAATTCTCTTTAAAATTTCAAAAAGTGGTATTCAGGTTGAAACTGAAGATGAAAACTTTCAATCCAAACAGTGATGTTCCTGAGCATTATGAGGATGTGAATGAAGGACCTGTTGACCTGGTTTCAGTGTTTGTATTTCTTAGTGCCTTCTATAATTATGCTGGTTCCTTTACCTGTCTCTTTTTTCGATTTAAAAGTTCTCTCATGAGCTGTTTGTATGATACCAAAAACCACAGCCAAGCAGTTCTGGGAATTGCTGTAAACATAAGCTCTTTTTTTTTTTTTTCTTCCCTAGAAATGTTGTAAATATTTTTCTGTATATAGAGAACTTCTAAATTACACAGGTACATGAAAGATCAGACTTGCTAAGAGCCATTTCAGAACATAACAAGGAGTTTAAATACAGACGTACACAAATTATGTAACTACTACATTATACATAGCGTATTGTAGAAAAAAAAATTCTTTTAGACTTCTTGGGCAGAGTAAAGCATGTTAGGCTTGTTTTTCTATCTGTGAACATACATATGGAAGACAAAAATGATTTAGACACTGCAAAATGCTAGTAGCTATGACCCAGATTCTGTAAAATACTATTTAATATTTATTACAGCATCAGGTTTGAAAAGCTTTCATAAAATGAATACACCTACTTAACCAGAACTGCTTTATGACATTGCTTCACAAACAAAGGATTGGTTTTGAAATATCCTCAGCTGGATTTAACCTCAGTTTCTGCTGAAGGACAGCGTCAGCCTTACAGTTCTAGCCTGACTTCCATGGGGTGAAAGAGTTTTTATTTTTGATATAGGGTGCACCAATTGAAAGCTCTTTTACCAGAATAAATGTTGAGGGGGATCTGGTGTTTTTAATGCAGTGGAACAATGAAGAACTTGGGACATATTCAACATATGCATGTAGTCAGATCCTTGCCTAAAACCGGTTGAGGAGTCTGTGATGATCTGTGTGGAAAGATACAATTACAACATCAATTATGTGACTGGTAAATTCATGTTGTCTTCTAGCACTAGTATATGTACTTAAGAAAAAATAAAAGTCACAAACTTAAGCAGGGCTTTCTATGTTCCTCCATCTTCTTCCTTATTTTATTGATGCAGAACTCATTCAGGAAGGAAACAAGTAAATGTGAAAAAAAGTGGTTTTTTTTTTTTTTTTGATACCAACTGATAAAAGTTAATGAAACCTCAAGTAGATGACAGCATGCAGACCTTACTTAATTCTTTCCTACATTTTACTTATTCACCACAGGTCCAGGCAGGCAGATGCAAGAGATCTAGACAACAGCATTATACAGCTCACAAAAATGAAGCATGACTTGCTGAGACTAGTATTGTCAGATCTCAGAGCCTAAAGATATTGGAATGAGCAAGCAAAAAATTAAAACAGGCCTCTGCAGTAGTATCCAGGATATTTGAAGCATGTTGAACACTGAATGCTGAATGTTTAAGAACGTAGGGGAAATTATATTTTACTATTTGTCCCTTTAAGTACTTTCAGGGATTTTTCTTCATAATTATTCTTCCAAGCACCAAGGAAATGAAAGACTTAAAAGAAATTATAATAACTTAGCTGTAGCAAATGAAGCTGCTTATTCAGAGTTTGAAATGCTTCTGTGGCTACACTTGATTTTTCAGCATCGTCTGCTATTTTTGTGTCTCTCATTTGGTAACCAAGTTTGAAATACTCCTCATCAAAGTCATGAGGTGAGTTATCTCCAAATAAGCTCCTCTTTCATTTAACCTTAATATTTTCTTTCTTGTTTTGGTTGCCTCAGATTTTAATTATTTGGCTTGTTTATCGTCCTTGTTGCAAAATATGTACTGGCCACTGAACACAGGTAATGCAACAACTTTGAGCAGAATGCATATTTCACATACTTCTGCAGCAATGATTTCTTTTTGCCTGTTTGTCCCTCAGTGCATTTCAAAAGCAGTTCCCAGTAAATGAAATCCAGGAAACTCCCTGGGGAACTTTCAAAATGAAAGCACAAGACATCTTTGTACTTGCTCGTGGAGCCAGGGTGGCCTTGTGAGAGACCAGGAGACAAGCTGCCAGACCAGTGACTATTACAGTAGGGTGTGCCTTCAGTCAAGGTAGTGTGTGGTATGCATTGAACTTAAGATTTTCTGACCCTGTAACAGAAGCATGCCTTTGTCAATATTGTACACAAGCAATCATTTTACAGTTAGTTGAGGAGAAAAGGAAGGAGAACAGTCAGTTAACTTGCAAGTATTGTCAACAGGCAGTAGAGATGAGTAGATAAAAAGACACTGCTGTTTCAAAAGTAATTCTCCGAAAGAATATTTGGGTTATATTTTCAGAAAGCTTGAAGCTTGACCTCCATTTGCATGGATGCTTGCACTGACAAAATGAATAATTGATACAAGTAATGAGTGCATGCATCTTTGATTAACCAAAATTAAAATGTGTGTATAAAGGTACAAGGGGAAATGTTGTAGGTCTACTAACAGCAGTTGTGAAAAAGAGATGAGGCTTCTGTGACCTTGTCCTTCCAAATTCAAAATAGGCAGGAAACTAATAAAGTGAAGATACTTTTCCACTGATGACAGTTTTTCACAAAATGGAAATTGTAACATTCTAAAAATAGGGTTGGATATTGTATGCAGTGTTACATCAAGTCAGTGTACTTAGTTGCATAACACATGTTCTTACAGCATGAGGTTGTGTCCCTCATTCATGACTGAACTGTGTCACAATATAAATGCTGAACATCCTAGCTCAGGTTGTAACATGCAGGCTCATGTACTGAATTCCAAGAGGATTAAATTAATCTAATGAGTTTTTTTCAAGCTTTTTGTCTGCTTGTATTGGTTAGTAGTCTGTTTATAAACTATTATTTCAGTTCATGGTCTCTCTAGAGCATTGCTGATTTACTTCTATTTGCACATCAAACTTCAGAAAAAGAGAGACTTAGCAAAAACTTCCTTATGAGAGGCTTAGTATTTGCCCACATTTTTGAATTTCAGATGTGTTCATTGAAATACAACAGCAAGTATCTAATCTACTTATCACCTGGTTAAACATGGCTATTTTCACAACTTAAAACAGTGAACAGTTTTGTCCTTTTCTTTCAGTTCTCCAGTTGATTTCGTATATTTTCCATAGATTTTCTGATTAGCAGTTTGAATATAACATTGAATAAAAGCACCTTGAAGGTTAGGAGATCTTATGATTTGACTCTTAACAATAAAGTTGTTTTACAGAATGTAAAGTTATGCTTTAGTAGCTGAGCCTGAGGCTTATAAGTGGCTGAATTTGAGTATAATATGTCAAAAGAACAAGACATTAAAAGAGGAAAAAGTTCCTTTAAGAATGGGCAGAAATAGGAGAGGAATAAAAAGGCTCTTATGAAAAAAGCATATAAAAAGGAAGTTTCAGCTTTGAATCATGAGCTGAAGAGAGTCAAGGGGGGAGGGGGAAGGTAAAAACAATATCTTAGTGAAAGGCTAGGCTGAATTTGGAAGGTGAGGGGAATTCTGAGTTAATTACGGAGGAACGAGATTAAGCTTGTAAAATATTATCCTTATCCTTAACACTGATTACTCTAAAGGGTTTATTTTCTCATCGTATGCCTTTCACAATGAAAGAACAGGATTTGTGGATGAGAGGTGAGCTGTTCTTTAGAATGACCTATCATGTTTTTTCACAATACTCTGGTATCCTAGTTAGAAGGCTAGAGACGGGGTATCACAATTATATATCACAGGGCCTGTTCTGTTTAACATATTTATCCATGAGCTGGAAAAGGCATTGGATTGCATTCTTGCCAAGTTTGCAGATGACACTAAACTTGTACAAGCACTTGATATACTCAAGTGTGGGGTTGCCATCCCACAGGACTTAGCCAGGATGGAAGAATGGGGTTCAATAAAGGAGGTATGGAGGGACACTAGATGATGTAGTATAGCTATGTGTTTCTGAGTATTTTCTGTGGCAAATCACAATGCATTTCATATAAAATGAGAGACATCATGATGCAGAAAGTAGGAGCAAAACAACACAACCATGCAGCTGTCAGTCAAAAAAGAGAAAAACTTGGCCTTGTAACAAAGGATGCATTTTCTCGCAAAGGAATGCGTTAGTAATGCATTGGTGGAAGAAATCAGTTCTTCAAAGCAGAAGTAGAGCATAGGAGCCTGCAATGAATAGGGACAGGAAGTGGGGAAGAACCAACAGAAACAAGGTCCTGGTCAAGGCAAAGCGCTGTATTAATTCACTGTCCCTGGGGGCCTGTGAAATGCTCACATTTCAGAGCCCTCTACAATTAAGATCTAGTAAAATCTCCCAAAGCACTAGTTCTGCCCGTTTGTAGGAGATATTGAGTTAATTTAATGCATTCTTTAACTTAGGAAAGTGTTTTCATATTTGTACTCTGAGGCATAATTCTAAGCCTGAAAAATTACTTCTTCATATTGGACTCATTCTTTAAGAAACAACTGGTAAGCAACCTGAAAACTTGGTCTTTGGCTGGCCTGAATATTGAGCAGCATCGTTGCTTGTCCAATACCACTGGACTAGGAGTAGCACTATTTGTGTAGGGAAAAAAAGCCCAAAGTGATCTTTTTATGTTCACTTCACATCCAGAAGTTCAGAGACTTGACCAGTAGGAATGATAATGACCCTACAGATCAGATATTGTAATCTTCATATGGCCAAGAACCGCATACTTCAGGCAGTAAAGGTCAGAAGGAGCAACAAGAGTAATCAGAGGCAAAAGATGTCAAGGCTGACCTGAGCACACAGGTTGTCCTAGGGAGGGACGGTGAGCTGCCCTCAGCTACTCCAGCTGCCCTCAGCTACTCCAGCTGCCCTGCCACCTCCACAGCCAAGGTCAGTGACTACCCAGCAGTCACCCGTACCATCATAGCACCAATATCAAACATGATGCTTCTCCATGAAAATATTACTTTCAGGGATAATCCTTCCAAGCTTTTTTTAGCTGAGATGAGTTCTCTGGACCAGGATGAGCTCCCTAAGAAAAGTCCAAAGATGCATCACAAAGAAAGGGTTACCTCTAAGCTTGTTGTAGATGAGTCTTCCTTAAAAGCGACAATACAAATAGACATTGGGAAGCTTCTGCGAAATAGGAGGATAAACATGTACAACATTATTCCCAGTAGATAATTCTGAAGATTGCCTGAAAGAGAAAAATTATTTTCAGATTTACTACTTGATTTGAAAGGAGATATTAACTTTCAGTCATAATGCAAGATCATCCAAGTACAGTTTACATTAGCAAATTAACAGGTTTAAGCTACTTTATCACTATTTGCCAAGCTTTTTTTTTTCTTATTTTTTTAAACTCAAATCTGTCTCCTGAATAGAACTTGTTTGTTGTACTGTTCCTCCTGGGTCAGTTGTGCTATAAAACATCATTACTGAGAACTTGTTTTTGCTTTGGCATAGTTTTGTGCTGATCCACCTCAGTATAGGAAAAAAGACAGCATATCACAGCCTGTCAGTCTGACAGGTAGGAGGACCTGGAAATTGCTTGGCAGCTTAAAAGTCCTGTATAAGGCACATTTGACTATCAGCTCTATTTCTGATGCTGGTGATACAGGTCTAGACACACATTATGTACTGGCATTCCAAATATGAGGTCATAACATCTATGCTCCTAATACTGGACAGATTGTTCAATAGAATTAGTCTAATACTGACTCTTACAGAAATCTGTGTTTATGCCAGAAAATCATTCTCTGAGACTTAGAAAAACATATATTTGAGAATCACTGTATACTTAAAAATACACCTTCTTGGTATTATTTGTATTTTTAGAAAATGAGACAGACTAAGCGCTTCATTGTTTTCAAAACTGTGGTCCAGAGTACAAACTTCCAAGATGGTCCACGCTGTAAATGTTAAATTAGTGTTTGTTGTGGGGAAGAGTAAGCTGAATCCCTCCAGATGGGAGAAAAAAATATATGCATATTTGGAAAATGTTGCATGTAATACCTTTTATGTGACTTATGTTGTGAGAGGAAAAAACCTCATGTAACTCCTTTAACACCACAGATGATCTAGTTATAATCTAGATCATGAGGGCCTGACACATCTATGTTGCAGCAGTGGCCAGAGAAAACATTGCATCTGATCCCATACAATGTGTTTCAAGGAAAATACTTACCTAGTGAACATTTTAATCTCCAATGCAGTGCCCAAGACATAACATTGTCTGGTTTTGTATCACAATGAGATTTCACTATGGATTAGGATTTAACCCCATGCACATCTATCTCTGATTGTATAGGCACTTCTTTTCTACGTTAGTACAAAGCTAACAAGTTAACTTAATCGCTGACTTCACTCCTCTTAGAAGTTGTCGGAATTCCTTTGCAGCTCACAGTGATACTGCATGCACCTACAAGGGTGAGTTACACTCTCACTAGGGTCCAGATTAGAGGGGTTCATTAGCTTCAGCTGTTTTGAACAATTCTTTAGTTAATATTGCTTTTGAACTCAGATGAATTAGCTAAAAGTTAAAGCAACATACCTGTATACTTTTCTGACTTTATCTTTGCATATTACTTTCCTCTAATAGCATGTATATATTTTGGTTTGTACTCGTTCAGAAAATGCCTGAGTTATTTTGGTTTCTGGACAGCTTTTGCAAGCATGAAACTAATCAAAAGTGAAATCATATTTTCAGTAATTTTTTGTTCAGTAATTTTTGTCCCCCCTTTTAAGGCATTGGAACAATCAGGCCACTGTTCTGTCTTAGCAAAAACAGTTACATTTTTAAATAAGTACATGAGCATATAAATGCTTTAATTCCACTGATTTAAACCGGGATCAAGTAGCTAAAGACATATATTACATTTGAAACAAGTATATTTAGTTTTTAGATAACCTTTTAGCTCGGGGAATCTTATACATTGTCTTTACAATGGTGGGTACTAGGTATAATAACAAATGTCGTTAAAACCTCCTAGATGTTTCAAAGGAAGATCTGAGTACTGTTTCTGTTACTTTATTATAGTTATAGAGGGGATTACAGTACTCTGTAGATTTGAAATAACTAAGAAAATCAAATCACTTCTTTTCAGGAGCATCTTAGTCTCTAATAGAAATTACTTATAGTATCTGGTATGAAGCTATGTTTTGGTTTTAGAAGAAAAACAAAACTGATAATACCTGGCAGTGTTGAACAGTGAAGGACATTTTCAGTTCTTCAGCTTCTTGTATTCTTCTGCCAGCAAAGAGGTTGGGGGGAACACAAGGAGCTGGGAGGGGACAGGACCAGGGCAGCTGACCCAAACTGACCAAAGAAATATTCCATACTGTATGACATCACGTGATTTTAGGAGGGGGAGTTAGCTGGAGAGGGGCTGCTCCCTGGGGACTGGCTGGGCATCGGTCAGCAGTTAGAGAGCCCTTGCTTTGTGGATCACTTTGTATACAATTACTGCAATTTCTATTCATTGTTTCTTTTTGTTGTAGTTTTTTTTTTTTTTTTTTTTT
>WBMW01003528.1:0-19552 GCA_013396635.1 Penelope pileata | reverse complement strand
TTTTTTTTTAGTTAATGGTTTTTTATCTCAGCCCACAAGTTCTAATGTATTTTTCTCCTAATTCTCTCCCTCATCCCACTGGGAATGGATGGGTGAGCGAGTGACTGTGTGGTACTTAGCTATCTACTGGATCAAACCACAACACAGGAGAAAATAGGAAAGAGTTTTAATGGCTGTCTTTTCAACTGCAACCTGTGTTAGAATTCAGCTGAACCAAGAGCTACCATACCTGTCTGTGCCAAGAAATATATAGAATAGAAAGAGTTATTCCATACCACATCACATCATGTGATTTTTACGGACGAGAAATCGCTCTCTTGCTCGGAGGGAGGGGCTGCTGGCTGGTTGGGTATCAGCTGTTGGTCCCTTGCTTTGTGTATCATCTATTGTTTATTATATATATATATATATATCTGTACTGGTATTCCTTTTATTCTCTCTGCTGTCTTAGTAAATAGCTTTTATCTCAACCCACGAGTTCTACCGTATTTATTCCTTAATTCTCTCCCCCATCCCACTTGGGAGGGGCGAGGGTGAGCAAACAACTGTGTGGGACTTAGCTGTCTGCTGAGTTGAACCACAACACTTAGTCGCACTCTACTTTGTTTATTTTCTTTCAAACTCTACTTTTGATTAATTTTGGAGAACTTACAACTTTGTGCACTTCTGCACAAAGATATTCTGATAGTGGTCGTTGTCATCACATAGCAAGCTCTGGTAGCATGAAACACAGGTATTGCCACAGCTCTCCATAAAGAGTACCTCCAAAAACTCATAACTGTGATGTAGGAAAAAGAAAAAACAACAAAACAAGAAGAACAAACCACCAAGGGTTCACAAGGTAATTTTACTGCTGAGAGCTTGAAGAGAAGGGGGGGAGGAAAAAAAAGGGGGGGAGAGGGAAGAGAGATTTTCTAAACATTTGAAAACAACCTTCCTTCAGCTACAGAGCTCTCCAGAAAAGGGAATTTACCTGAATCATTGAAATACAGGCAGTTCTCTTTATCATTTAATCTGGTTACATTTATTCATTCGATACAGACTAGTGTGCTCAGTCAGATGGGTGCATCTTATATTAAACTCAAGTCCCTGAAGAACTGTGTTATGAGGCTTTGGGGAAAGGTATGTTTAAGGCAACAGGAAAATGGAACTGACAGCCTTAATTATGAAGTCCAGAGCAGCTGGACTTTGATATCCTGTTTCTGGAGAGAAATTATAAATGGATGACCTAATGCCAGCACATATATTGGACAGGCACCAGAATTGGGGTGTAGGGATGTCTCAGCATCTGGCTCAGTAACCTTGAAATCAACACAGCAATCTAGTGGATGGTGTGCAGAGGGAGAGTAAACGGGCTCACAGAGCTTCATTTTCCTTTTGGCCTGGCCAAGCTTTATCCCTAACTCTCTCAAAAAAGGTTGACCTAGTTGGTCATCTTTAAAGCTCAGCTGAGTATTGGATAGATGGTTTTGGATGCTTCAGAGCTCATTATTTTTGAACACTTGGCAGTCTTTCAATATTAATACATTCCATGTCATTATGTACAACTAAATTAAGCTTTTGAAGAAGCTTACTAAGTACTTAATATTTCTATGAACATGCTGTAAATACAAACATTTTTTCTGCTGTTTGGCTTGTGTTGGCATTGAAAAATAGAGTAAACTTATCATAGCAACTAAAATTATGCCATCCCCTCATCTTCACTTTCTTACCTATTCTGCAATAAACTCATTTACTATAATGTTGTGAAACATTTCTGAATGATACAGTACTGATATATTTATTTTGTTGGCTAAATCGATGAATATACATATATATTAACTATATATAACAAAGTATAATATATAATGGATGATACATGTATTTTTTATTAAAATAGAAATTTACAAAACTTGACATGAAAAGCAGACAAGTTTCAATCACAATACACATATTTTTTACATTTTGTCCGTTGTGGTGCATAAGGTGGTTCTTTTTGTGGTTTTGATACTCTGCTAGCTTTTATTAGAACATGGTTTTTGCACTTAGATGGGGTTATTGTTTTCTTAATGCTTCCAGTATAAGCCTCTATTTCCACTATTTTCTTACACAGTCATAACAATTGGTTTTCGAAAGAAGTTTGGTATGGCAGGTCTGTCTACAGCAAGAAGAAGTTTTTGATACCTTTTCTTAAATGTAGTATTTTTAAATTATGGGAAAAAAAATAACAAGATAGGTCTGTTGGGGCTTTTTTTGGTAGAAAAGAAAATGTTCTGTGTTTGAGAAAAAGATAAATAACCACATAACAGAAAATAATAATTACTGGAATCCTAAAAGTTGTTGCTAATAGTTTGTTTCTGATTTTAAAACTTTTAAAAATATTTCCCTGTTAATAGTTCTGATTTTCTGGATTGTTCTGTTTCCCATGCAAATGTTTTTCTGCTTGCCTGTTTCTTTCCAAAAAAAAGCTACAAATTCTATAGCCTGCAAAGTGTATGACAGAAAATGTTTCTTTTTCCTAGTTTTGTTTTGTAACTTCCTGTCTATTAAATAGTTCTTCCCAGAAAAGACAGACCCAAGACTTCTGTGTGTTGTTTCCTGAATAGCACTCTTTTCTCACCATCTTATTAATGAACAATTAAATAAAACAAAACAAAACACCCAGTGTCTTCCTGGTTATAAAACATTAAAGTGACATATACAATTTATTCATTTCTTACCAGTAGTCACAAAATAGTTAAAATGACTTGCATTGAAATAGCTATAAAGGCACAATAAAAAAAAATCAGTTTAAAACTGAACCTGGAAATGTAATTGTCAATGAACTTCCTATTAGGACACCATGCCAGTTTCTTTAGCTTTTTCTTATTAGAGTTGTGAAAATATGAAGTCATGGTAGCTTCACTGGAGAACTGAGGAAAAGCAGAAATCTTTTTTACGAAAATTCCATAATCCTAAGGGACATTTGGCAATGGGATACATAGTTTAGAGTTTGAGATGAGGCACAAAAACTGTTGTATGCGTATGTGGATGTACCTAGTCAAGTGAAAGAATGATCTTTTGTGCTCAGAAAAAAATATACTTTATCTGTCAGAAGTACTGTGAAAAACCACTTTACTCTTGCCATGGGAGCAAGCCAAATGTTCCCATCAGGAGAAAAGCAGCATTCAGGCCTTGTTTTTAGAAACCTGTAACTCGTACAACCAGTCTGATATTGGTTTTGTGGTCTTTTTGAAGCTTTTATTTTAGAACCTCTGCAGCTCTGACGAAGAACTGTATTGAAGGAGCAGGTTGCAAGTATTTTAATTTTATTGACTCATCTAATAAATTGTATAGACTTTTTTTCCTCCAATTATGCTATTCTGAATTGACTTTATAGTAGGATTTAGTTTAAAAAAAAAAAACACTGAACTTTTACACATCGTTCCCTTTTTCTTTCTTACACATGCTATTGTGCAGTTTTTTCCACGGAAAGCCAGTTATATATTGAAGGCATCAAAAGAACTTCACAGAACATCATGGTTGCACAAGCAAACTAGGTTATTTCACCACTTTTCTCTGAGACTGAATTAGGTCTCCTACACCAGGTCTCTCAGCTTTGAACCTGATTTTGCTGACTAAATATTACCCCTTTTTTAAAAAATCAAGATACTAAACTAGGCTTTATAAAGAGTTGTGTAATTTACCGGACTTAATCAAAAATAGTATTACTTCACATCCTCTGACCTAAATAAAAATTAGAATAAGGATTGGATTGAAATGATAGGTTATTTAGAGTCTCAAAGACATTGAAGCTTTGTACTTCAAGGAGCTATTTATTTTATCTAACACATATCCCTATATCTCTGACCAATATGTATTTATACAATTAGAGGGTAAGCTACAAAGATATTCTGTTTTACTACAACAGGGTGTTAGGCATTCCAACTGCAGATAAAGTTGTCATTTCTTTACAAAATTACAGATGTACTTTATAAAAATGTCTTTCTTCTGGATCATTACATCTTCTCAATTATAGAACCTAAGTACCTACATGAAACATTAAAAGGAGAGTATTTTTCTGCTGTTTTAATTTGTTCTTCCTTAATATAAAATGAAATCTGTTTTCTAATTCACTAAAAATATTTAAAATCACTCTCTTTCAATTCAGATTGAAATTACAGCAACAACAAGGTTTTAAAAAAGAATTTAGAACATTAAAAATTGTGTGGTGGCATTATCTTTAAGCAGCCACCGCAATACCAAAAGAACCAGGATGTCAAATCAGACTTGAGATTCGCGAAGTTGTTTCTTGCCTTTACAAAGAAAAAAAATAAAAATCAAACAAATAATAACAACAATGTTGGAAATGCTTAATATTTTTCTCTACATTGCAGTTTGCATAATCTCCACAGTTTTCCTACACAATCATTTATTGAGATCAGGAGGTTAATACAATTCAACACAAGCTAGACAGCCTTATTGAGTCTGAAGAACAGCTAAACAAGATAAAAAAAAAAATACATAAGACATTCCTTCATGTGATTAAGAGTACATCCTTTATGTCTTTGAAAGTACTGAGAATAAAAGAAAAAGGATTTTTACTTGTGACAAGTTATCTTTCAAATGTCTATTTGGTAGTTTCTATCCCTTCCCCTAAGACCTATAACAAAAGCCACTGGAAAAGGTCAGGTAATATACCAAAACAAGTCACTGCTCTACAGGTCCTTTGTAGAAAGTTCTTTTCTCCAGGAACCTGATGAAGTTATACATTGAATCTTCAATTATTATCACTTAATACAAAATTATTAAAGATTAGTTAGAAATTATTGCCATCATTTTATTTTATATCATTTCTAAAACAAATATTCCTTGTATACAGGGAGTTCTGTAGTGTAAGAGTTATTATGGAACTGTCTATATTAAAATTCATAGACTGTTAAGAAAAGAAACACTTTCAATTTAAGAAAAAAACATTAACACAATTATTTTATTGTGAATTATTCTGATGTTTTGTAATACCTTTACATATAATACGCTGAAAGTGTCTCTTCTGCACTTTTGTTTCTTTACATTTTCTTACATATAAGAGAAAGAGAATCTAACCACCCTTTTAAAATACCATTTTACCATACTTCAGTTTCCCTTTGCTACAAATTCCACAGGTTCAGCACAAGTGCTGACAGAACATCTAAGTTCTTTCCTCTAGAGGTCACCACCAGGTAATGCACCATGATGCACCAACAGGTGCATATGAATCAATCTTGTTGTTAATGAATTTCTCCTTGAGAAATAATCTGAGGATTACAGAAGTGCAACGGTTTGCTCTACCTCATAGAATGTCTGTTGTCAGGGAAGTAGCATTAGAGAAGAAAATTAATTAGCAAGCTAAGCACATTCAATAAGAGATTCATTCAGAATATGAGTCTTGTCTGCTATTTCCCTTTCTCTGTTTAAGGTAAATAGCATAGCATTTGGTAATGCTGAAACTTCTTACATTTAGTGCATGGTATCAAACAAGAAACTGATAATAATCAGGTTTTTGGTTTGTTTTTTTGTTTGTTTGTTTTTCTTTTGTAGAGTCTACTATTTTTAACAATGTTTCCTGAGAGCTTTGAGACTACAGTTACCCAGCACGTCTGTCCCTAAGGCATATGTGCCTAATAATCTGTCCTCCTCATCTGTAGCTGTGCAATTCTCAGTTAGATTTTGGAATGGAAGGATGATCTTGGAAAGATTACTTATGCTTGTATATTGCTAGAAGCTCTTAGTCATTGAATCTTTTCCTGGACATAAGTTTCTGTGTTTATCACTAAGGGGAGGAGTAAAGGGCATCAAAGGTTGATTGAGATGTTTAGATGACCACTTGCTGACTATGATAAGTCAGCATGTAAATGATAGAAAAGAGAGGCTTCTCTTGAAGTTTAACGTATACCGCATTTTAAGGCTTACTGTTGTTGTGTTCATCAATTATCCGTTTGTCCTTGAATTATTTGTCTGTTCCTCTTTTTCCAGTTTAGAAGCTGTGCTATGTTTTGCAGGAGTAAGGAAGTATTCATAATTATTTGCATAGATCTCAGTTTTCCTATTAATACATTAAAGAACTAAAAATATATTACTAGTATAGGAATCCTTTCCCTTCACAGGGGCATTGCACCTAAGCGCTGTTGATGTTAACGAGAATAATTTGGATGCCTAAAGAAAAAAAAGTTATAACATTTCTAGGGTTCAAGAAGTGCATGACAAACTGTAGCCAGGATTTTAATTTAGAAAGATTTTCTTGCTTGTTTATTTTCATATTGGTGATTATAATGATAAATTAGTTGCCCAATTCCAGTGACTTTAGTGAACACAAATGAAAAATTCCATAGTAATTTGGCCGAACGTGTAACTATTTAATACAATAGTTTCTAAACTATTCTATTTTTGGAGGATGTAAAGGTCCTCTATTTTCCATATTCTACTCATTTATTGAAACATTGGACAAATAATCCAATCACACACCAACTCCCCTCCATGAAAAAAAAAAAGCAGAAGAAAAATAAAGTCTTACTGCTCAATTCCAAAACATCATTATTAAAAGTTTTTCTTTCCAATGTATCTGCTAAATATAACTCTGTGCTTTGAATGCATTCTTTGAAGAAGGATTCCAAGAAATGTGATGCTGCAAAAGGCTCTCTGGCCTTAAATCAAGCTACTGGAAACAATTACCCATCCATTAAAAGTAACCGACAGCAAGAAACCACAAACAATGGATCCTTTAAATTTAAAATAACACATTATCTTAACAAAGAGTTTTATTGTTTATGCTTTAAAAAGAAAACTCTTTAGTTCTTATTAAACTTAAAGGAAATAAAAATGGTTTCTATAAACAAAATAATTGTCAAGTGATTACAAAATCAAAATTACTACAAAGATAGAAATGACATTTTTAGTTTAGATACACAGCTAATCCAGTCACCTTCATGAAAGCTAATCATATACTCTTAGAATGACATATGAGAAGGTAAGGAATGATCATGAAGGTTTTTATCCTATTCTTTTCAGGTCTGTGACTTCCCATAGCAATCTAGAACAGAGGAACAAGATATTCCAAATAACACAGCAAATGTGTTTACAAACAGTTTGATGTCACTACGAGGATGAGTTTTCCTGGTTTGGTTTGATTTTTTTGCCAGAATTTCTAAGCCTTTACTACTGCCTTCACTACTGCACATTTCACTATTAGAAACGTAGTGCAGTGAAAATGAACTGAGTTTCCTTCTTCCCATCCTTTTATCATGTTTTATGCGATGTTTTTACACATTACAGGAAACTTTAATATAAAATATCTGTACATATTTACTTGAGGATCATAATGTTTAATACTTGAAATTTAACACCAGTAAATGTTTTATAAACTCTGAAACACATTTGTGATTAAAAGAATGTTTTAAATAAAATTAGCATTTACCATGCTTTTAATAGACAGAACCATCATTCTAAAAATAGATTAGCAGCAAGTAGTATTGGATGCTGCAAAGTTCTCAGCAATTTTTTTTCTTATTGTTCAATCCTCATTGAATTAACTTATAAAGAACTTCCAACATACCTATTTAAAGAGAATGATTCTGCACAGCTCTGTCCATCCCAAACATGAATTGTGAGCTACAAATAGTTACAGTTATATTTGCGGTGACCACCATAGCTCAGAATTAGGAAATGCAACTATTTGTTCTTGTGACAAGAAAGCGAACAGAATTGTTCAACTTAAAGTAAAGCTCATAGGGTACACAAAATGTTCGCACTTTATACATAAAATAAATCTGTCACAGATTTAACACACTGCATGTATGCAGATTCTATATTTTGCCTCAATGATCAGCCATGGAGGAGGAATAATTATCTAATAAATGAGAATTTCAACAAAATCTGAAGGTTTTTTTTAATTATTTTTTTCATGATATTATTTTGTTACGTGATGAGAATATTATGTACTCCATTAAAGCAAACAAATGAACAAAACAAAACCCCTCTGCCCTCATACGCAAGAACAGTATTTTCCAAATAATTATAAAGAAATTGCTAAATCTTACTGGTCTGAAATAATATGACCTAGGAGTTCAAACCTTTCCTCTAATCCAACAATAAAAGTCATACATTTATGATTTGACGTGGTGGGTTTCCATGCTGATTTTATATTTTACGTGTGTACTCTGTTAATCCATCTGTCCCTCCATAGCTGTAGTCTGGCACCATTAGAATTATCTCTGAAAAGAATGTAAATTCCATAACGCAGCTGCAAGCACAAAGGCACATGACTGCTGTCAGACAAAATGACAAATGTTCACATTTTATGGCTCTGATTTCTGCGTAAGTAGTTCTTATCTTCCATCTTCATAGTCTGAAGAAAGGGAGTAGTTGTCTATCATTGCAAACCTCCATAATTTGGTTATCTGAGGGGGAAATGTTAAAGTAGCATACCCTTGTTTTATGTGCAGGCATAGCCGTTGATGACTACTGATTGCTTTGCAACAGAGATTGGCTGTTACTTTGTGTGAAACTTAAGTTTCCTTGAGGAGGGCTGACAACATTGTTAAAAACAATTATAAAGGTTCATCTCTCTTTTTTTTTTTATTTTATATGAGTTGAAAGCAAAATTTCAAAATATTTAGTGCATCTACAATCAAAATCTCACTAATTAGTGTTCCTGGTTGTTCATGTTTAAAAAAATCAGTCTTTGCACATGCTGATGGGAAAAAAAAAAATCAGACCTCCCTATAAAAATTTCACTCCTATGAAAGCATCCTTAACCTGAGTACAGCACTCTGTGGGAATTCTTTCAGAGGAACATGAACAGCAGGTACATGTCCATGTTCTAAACCAGACAGAAGAAGATGCTGAACTTAACCTCCTGCACTCATGTAAATATCTTTATCACTGAAGACTGAGATGCAATGGGACAGGCATGTATGGTTACTGCTAGTTTCTCCAGAACTGTTTCTCCCATACCTCCAAAAGAGGAGGCAATCAATCAAATCACTTTAAAATAAAAGTCTGAGATTTTTATTTTATTGCATAAAGATAGGTATCTAGTGGTTTTGAAATGTCCTCTGGTATCAAAACGCCTGAACAGAGCTGCCAAATATGATGTACCTATGTACATCGTACCTATGTACCTATGGGAGGTCAGTGCCATAAAGGAAATATTTTTGGAGAACAGAGAGTATATCCTAGGGAAAATTAAACAACATTAGATGCCTCTTCCTACACAACTGAGTCATGCCAAGCTGATATCCTGAAGCCCTTCAGAGGCAATGCAAGACACATATCTTAGTCCACCATAATTGATTAAGATGTTACATTAGCTGGCATTTCAGTTAGACCAGTAGTGCATGCTTGAAGAAAGTTTCTCAGTCATCCCAATCAGTGGGCACTGGTTGCATGATAGAGCAGACTTGGAGCATGATAACTGGATTCCTTGTAGATGAAACTAAGCTAAATCACACACTCCTATAATGACCATAGTTGCAACCCAACTGCTAATGAGCATTCAGTTAACGAAGCCAGAGCAAAGCTAATCATAAGGAAGAAATTATGAAACACATAGATTCCAGCATAGAGAATACTGGAATGTTAGCAACACCTGTTTCACTCTCTATATACAATTGCTTTGAACTGTACTCTTTTAAACTAGGTATAGCCTACCTACAGCCTGCTCCCAGTGACTTTATATAGAGGCAATACACCTCCTGCATACTAGCCTAACCAGTCTTAAAATTACTAATAAAAAGATTAAGGGATTTCCAAGAGATCAAGTTCTCAATCCTTACTACTGAAGCTGGCCTCTCTGCAGCCACAACTGCAGAGCTCAGGGCAAAAGCCAGCATGGAGCCTCTTGTCTACAAGGTGCTAAAGATGGGAATTCAAACGTTATCACTGTTCATATACTGGATTGTATAGGTATTAATCCATGAAAAATATTCCTAGAAAAGGGAAAGAGAACATTTCCTCTGCTTGAAGATCTAAAAATTTTCCAGGCTTCTGCAGCAACCTGGCTAAGTTGTCCCAGTTTCAGCAGAGATAGGTTGGATTCTTTTCATACTGGTTGGTACAATACCATGTTTTGGTTTTGGGAGAAAACAATGTTGATGACACACCAATGTTTTAGATGTTGTAGTGCTGCACAGAGGCAAGGACATTTCAGCTTCTCATATTGCCTTGCCAGAGAGGGGGCTGGAGTGGCACAAGAAGTTTGGAGGGGACAGAACCAGGACAGCTGACCCAAACTGACGAAAGGGATATTCCATACCATATGGTATCATGCTAAACAATAAAAATGGGGGGATTTGGTTGATAATAGTTACTACCATTACTATTACTTTATTCTTTCCTTTTCTGTGCTAGTAAATAGTTTTTATCTCAACCCATGGGTTCTACTTTGTCATTTTTCCCAATTCTCTTCCCCATCCCACTGGGAGCAGGGACTGAGCAAATGGCTGTGTGATGCTTAGCTGCCTGCTGGATTAAACCACAACACTAGTCTGGCCACAGTTTTTCATTTCCACTTCTTCAATTGGTCCCATAACCTTTCTTAGTAGATGCAGAGTAGTCTTTAAAGAGCTTTAAGAAAAATGTTAAGACAGTTTCAAAAAGAAAGAAACCAGCTTTAACATAGAATGTACTACAGGGAAAACGAAACTGTAAAGATCCTAGAATCTATTTCTCCTCCGTATTTGGTGCATGCCCAAAAAAAATGGTATTCTAGAAAAGTTAAGCCACCAGTTCAGAGTGCAACACTCTTCTTCAGGGTAGTTAAGCAGATCTCAGACAATGCTGTGCTTCGAAGTGTATCATAGCAAAGCTATATGGGAAGTAGGAAGACACCTTCCTGTAGCAGAGTGCTTCTGATTATGTGTAGGCATTTAAACTTAGACATTTAGGACAATTGTTGGAAAGTCTTAGAGACTTAGGTAAGCATTAAAGTAAACTAGTCTGTACCAGTGTCTGACTCATTGTGGATTATATGCTTTTGTGGAATTTAGGAGGAGTGGATCTGGCCAAGGAAATAACAACTGTGAGGTTCTTTGACAAAACCTTGCTAGTGTTTGTTAAGATGATTTATTGTGAAGAAATTTCCACATTTGATACAATCTGTAATTTTTTAGTCAGTTTTGCTGAAAAGCCTCAACCTGCAATGAATACAACCACATACACACAAGCTTTCAGAATTAGGCAAATAGGTGTAGTTCACTGAAATGCCAATAAATGCTTCCAGTGCATTTTAGTCTTGGATAGTATCAGCATTGATGAGAAACTCCTAGTGCCCTTATGCAGGGCACTGGGTCACAACTCAACCTGATTTAAGCAGATATGTACACTATTGTATATAGAAAAATATAATAATTGCATATGGATTCAGCAGAGGTTCTGAAGAATTAGGCGATTTTGTCTATATTCTTTGAATTCAAGTATCTGAAACACAAAGATAACTTAATTGACATGTGCAATTGCTCTGTGTATCTATCCTAATTTCTGTTTTAGCCTAGACTCAAATGCCAGGCTGTTCGGTCACCTCTCTGCTGTGGGAGAGGTTCAAATGGCAGGTTGTGATTCATCACAGAATTACAGGGGTTGGAAGGGACCTCTGGAGATCATGAAGTCCAACTCCCCTGCTAAAGCAGGTTCCCTACAGTAGGTCATGTTCTATTAAGCACCAAATGAAGCTGCAGCTTTCATTTGGAAAGGCTTACAGCTGCTGTTTGATCCAACCCCAAAGCATTGCATTTGCTCATCAAATGAAATACTCTTATGAAAAAAAATCATTATTGTACATAGGTCACTCTGAAAGTAATGCCTTCTATTTATTTCCGTGGAAACTACAGCAGATGCAAAGAGCACAGTAACACTATTTGATAGAGAAAATTCTCAGTTACAAAACACTATTTTTCAACGTAGTCACCACTATTATCCAATTTCCACGGATGAGCTGATCAAGACACTCTTTATTTCATGATGTGACTGCTGTACATGGCCATCTGGAACATGTCTTGTCTTTCACATTGCTGTCACCACTGCTGAAACACCTGCTGCCTTACTGTGCTCACATCCACTGCTTGGTCTCCATACATTTTCAGCAAGTGTTGATGAATGTCAATGGGTGCCATTTTTTCCACATGAAGGAATTCAATGACACACCTTTGCTTCATACATACTTCCCTGTCAGATGCCATTTTGTCAGACTGTCCCTCTGCTTCTATCTGTCACACAGCAACAAAACATAATGAAATATTGGTGAGAAGATTCAACCTCTACTGCCATATCACCAACATTTGCCTCTGATGTCACGGACCAACATAATAAAATAGGAGGCATTATTTTAAGTGTAGCCCTCATATTACGAATGGCATATGTATGAAATTATGTCAAAATACAATCTTTTTGTTGTAAATGTGTTTTAATGATATTAAAGTCATGAAAAATGGTTTATATCTCAGAAACATTTTCTTCTGTCATCCAGCAGTTCATTAGAACATTTTTTCAGGGGTCTGGATGCATGATTTATGATTTAGTTGCATGAATATTTGGACTTTTCTTTGTTCTATGCTCCACAGATCTTGGTTTCCCAAAGCATACTACTCATTAATTTTGAATAAACTCTTCTGTGTTTTGACCCTTATAAACTGAATGGATTAAATATTTAGATTTCCCAGAATTATGACACTTCTAATTTCTACTAAGCAACTCTGAGTGTTTTTTATAACCATTTGAGTATTAAAATAACATTCAGGAGATAATGAGGTAAGATAAGCAAATTATAGTGAAGTAATGATCTTTACTTAAGATTAATGCTGAAATTATGTGGCATTTTTCAACAAAATGTTTTAAAACATGAGTTGAACGTGACACTCTAGATTTCCTCACTACAGAAAATAGAAGCTTTTCAAATGTTTAACACTTCTGCTTGCTTTGGTAAAATATTTCAGAACCTCAATATGACTATCTAAAAGTACATAAGCAGCTCAGATGGTACAAAAGGAGCAGACTTCTTTAAAGCCTTGCTGAGAACATATTCCATCTTGAAATCTAAGAGCCAAAAGATATTTGCGTTTGAAGGCATTGCACAGACATCAAAAATACCTTTCTAGAGCAGAACATGTTTCAGCTGCCTTTTCAGGGTGAATTAAGAAGCAAAGCAATAAGTAGTATTATTATTCTGGACTTTAGGAAAGCCAACTTTGAACTCTTTCAATACCTACCTGGAGGAATCCCATGGGCTAGTGTTAGAAGGTAAGGGGGCCCATGACAGCTGGTCTACATTTAAACAACTCTTCTTCTGAGCTTAGGGTTGGTGCATCCCTAAGAGTAAGAAATCAGGAAAAGGTAGCAGAAGACCTCTGTGGATAAGCAACAAGCTCATGGATAAACTCAAAGGGAAGAAGAAGGTCCATGAAATGTGGGAGAAGGGCCTGTCCACTTGGGAAGAATGTAGGAATGTTGTCAGGGCCTGGGGGGATGCAAAGAGGAAGGCTAAGGCCCACTTGGAATTTAATATGGCAAAGGAGATAAAGGATAACAAGAAAGGATTTTTTTAAGTATGTAAACAGTAAAAGGAAGACTAGGGAAAATGTGAGTCCCCTACTAAATGAGGAGGGTGTCCTGGTAACAAGAGATGCTGAGAAGGCTGTCCCATACTGGACAGTCAGTTCCAGCCAGCTCCGATGGACCCATTGCTTAGCCTCTCAGACAAGCCCATGCAGAGGAACACAGTGGAGCACGTCGATCCCTGCAGCCCAAGGAAGATCATGCTTGAGCAGATATCCACACTGCTGCTGAACCTGGAGCAGTTTTTGAAGGACTACAGTCCTCAAAGACTCATACTGGAGCAGGGGAAAATCATGAGTAGAAAAGGAGCAGCAGAGAGGAACTCTCATTCTCCATCTCCCTTGCACTATTTGAGGTGGGGAGGTAGAGAGTCTGGGAATGAAACAGTGAATCCGAGCCTGGGAAAAATTTGGGTGTGGGGTGAGGAGGGGAAGGGTGTTTTGATTTTTGTCTTTGTTTCTCACTATCCAAATCTATTTTAATTGGTAGAAAAAAACATTTGCCAAGCCAAGTTTATTTTGGCCATCATAGTATGACAGTAACCAATAAAAATTCTCCCTGTCTTCACCTTGACCCAAAAGTCTTTTCATCTTATTTTATTCCCCCATTCTGTTGAGGAGAGTGTGAGACAGCAGCTAGGACTGGCTGCCAGCCAAGGTCAACCTACCGCAGTGGACATTGAGCCATAAAGATTGAAGACCTAGATCTTGTAAATGTCATCCTAACATTTCTAACATATTTCAGCTTCTGAATCAAAAGGTAAACTTTGTTTAGTCATAGTGGCATAGTATGAAAGGTAGATTCCAGCAAACAATATAGGAAACACAGATAATCATTGTGCTCAGTAGTGGTCTGTCTAATACTGATATATAAGGAAATGATGAAGATTAGGACAGATCTTCAAAGCTTAGAGGAAAGTCTCTCTGTTAATTTGCTAGAACTATCTACTAGCAACTTCCATGTTTGCAGTAAAAGTCAGCTTTCATATCTAGAACTTTAACTTTGAAGAAATGGATGACTCGCATTTCCTTCTTGAAACAGAAAGGGAAATGCAAATAAATTTATTAGAAAAACATATTTCTAACTATTCTATCAGGCTAACAATATCATATTTCAAAACCATATCCTAATGCTATCAGTCAGTACATACCTCATTATATTACATCTGGTTGTGGATGCTTCCAAACTCTTAGCATTCAAAAATGTAAAATTAAGCACTGTTTCCCATTTATGTCTCATAGCAACCAAAGGAAACTACATGAGTGGATATAAAAAAATGTCATTCTCCCCTCCAACAGGTAAGAAAATTTATTCTGTCTTCTAACAGCTCATATATATAATATTTAAGAGTGTGAGTAGCATACTCACAAAATGGGAGCACTATACATAAAAATGTACATTAGAATACTTTTATGAGTGGAGAAGGCTTGCACCACCTTCATCTGTACCCTGGTGATTATTCAGATAATAAAATACTTGACAGAATTATTTTTAATAAATGTAAAGCAGCCGCAAACACTGATTCATTTGTCTATCAATCAGTTGACTGTAACGTTGTATGATATATTTTACAGCCCACTTCAGATTTCCTCCTTTATTTTTAAACAATATATGTTTATTTCTATACATGTTTAACATATATGCTGGACCATAGCACAGTGATCTAAACTAAATTTCTGGTCCTGACAAGTGTCTCTTCCATTATTGATTAGTGTCTTGCAGCCTCATAAATTCTTGGTACAGACAACAAAGCAAATTGCACTTTAGTTTGCACAAACACAGCTCAATGATTCTAAATCAGTGTTGAAATAATTTGCCTTGCTTGCAATTTGTATTTTCTGAGAATGTCTCTTAGTCTCACTGGTTTGAAAGCAAATGCATCAAATAGTGTTATGAATAAACAAGTTCATTCTAACAAACAGAAATAAACTCAATTTATGGACTACCATATCTCTCCTCATGAAGGAAAAAAAATAGAGAGATAAAATATATGAACAATCCAGGCTGCACTGCTTGGAACTGTAGCTGGTTGCCTTAATCACCGTTCGGGGTACCGATTCGCTTTACTGCCAGAACTAGTAGTCTGGCACATCAGCCTATATTGCCCTTGTCTCAACAGCTATGTCAGGTATCTTCTCAGTGTGTAGGAGTTATGCAAGCAAACTGTCTCAGGCCAAGCTTGGCTAAGAACTTTGCTATATCTGATAGACATAAATGGCTTTGGAGGAAGGCAAGGAAGTAATGGAAGTGATACAGCCACCACCATCTTAAAAGTTCACATGAGAATTGAGTGCTATCAGATGGAGCATTTCAAACACTGTGGGATTAATCTGGTCAGATGTACATATTTATAATACAGATATCTGCAAGCTAGCTGTCCAAAGGCCTTTCTTATCAACAGTCACTTTTAGGATGCAATTCATCTTATCTTGGGAAATACCCATAACCAGTTAGGTCATGCCCTGTAAGTCTCCATTAACTGTGCAGAAAGCTATTTCGATATTCTTATCAAGCATAGGAATGAATTTTGAACTGAAACTCCTAACACATTAAGCTGTCTCCTGGGGCATCCAGCTTGCTCCAGAAAGGCACTCATCTCCCACACACTCTGTGTCAAATCTCCCAGCCCCACACAGATGTCTCATAGCCTAAGATGTTACAAAATTCCCTAGCTATTTTATGTGAGCAGCTGATTAGCCCTTACCTGTGATCAGAAGAAGAGCTCTCCATGCTTTAGATTTTCTCATTGATTAGACTTCCTTTGACTGTTATTATACACCAGTAACAGCAATTTAACTCACAGGTCTCTCTACGACCTTTACAATGGCAGCTGTGCCCTTGGGCATCTCAACTGATCCTTGACAGTTTAGTGTCATCCACAGACTTGATGAAAGTACACTCTGCTGCCTTTCCAGGCCCCTGATAAAGTCAATAAAAAGACAGATCTAACAATAGACCTTTGTGATACTCAACCTGTTACCAAGTTCCAGGTAGACAATGTCCCAGCTACTTTTGTCATCTGAGCCCAATCGCTGAATCAGCCTTTACAAATATGGTTGTCCACCCATCCAGACTGTAACATCCCAGTTTCATATAACATCTTGATTTGATCTTTGGAACTACATTCCTAGTCCTTATTCCAACTCTCTTGTTCAAAATTGTTTATAATTTCCCAAGATTTGTAGAGAGATATTTTAATAAATAGTGAGTGTAGGGACCAGTGTTTGTTTCAGTTTCAGAACTGAAAGTGTGTTTCTTTAGTGGGCAAAATTGAAAACACAAACTTATCAAATAAGGTCTTTCTTTTGAGTAGGGAACAGTCCTGAGGTATGAGTTTCTCTCACCTCATGCTAGGTGTTTAAGAAGTCAGTCATCCCAGACTCCCACAGTAGCCAATTTAGTGAAATAGGTTTCACTACAAGGTGCTACATTTGGTGTTTTAGACTCAGGAAGAAATGCATAATTCACTGGATACTCTTCTTTCTCTCCATGGACCATAGAGAAAGCTCTTTAAATGTCTGAATTAGGACAGATTAATCTATTTCTCCATTACCTATATCACCCAGAAGATCCTGATAGATGATCCCAATACTCTATCCCTCTCATGCAATCTATATATGCATATAATGCACATAAAGGGTCCATGCCATGATACAGAGTCATCAATCATCACAAATACTATATATAAAGTTTGAAATTATATAAACTGGTTGTAGTAGTAAAGAAACAATTTTCAACTTTGGAAGAGAAAAATCTGTGCTGAAGGAGTGGGAATATAAATAAAGTGACCCTTAATCGTAATCATTCTTCATAGTAGAATAATAAATCACTTGACACACACTTTTATTTTCCAAAGCATATGATATAACTTGTTCATGCATGTGCAGCTGTAGTTTCCATTGGGTAATTTATTAATCTACTTTGCTTCCTTATTAATATTACAAGTATTACAGTCAGTAATTTTTTAATCAGTTTTAGCAGTTGCCCTTTCCAAAGACTCTTAGATAATTCTGTTTTAGATTAATTATTTCCTTAAAGAGGATTTACCAATTAAGAAATGCAGTAAAAAACAAGTAGCAGACTTCATGAAAATATTCTGCAAGTTTTATGTAAAAGGGTGAGTGTTGTCAATATCACTGTCACCTAAAGATCAGTATAATCTGTGCCTTGACTTCTGAATTCTCACTCTCTAGGACTGTTCCAAAGTGCAAAGTTTTGCGTTTAAATCTTTGATTTTGCTTAAAACCTTATTCAGAGTTCCCTATTGACTGTTTATCATAGTCTCATTTTTCCAGTCTTATTTGTAAGCTTTTTTCCATGCTTCCTGTAAACATCGCTAAGTATTCATATTTTTTCTCTTAAAAACTCTGTGACTGTAATGCACATAAAATACTTACTGTTGCTAAGATCTTAATATGCCAAGACCAGATGGTAGAACTGTTTACTTGCTCCTTTGTTAATCTGTACTTACCTTTATTTCTCTTTTTTGTTTGTTTGTTTTGTTTTGTTTTGACAGGTGGCTGTAAAGATAGGGGCCCTGAAAGACCCGTAGAGACAAGTTATCTCTTTGGTTTTTCTGATGAGTGTCATGACCATAAAAATTGCATCCAGCAATTGTATTGGGAATTAAATGCAAATAATTCTCTGTTTAAGTACCATTAAACCTACAGACAAATCATGGTAACTGATAGGAAATAGCTCCTAACTTATCCCTTTTGATTTTATTCACCTCAATGTCAGAGGAAATTTGTCAGTGAAGCAAAATTTTGCATACTAAGAAAAATGCCTTTGCACCTTTGCTGTGTAATATCTCTGAAAGGGGTGGAAGAGTTATTTTTGTTTTGTTTACAAACCTGAATTTCTATATACTCTTGAAAGAACAAAAGAAAAAACTCTAGAGCTTTATCAGAGTACAAAGCAATAGGAATTAGAAGAGAAATTACTGGAGAATAAAAAGCACAGTTTCTGTTACTGGGTGCATTGAGGAGGTGTATCTGGCTGCCCAGACAGCAGGATGAAGGTGTTTTCCTTCTGTACATATTACAGATTAAACACTGCAATATTTATAGTAGCTTTTTTTACATTCTAGACTGCAGGCTTCCAAATATAGTCTTTCATCAAGGAATATTATTATACCTTTATTTTTTTCCCTATGAATATAAAATTCTTCCCACAAAAGGAAATCTCTTTCTTCTCTGATACAGTGTGGTTAATCACTAGTTACTTTCCTTTTTAACGCTGCAGACTCATTATAAAAATGTGAGTAGCTCGCACCTAGTCTTCTAGTTGGAAGCTACTTAAAGCCCCTAGATCTGTGAACTTCGAACTCCTATGCAGTTTCGCCATTATTAAGGTATAAAGCAACTGTCGCGCAGTGTTGCAAAGTATATCCACAAACCTTCATTGTGCTCAACAGCATCATTTTCCATATAATGATGTTATTAGAGACAGAGAGTATGAAATACTTGTAGAGAACAGAGCATCCAATACCTGCAAATTCAAAAAAAAGCAAATAATAATTTTTTGTCTGACAAACTGTAATGACTTAAATGCCAATAACAGTAAGTGCTTCTTACTGTAATCAATAAGGATTGACAACAAGAATAAAATAAACCAATAGGACAATGAAAGAAAGCAAAAGTTTCAGCAAGAACTATATTGGTGAAGTTGAAATTAAATGTGTCATTGTAAAAAATAAAATTAGCCAAGTGAAACTGAGAGGCAAAAAATTCATAGGTCATTGTGCCAGATTACTGGCTAATTCCACAGAATTTACTGTACTTTTACAGTGGATAATATTAAGTGGAGAATGTATGGAACCAACAGTTTAGCAACTAAGTCAAATTAACACTAAAACAAAATTTTTATTTAGTAAAATAAGATTCTTTTTTTCATTTAGAGGAAATAAAATCTGTCTTGTGTACAAGTATAACAGATGTGATTACTGCGTTTTACAAGCATTTTATTCTATCAATTGCATGGTTTCTATAGAGTTTGAGATCCTTAGGGC
>WBMW01003524.1:23658-33880 GCA_013396635.1 Penelope pileata | reverse complement strand
AACCTCACTGCTGCCTCTGCCACCCCTCTGCCACACGTGCCCTGTTTGGGTCCCTCAGGTGATGGATGTCCTTCTGCAGGAGGCTGCTCAGCTACTGCCCCTTGGGACACCCCCAGTCCCCTTTTACCTGAGGGTTTTTCTGTGCACACAGACAGGCACCAACACCTCAGGGCTCATCGCTCTCTGTTTCCAGGATCTGCAGCCTCAACATGGCTGAGGAGAGCACAGCAGAGGCCTGCAGCCTGACCCAGGCGGACAGGAGATGTTTAACACTGATTGCAATCAACGAGCACTATATGGACAAGCCGTGACAGTCAAACCTCTGCCTTTTTAATTTCCAGGGCACACAGGCCTGGGCACTCAGCTCCTGTCACAGTCTGAAGCCGGACTGTGCGGAGCGGTGCAGGTAGGCCCGGCCGGGCCCCTCGCGCCGCCATGCTGCAGCGAAGCCCACCCAGCGCTCGCCCTGCGGCTAGTACCCTGCCTCGGAGACTGGAAGCGATCTCCCTGCTAAATCCA
Organism: Penelope pileata; assembly: GCA_013396635.1. Taxonomy (NCBI): domain Eukaryota; kingdom Metazoa; phylum Chordata; class Aves; order Galliformes; family Cracidae; genus Penelope; species Penelope pileata. Next base: position 33,361 of record WBMW01003524.1, on the reverse strand, counting down.
ACTCAAAAGAAAGGCAGACTTGGAGCTTGCATTTTTCCTTTCTTGCTTACGGATTACAATAGCCGGAGACTTTTATTGTACTACTTTTAAAACAATTCCCAGTAGGCAGTGTTCCTAAACACCCTGGAAATAGCCAAAGGACAGGGTTTTCTTCCCTAGGAAATTGCCACCCTAATCCGCCCTGGCACAGCTCCAGCTGTGAGGGACCTTCAGCGCCTGCACACACGGTGTGCTGTGCCACGCAGCTCTGGGTTTTTGCCACCCATGGACGTGTCTGAGCTGCACTGCACCCACGGCTCTCCTCCCTGCTGGGTTCAGCACCATCACAGGGCACTGATGTCCCTGAGTGACTTTATACCCAAGGACTCCCCTCGCTGATGTCCCTGTAGCTGTTGTTTCAGAGCAGATTGTGGTCTCTGCCCCACACAGGCCATGCCACACAGACAGCCCTGGCTCTGCTCAGCTGCTTCCCCTCTGCAAGACGCACCCCCACTTTTCCATTCTCGCTTTTCTGCCCAAGTTTTTACAGGTTCCCAGCCCCCCTGGACACCCACCCACGATCCTACATGCTGAGACAGCACCTGGGGCACCTGCCTGAGAAACCCTTGTCCATCTGTGTTGCCTTTAGGACCAGCTGTCTGACCATGGATCGCTCAGTCTCTGTGTGATTTCCCTGCAACAGCATCTCCGAAGCTGCTCTCATCTGAGCTGTACTGGCAAGGATGGGTGTTTCCATCTTCCAGCGTTCACACTAACCAAATGAAATACAACCCTATTGCTCAACACCTCCTTCTTCTCACACCCTGATCCAAACCTCAGCTTAGGGAAACCCCTAAAGCTGCTGTTAGCCCAAACGCTTCCCAAACTGCAGCGAGCCCAGAAGTGTGTTATTTACACTGCTCTGATTCCTGACCAGCTGTTTGCAGCTGTAAACACCAATTACACCAGCGTGCTGAGCTCCTTAAGCCTGTGTGGGAGGGATGTGGGCTAAGCTGCCTCCGTGCAGAGTGTGCAGGAGAACAGAAAATTCTGGCTGGAGGATTTGGGTAAGTCAAGGGCTTCCCCCCCAGATTTAAAGGGCTGCCTGCTCTCTGAGGGTGCAACACGACCCAGCTCTGTTGCTGCCAAGGGATCCGGTCCACTCTATATCTGTTTTCTAAAAAAGTCAAACAGCTGGATGAAGACGTTTCTCACGTCGGCACTCAGGTACCAGACGAATCTTCACTTCAAGGATGGATAAATTACCAGGAATGACCCCCCCATATTGCTTCATCTGTCATTAGGATGGACAAATTACAGCCCCTCATCACCTTCATGAAGGTGGAGGACAAACTCCCATTTTACAGGTGGGGAAACAGGGGCTTGCCCAGATAACACAATGACTTGAGAAGAGACTCCCAAGGCCCTGGCAGGACCCGCACCTTGCACGAAGCCACCAGCTCCCTGCTCTGCACGGAGCTCTGTGAGGTGGAGGTGAGATTCCTGCTCCCAAGCTCAGACCTGACACCTTCAGCCTGAATTCCTCGAGCTCCTTCCTAACCCTGCCCCGTGGCAACCATTCCCCAGAGGGTGCTGGTGGGCAGCAAGACATCCCCCAAGGCATCCCCAAGAGAGAGGCGGGTGCCATGCAGGACACTGCCTCCCCCAGGCCCCATCTCCTGCCTCACATCTGTCTTGTCCAGCTCTGTGCTCCAGGCATGGCAGCTGCAGGTGCTCACCTTACAGCCCCTGGGGCAGAAGGAGCTGTCCTCACAGCTGGGCAGTGATGAGGTGGTGGCTCTGGGTGGCAAACTCCAGGTCAAGCCAGCTGATGGCCTCATCAATGGGCAAGACCTGGGAGGAAGCCAGGAACACAACCCCTTTTGCCTTTCCCATCCCATTCACTCACGGTGTCTTCTTGCACACAACACTTGTTTTGTGCCACTAATTGCTCCCTTTCCTGTAACAACCAAACTTTAACTACCACATGCTCACCAAAAGCTGATCACCACACATCAGTATCTTCCACCTACCCTGGCTGTACGCTCCACGCTGTGCCCAGGTGAAACCCAGCCCTGGCTCAGCCCCGCCAGCTTACTGCTCCTTCCCCAAGAAACACCACGGCTCTCCCTCACAGCCAGCACAGCACAGGCTCTCCCCAAGCCACCATCCCTTTGATAACATCTCATGAAAGCCAGTGGGAGCCCTGACAGAGAATCCTGGTGGTTCTCTGATCAGAAGTACGTATACAGGAGATAGTACCAGAGGTGATACACCGATATTCTAACAACTACAGCTGTCTTCAGAGGATGCACTCTCACAGCTGTTATTTTACCTTTCTCCCCCAAGCTGGGACTGCAACAAGCCAGACCTGAGTCACTAAAGAGAATAAGAAAGAAAAAATGCAACCAGTAACGACACTTGCCACTTGGGTGTGGATAAATGGATGTATAAAGGGGTCCTTCAGCTGCGTACCTCAAAGAACACAAAGGACACATTAGCATGATTACCTCTGCTTTTTGGAAGGGAAACTGAGGCACAAAGTTTCCTCCCAGTTTCTGAGGAAAGCTGGCAGTCAGTAGATCTTGCAATTTTGTTGGGAATTCCCTGACATTTGCTGCTTTGCTTAAAGCTCCAGCAGCTGCGCTCATGCAATCAGGTGAAATCCCACTGACACATCTTCCTGCACCCAGGCTGTGCTGCCCCGGCCCTGACCACATCCCTGCCCCTCCCCACAGCCTGACCCTGCCAAAAACCCCCGGAGCTGCCCATGGAGTCAACACGCTGCTGTGCACGGCACACAGAAGCTTGCTGGCCACCACAAAACCAATAACCCCAAACCCAATAACCCTGTGGAATGGAATGGAATGAAATAGCATAGACCAGAACAGAACCGAGCCTCCAGAGCCCCAGGAGCCCGGTGGCACGCAGGGCTCAGCGCGGTGGATCCGTGCAGCCCCGCTCCTCCTCGCTCCCCAGGGCAGCGCGGCTGGCAGCGATGTCACGCTCCCTGCTGTCGCTCATGCTCAGGAATCCCTTAAAGATATTGATATTCAATCCGGTAGCAGCCCAAGGCCAGAGCTGGTTTACTTGATAAGCTATTTTTCCTTCCTGCTTTAAGTGCCTTGCTTCACAGATTAGCTGTTTAATTGAGAGCCAGGTGTCTACAAACCCCAGAGGCCTCCGTCTTAGTGATGAACTGTCACAGAAGAAGAAGGCAAAGAAAAACCACCCAGCCCCGCCGCCCTCCCTCTGCAGAAAGCTCTCTATTTGCGTGACGGCGACACGCAGCCAGGCTGTTATTTTCCCCTTATCACACTTGTTCACAGGACGGGAAGCACGGTCTTTTCATCCCATCCTGGCTCTGCCCAAGCTTCCCACCTCGCTGGCTCTGCGCTCGGAGGCGGGTGCTGAAGGAGCAGAGACCTCGGGGGGCAGAGCTGCTCCCCGCACTGCCACGGGCCCAGGAATGTTTTGGGGGACCCCACTGGCAGGGTGTTCCCCAGGGGCAGAGCTGGGGCTGGAGGCTGCGTGGCCCCACATCCTCCAGCTCAGTGCAGCAGCCCCAGCTACATGGGCTCACTCTTCTTTATGCACCTCGCACGCACTCACACAAGACAGCCTGATTCTGCAGCACCCTCCAGAGGTCACCCCCTGCTTCCATCCCAAACCTTTCACACCTGTCAGCACACCCTGCACCAACCTCAGTGGCTGCTGCGTGGTGATGGGCAGTGCTCAAGCCAGGCTCTTGCCCTGCCCCACCGATAGCACAGAAATGCAGACGCACCTACAGCCCAGCTCCCCGCTCCCCCAGTGCCAATCACTCCTCCCCGGGGCTGGCAGCAATTTGCTGGCGCGTCCCCAGACACCGGAGCCGAGCTCCCAGGCACTGCTTTAATAACCAGCACAAACCCTGCAATCTTTGAAATAGCTTCTGGGCCCCTGCGGCTCCTCCGCAGCAGCCCGGGGGGTCTCAGCCTTTCTCCTGGAGAGCAGAGATACCCTCTGCACTGCTGCTCAATAAACAGAATAAATGGGAAGGAAACCAGTCCTTGGGTTTTCTGGGGAAAATTGCTTCAATTCTCCCAAATGTGATCAGTAGGGGAGCAGAAAGTTATTAAAACAAGAGGGTAAAGAAAGATGTCACAGTTATTGCACGGTTCTGCAGGACCAGGGGCTCTGTTTTGGGAACACCTCTGGGCCGGCAGGGAGGGTGGGGAGCTGCAGGTCAGCTCAGCAGGGTGGGCAGCAGATGAACCTTCAGCCCCACAGAGACGGGGGCTGCACCCATCCTGGGCCCCTGTGAGCTGTGGGGGGAGAAGTCCAGCTGCTGAGCAGCAGGGAGAACACATCAGCCCCACCTGGTGCATGGTGCAGGAAAGCAACCGAGAGTGCCACCATCATTGTGCAGCAGACCCCACGTTCTGCAGCCCCCATTTCACCCCAAATCAACCAGAAACGGGGTGTGCTGTCCACAACAGCCAGCACTTTGCTAAATCGTTTTCCTTAACCTCTCCGGTTTTGGGTGATAATTCCCCAAATTTGGGGCTCGCTGCAGACGGACGCAGGGTGCTCCTGCCCGACAGGTGGATGCTGAGCGCACAGCAGGGCGTGCAGAATTAGCAGCCTCATAATCCCCCTCCAACTGCCCCTCTTGCTGAGTGAAGAGCCTGCTTTTTTAATTTTTAATTAAAACAAGTCATTTTGAACTGGAGAAATCCTGCCAACCCTTTGAAAACCCGGCCGTGATTGAAATTTCAGTGCAACAGGCAAATCCCTCATAAAGAAGCAATAAATAATCAGCAGCTGCTTTAATAAGTATTTAATCAGCTGTTAAAGGTACAATAGTTACAACGTCTATCAGGTCAGCACACAGTTTATAGCCGTGGCTCGTAACCATCTGTCCTACGTATTATTCATGCCTACAGAAAGCGTAAAAATCCATTTGCCAAGACCTTAAATCCTAGCAAGTGCGATAAAGGGGTGGCCCAGGGCTGGAACCCCTCCGACACATCCAGGTACAACCGCAGCGGCCCTGCCCGTCCGCCTGCCTGCCCCTGGCTGCCAGCTCCAGGCACCTGACAGCACTCAGGGCCAGCAGAACAAACAAGAGAAAGAAATCCACCCCCAGGGCTGTGCTGGAAGCAAGAATTTGAGTGTTTTCGGACGCCTACGTGGGTCAACGCGTTGGGTTTCAACATATGGGATGGAGCGCTTCGACTGCTGCAACGTGGGTGCACCCACTCACACCAACCTCTCCTGGGCTCTGCGTCTTCCATGAAAATGTGTTCTAAAAGAAGGCATTTTTCTCCTCAAAATAGACTTTGCACCATCCTTTGACTGCGGAATATGCAACAAGTAGACTTTTCAGGAGTCTCTGCTTCTAATCGTCTGGGGAATCTCTTGTGAACAGACTCGCATTCTTTTTGACAGCAGCAAAATAAATTTTAAAGGTCAATTGAATCAGATAAGCCCAGCCTGGCAGCACTTTCAGATGCAGAATTCCATGGATAACATTTAGGTTATGTTCGAGAACAGAAACAAAATTCTTTGGAGGAAAGAATCTTTAAAAAAAAAAAAAGAAGAAGAAATGAAAAGGAAACAGCAATTAAACAGAATGTCATCTGTAATCCCACTGGTGCAAAACCTGAAGATTACCTACTGGGCTATGGACAATGCTACATGTATTAATCTAATTAAAGTCCTTTTTCACAGGCATCTGAAGCCAGCTCATTAGTGTGTTACCGAGATGCTCATTAATGGCTGGCCATGACTAATTTATTGAGAATTATTCTTTAATTCTTTATCATTCACCGCCTAATGGGAAAACACAATGTTCCCATCCCCCACTCCCCACTCGCACACAGCGGAAAGCGGCTCTCATCAGCTGCCTATTGACTTGATGCTCCTTAATGAACAGTCCCCCCACCTGCCCAAATGTTGTTTTAACAGCACATGATTTATTCATGAGGAAAGTGGGATCTTCAGCGAGTGAACTTTCTGGGAGCTTTCTCAGCAGCTTAATGAACCAGCATCTTTGTGCTGCTTATTGCATCTCCCTGAACACAGCCCAGACGGAGAGCTGCAGGGGGAGGATGCCTCCAGCCCTGCTCCAGAGCCCTGGAGCCCGTGGCAAAGGCCCACAGGTGGGCCCAGGGGCACTGCCAACGCCCCAGGGCTGCCCCACGTCCCACCCTACACAGGGCAGGGTGCTGCTGCAGCATCCTCTTTGCTTCCTGGGCGGAGGACACGTGGAACTAGGGGGGATATCAGGTTGGATATTAGGAAAAAATTATTCTCAGAAAGAGTGGTGATGCACTGGCACGGGCTGCCCAGGGAGGAGGTGGAGGTGCTCAGGAACCGTGGAGATGTGGCACTTGGGGACGTGGCTCAGTGGCATGGTGAGGATGGGCTGGGGTTGGACTCGGTGAGCTTAGAAATCTGTTCCAACCTGAATGACTCTGTGATTCTACGAAACCTGAGACCCCGTAATAATAATTTCATCACCTCTCAGGGCTACAGCTCCTGAGGATCTGCCACAGAGGATGCTCGCTGATGCACTATCCCGCTCCATCTCTGCCCGCTTCTCAGCAGAGGTGAGCATGGCAATGCCATTGGTTCCTCAGCATGCTGCTGGGCTCCCAATGGGAGTCCCACTGGGACTGTCCCTGTGCCCAGCACTGGCAGTGGGATGGGAGCCTCAGCGAGCACAGAGCACAGGCCCTCGGCACATTAACAACCCCCTGCTCCTCAGCAGCTGAGGTTCATGACATTCTTTCCCCCTCTTGGAGTTAACGATCAGCTGACTGCCTTCGAAAATTATTTCAGACACTCTAAATACTCAGAATGACATCAGAGATGAAGATACGAATCTCTGTAAAGTACGTGGGCTCCCCTTCACCGGCTGTGGGATTTGCTAAGCCTGAATGCCACATCCATGGCTCTGCAGGGACCGGGGGCAGCAGCACTCCCACCCCGAGGGGTCCCCGAGGTGAGGGGTCCCCCACTCCCCTGAGTCCCCTCTGCATCTGCCCGCTGCCCTGAGCCATCCTCCAGCCATCCTGCCCCAACATCAGCCAGAGCTGGAGATGAAGCTTTGTCATCCACAGCACTGTGCTGGTGACAGACTCCCTCCTGCACACTGTGGCCGTGGGTGACGGCTCAGGACCGCACGGAATCCCCCAGCCCCACGCTGATGCTGTTCTCATCCCCTCCAGGACAGCACTGCCCTTCCCTTTGCAGCACTACGCTCCTGTAACAGGGGTTAAAAAAGCGAAGTCCCTTCTTTAAAATAATGCAGAAAGATTAGTAACCCATCATTGTTTGTTGATTATGGTCATCCTCTCCTGTAAATGAAGTTTAAAAGTCATTAAAAGATTTGTCAGCTGTGACTTATGAGCCCTTCCTGCTGCAGGGGAGTGAAGCAATGACAAATGCCCTCCGCCGCTGCACCATCCGTTATGTGATGGAAGCTGCCGCCTTCCAATTACCGCGGATCCGTGGAAGCTGCAAGCAGAAAGCAGCTCGAGCATCCCACGTGGCCGCCGGGACCATCGCTCAGAGCTGGCACAGCTCAGGGCTGCAGGGCACCGGCAGTGGATGAGGAACGTTGGGTGCAGGGGGCACCGCTGGCTGCCGCGCTGCTACCAGCGCTGATCGCGCCCCGCGCCATTGGGAGGGGGGGACCCCAGCTTCCCGAGCACAGCACGGTGCTGAGGGGCTGCAGGACCCCGGGCCACTGGGACATGGCCAGCATCACATCAGCGCCAGGAGCCCAACAGCCCTGTCAAAAACTAAATGAAAAAAATCAGCGCGCTCATTTTTCTCACTCGCAGCACAGTGGCGAAGGACGCAGCCAGGGCTGAGCCTTGTCTGCCACACGCAGAGATGGGTTTTGCCCTGGAGCAGCCACCGGAGCCATGCAGGGCTCCGTGCTCACCCTGGGGGCTGCCAGGAGCATGTGCTGCTCCAGGGAGTTCCTCCAGCCCTCACTGCTGGTGCTGCTCGGCTGGGGCTGGCACCGAGCCCTCCCCAGTGCCTGGGGATGCCGTAGCCTGTAAGTGTCCAACCCACTAGGTTTATGTTTTTGTTGCCCCCTCTATCTTTTAATAAAGAATAGAACAAGACCAGAAGTTTTGTTACTTATGTTCATTAACTATATTATATACGTTATATGCAGCCCAAGACAACAACTCTTTGCTCAGCGTGGCCCAGGCATGCCAAAAGGTTGGAGCTACACTGTGGCTCCTTTCCAGCACGGGCTGCTCCCTCTGCCCGACCCAAGGGATGCTGAACAGCTTCCCTGCTGCTCCCAGTCCAGGATCAAGCCAGGACCAGGCTGCTGGTCCTGGAGGGATGGCAGGAAGGGAGGAGCTCCCCGGTGCTGGCAGTGTCCTCCAGCTAAGCCGTGCCCTGGGGCCTGCCCCGCTGTGCACTCTGCACACCGAGCTGGGGCCCACGGGGATGGGAACAGTCCTGGAAGAAGAAGGGCATGCACCAGATGGCACCACCCCACCTCGGGGCTGCAGGGGAACGCCGTCGAGCCTCTTGTTAACACAACAGCTTATAAAATCAATTAGATCCCATTAAATGCCAATTTGGTCCTCATTGCACTTAACCTCCTCCATGAGAGGGGGTAATGGCCCATGGCTCTTTACTGCCTCTATGGCTTTAATTTGTTGGGCACGGCACAAGGAGCACTCCCAATGGCTTAACTTGCTTCCCCAGGCAGCAAAGCCTCTCCTGGGCCTTGAGCAGAGGGGGAGCATCACTGGGACCCCATGCAGGTCCCTGCCTGGCTCCTGGGCCAAGGCCACGCTCCCTCCGCACACACATGGAGGTGGTTGGTGGCCCAGGGTCACCGACTGAGGGGACACCAATACGGGGAGCAGACAGCTCGGGCCCTGTCATCGGTGTGAGTGTACGAGGCAGCAAGCTCCTCCAGCCTGGCTTCACTCCATGTGACACCTCCAAAACCTTTGGACAAGGCTCTCCCCAAGTTTTTCTCTACCCAAGCCCATGTCCTGGAGGAGTCACACTGTGGTACCGTGGCCATGACCTGGTCACAGGGCTGTCACAAAGGACCAGGCCGCTGTGTCAGGAGCTCTGATGGGCACCTGGCAGAGGCCAGCACCTCGCTGCCTCCCACAAAGCCACCAGGAGGTCCAACTCCTCTTGGCTTGGGCACCGAGCCGCCTCTGGGTGCCCCGAAGGCACTGGCTGACACCCTCCCCATGGACGTTGGCTGTCCTCCACTCACCTGCCCTACCACGCACAGCGTCCATCCTGCCTGCAGTAAAACCCCAGCCAATCCCACCCCCTGGGAGCAAACCTGGCTGCCTGGGGCTGTGTCTGCCAGCCCCCAGCCATGGATCTCTGGAGGCGTACGGGAGCCAGCGTGGCCTCCAGCTGCTGCCTGCCTTCCTCGCTGCGTAGGGCATCTGCAACGATCACCGCGAACCGCGAGCAGAAACAGATCTGTCTGGACATGGCCGCTCCACAATTACTCATTTTAACAGTAGCAGTCATTGGAAAAGCAAAAGAAGAATGATTTCATTTTCATAACCTTGAGCTCGCCGTGCCCTGCTTGGCTGAGCTTGTCTGCGTTATTTTCACCTCCCAGGAAGGCAGCACCACACTGCTCCCATGCTGCTCCCACGCTGCTCCCATGCTGCTCCCACGCTGCTCCCACGCTGCTCCCACACGGCTCCCACATTGCTCCCAC
>WBMW01003524.1:0-13526 GCA_013396635.1 Penelope pileata | reverse complement strand
AATCTAATGCAGAGATGAGGTAATCTTTGGGTCCCACAATTCTCTCACGGAGCAGAAACAGCCCTGTTGTGCTGGTAGCCCCAGTGCCAGCCTGGGATGAGGTACAGCAGAGGGAAGATCCTGCTTCACGGGGCATGGGAAGCTGAGCTGAAGTGCTGTAGCCACTGGCATCGCATTATTTCAGCATTCACTTCACTGTAGCACGGTTCGTTAACCAATTCAGTGCAGTCTGTCTCTGCCCCTAACACAGTTTACTTTCCTTTATATACAGACCCAGCACTAATGAGAGCAAAGTCGCGGCTCTGAGATGCCCTGGGAAGGCACTTGTGTCCTCCTGGGCTTCCAGGAGGCTCCCATCACCATGAAGCTGCAGGAGGACCCCAAGGCTCCCACAGAGAACAGGGACCAGGCCCAGCAGCCAGTTTGTTGTGACCAGATAACCCCTGCAGTCACCCAGCCACTGGGGGAACCTGAGACCGAGATGAAGAATCAGCAGAGCTCCTACGGGGCTGACGGTGCTGGGGTGCCTGGCAACAGCTTGGCCCACAGAGAGCAAGTGGCTGATTTATTTACAGAACTGCCACAGGGAAGACAATGAAGTCATTCTTCTTATGCTTCATGCATGTCTTTGGATGCTAAAGACCCTTCAGTTTTCATACTAGGAGAGACTGGCCATCTGTTTCAGAGTCATTGAAGTTCTCTTCATTAAGGAAATCAGCATTTGCTGCCTGTCACGAAGCCCTGGTGCTCTTCCTCCCGCACAGCAGGCAGCAGCCTGGCCGCAGCCCTGTTTTGGCCGCCTGCCCCCATGCACATCCCAGGCTCTGTTGGGGCCCTTCTTGTTTCACAGGGTTGGAGTGGGAAGCAGAGAATCATGAAGGCTGGAAAAGACCGCTAAGACCATCAAGTCCAACTGCCAACCACCACCACCATGCCCGTACTACAGACAAGCATGTGTGTATGCACATACATGCAGCCTTCCTCATATATCCATTTTCATTCCTCACCTTTGTGCTCACCTCAGAGTCTGAGGGAAAGGCAGACACTTGATCTGTCTCCTCTTAGCCTTTCTGGCTTCCTAAAAAGCTTCCTATGGTTTCTATTTTTCTGCACTTTCTCTCAAGTATCTTCACGTTTAAGAGGCATCACTCTGATGTCACTACTCCCATGCAATAGCTGCTCATCATGCAGTCCCTGGTTTTCCTCTTAGATCAGGCTGTCGCCACGTGCTCAGCGCAATGCTGTGCCATTGAACTGCAGCCATTGTGTCACCGCTGCCACTGCCACATGTCACCGCCTGGTCCCCTCCTCCGGTGACACAGATGGCATGGCAGGGCCTCGGCCTCGCCAGCCCCACCGGGAGGGCCTCAGCTGCTGGCCCAACGCACGGTGACACACGGGAACGATGCCCCTGACTCCAGGCCCTCCAGAAGGCCAGCAGCAAACCCCGCGTCCTGCAGCGATTCGGCTCCTCAGGGTCTCCAAATCCTTGTCAGCAGGGCCAAGCAGAGCTTCCTCACCGCCGAGCACCGGTGGGCTCCGCAGGCCCAGCAGGCCCTACCTGGTACTGCTGCTGTGGGACACTGCCTGCTCCTGTAATCCTCTGCCTCGTTAACAGCTGGGGTTTGCTGCTCTCTGTCACTGCAGCCCTTGCTCAAGGCTCAGCTTTGCCTGAAGCAGAAGGCAGTGAATTGTGACACGCTGGCACGGCTCGCAGCAGGCTGGGACGTCTGCTGGAGTGCACGCTCCCTGCTCAAAGGCCGAAGGAGAGAGCTGGGCACCCTCTGCAGGGTGGGCTCCAAGGGGATGGATCTCTTCCCCTGCCTTCACCCTGCCTTCCCTGTAACCCCCGCAGGTCTGCCGGACCCCGGCTGCCCTCGCAGCTCTCCCCGCTCCCCTGACGCTCCCCACCACCTGCGTGGCCGCTGGGCAGGCTCGTTCATACGGCGACTGAAAAATAGATGGTGTATGAAGTGCAATTTGGTGTTGTAGCAGAGTTCTGTCCCCCTTGGGGCGTCAGGGCATTTGATTAAAACCTTTTTATGGGAAATCAATATTTTACTCATTATAACTTTCATTCTCAGACCTAAAAAGCACCGAGATGGACTTGTAAGATGCTGCACTACACGCATGCACACACAGCTCTATTCATTAGCAGAGAAATCCCCCAGCACCTATTTTTCTCCCATAAGCACACACAGAGGTAAGCAAGCAGCTGCTTTGCTAATGGGCTAGCAGCAGGCTGCAGCAGGGATGTGCCATCTACTCTGCACTAAAGGCTGCCACATAGAAGCACTGCCCTGGGTCATCCCAAGGCCCCGGGGCCAAGGTGACCACAGGCAGTCCTGGAGGGGCTGTGCATAGCTCTCCCAAGGCCAGAACAGCCGAATGCTTTGCCTTGCACCTAGGGGCTGACACAGGAGATGAGGGAGATGCTCAGTTTAATGGAATGGATGAAGGACTGACTTGAGATGGAGAAGACCCACTGCTGACTTCTGCCTCTCTCTCTGGGGACCCAAGAGAGTTGCTTCTCAGCTTTGTGCATTGGTTTTCCCATCTGCAAAATGGGCTGAAGACACTGGTCCCCTGTGGGAGGACAGGTGAAGGTGTGCTGGCACCAGGTGATGGGACTGATGCTGGGATTTGGCCATGGATTTGGCAGTGATCGCTCAGCCCAGAGGTTATCCAAGGAGCCCAAGGGCAGCACCGGAGGCAGCGTGGCACAAGCTGCCTGCATGGCACACCGGGTGCTGCTAACACCCAGGGGCTGAAGGAGTGAAACAAGCACCAACAATAACAACAAAATAATATTTAATAATCCCTTCCCAAAGCAGCAGTGGTTTATTTCCTCTCTGGGGTTGCTTTGCCTCCTACAACTTGATCTGTTAGTGCTGAAACCATAGCAACTGCCCAGATTGTACCATTAAAAATAAGGATGCACAGCCACTGTCATCCACACCAGCACAGCAACCTGCCTGGATTTTGCAAACATGAAAGATGTTTGGGTTTCACACGTGTCAGAGAGAAAATTCAGTACTGGTGGACTGAAGGTAGATGGAGGGCCAGGTGTCTCTTCACCTTGTGCCACTCTCTAGCATGGGCTGTGGGACAAATCCCCAAGGTAACGTCCTACCCATTTTTCATGTTGCAAGCAGCCTGCCTGGAAACCCACCTCTGCCCTCCTCCTGCCCGCAGCAACCCTGCACCTGCACTGGGACAGGGTGTGAGCCCAGGTCTGAAAAACTGGTCTCCTTCCAGCTAAACAGAGTCAGGCACTGAGAAAGAGGCAGGTGGATGTGTCCAGCACTGCCTCTGTTGCTTTTTTTTTTTTAAAAAAAAATTAATTAAAAGCACCACATTCCAGTCTTCTGTTGGTTACTGTTTATGGTGCCTTTGCCCTTGACAGCCAGAACCATGGATGTGGCTGCAGCCTGGCCAAGGACACAGCAGGTGACAGGTCCTGGCCTGCAGGATGAGCGGTCCCCAGCATGAGCCAGACCCATGCTCCTTGCTCCTCACCACTCCTCCCTCGTGCGTCCCCACTTTGAAATGGCTCTGCCCTGCACACAGTGCAATAAACTCCATTTCCCTTTGCTTAAAGCAGCTCAGCTACTCAGCCCACCAGCAGAAACACACGTAGAATCACAGAGTCACAGAACCACAGCGTGTGACATAAGAATGAAGTTCTTAACGAGGTGAAGGGAACAAAGTGGCTAGAGGTGGCAGAACCCAGGGACTGAGCCACGGCATTATTTAGGGGTATTTTTTCTGCCTGTCTTTTCCCCCTTCAAAATACAAAATGCCATTAACATTTGGAAGCAGTGATCACTTTCTGCTTGCCCTCTGGAGGTTGGGAAGTGGGAAGGAAAGGCCTGTGCCCATTTCAGAACCAGCCCATTGCTTCTGGAAACAGATGGGAGAGATTCCTGCCCAAGCTATACAGAGGTAATTATGCTTCTTTGTAGTGAAATGAGTGTATATGAGAAATGCTTCCATTTAGAGAAAACACAGGTGGGCTTCACAGGCTGAGCGGGATCTGGTGAAGGGGTTTCTGCAGGGGACCTTGCTGGCTGCCTGGGCACAGCCCCGCTCCCGGTGCGGCAGCTGAAGGCAGCCAGCCCCGGCCTGGGCCTGGTGCAGTCCTCATCTGTGCTCTGCTATCTTCATGGCTCCTTTGCTGAATCCGTCTCACGACACAGAAAAATGAACACATTTGTTTGGGTAGAGACACCCGGACAAGGAATCATAACAAAACCAGGCACTGCCGTCCCAAGGGAAAGCAAGCGACTTCACAACACCCCCCTGGGCACTTTACGGCTGGCAGTGGCTCGGCCCTTCTCTTCTGTGATGCTCGGGAGCAGTAAGGCCACTACTGAATGCCCCCCGGTGCCTCCCGATTCCACGTGCAGAGACAGGGATCTGACCAGCCCTCCCCTGCAACGCCAGGATTTGCCACTGAGGGATTTCTGTCATTTTGAGAAGCTCAGAGAGCGGAGGGAGCCCTGCTGCTTCCCAGCGCGGGCAGGATTTACAGGCAGGGGCTGGGGAAAGAAACCCTGGGAGACTGACACATCTTTACTTGAACAAGTGTCACTTTGTGTTCAGTGACCTGGTTTCCAGCCTCACACCTGCACGTGCGCTCGCAGACACCCAGCTTGTGGATTAGCAGCAAGCAGGCTGAGCACTGAGCACAGGAGGCCCCTCTGCTGCGCACCCAACAGCAGCTGCCACGCAGGGTCCCCACGCTGTCTGCGGCCGGAGGCATTGCTGGGACTGCAGGACGGCTGCAGGATGCAGGAGGCACCTCGGGGGCTCTGCACCCTGCTTCTCCCTGGGTGCCCCTGGAGCTGCTGGTGAGCTCCATGCAGGCAGCACAGGGTCGTGGGGCAGTGCTGGGACCGGGTGCCACAGCAGTGCCAGGGTTAACCCATGTGTGGGCTGGAGGTGACCGAGGGCCAGGGCTGGGATGGGGCCATCTCTCTCCAAGGGCTCCCCTGCACCGTGGCCCTTCTTCTCATCTCTCCCACATGTGCAGCATGGTGATTCCCAGAACATTCCAAGGATGGACGCAGGGAAAAGCTCATGTCAGGGATGCAGTGCAGGAGAAAAGGATGAGACTGGGACAGTGTGTGCACCCTGAGCCTGCTCCTGGCAAACCTGATGCTCATGCGACCACACCTGTGCTCCTACCAGGGGCTGGGAAGAGAATACCACTGAGAAGGCCTTGGAGACCCTCATGGGTAAACCTCCAACATGATTTGAACACGATTCAAGGGCTGGACTAGGTGATCTTAGAGGTCTTTTCCAACCTTGGTGATGATTCTATGAGTACAACCCTCTTCAGACACCACAGAACACTCATGTAGATGCACCGGTTTCCAGAAAAAGTTCAGACTAAGCTGACAGCTCGGTTCAACTCTGTCAAAAAGTCCATTAACCGAGACCAAAGGCTGCTCTGCATGAGCCTCAGAACCTGCCGATTCCGGCCTGCATCACAGAAGTCAATTAACTCTACCATTAACCTCAGCAGTGTGCCATCAGTCCCTAATGAAGGGCCAGGCAGACTTTATTCGGTGTCATTCCCCTGCTGGGAAACACGGCCAGGTGACAATGCTCAGTCACACAACTGCCACAGAATTACTGCCGAACTGGAAGATGCACATCCCCTTCCACTGGAGGCATCCGAAGCCCCTTCTCCAGAACACCTTGCCATCTTGGGGTCAGCACAGCAGCACTGTGTGGGGTGGAACACCGCATCCTGCAACATTCAGAAAGTTTGACTTGAGGTGATGACAGTTCCCAAAGCCCAGGGCATCCCCAGCACAACCCAGCAAGTGTCACAGCTGCGTACAGACCCAGTGGCACATCCCCTGTGCACCCCAACCTCGAGGCACCTACAGATGGTTCTGTAAGGGCTGGTTTGAGGAGGAAGTGTAATTTTTTTTCCTGAAATGTTATCTCCTCGAGGAGCGTCCCAAGTGAAAACATCTCTCTCACTGAAATGCCTTGAGCTAAATGCCAGGAAAAATAAACCAAGAGTAAACCTTGCTTAAGGAATGGGCCCCTCAGCGCCAGTAGCTCAACCAGCTGTTCCCAGGTTATTCTTTACTGAGTTTTCCATTTTCTCCAACAGTGAAAAAGCCTTGATCCTGCTGCCAGACAAAAGAACAGCAGAGAGCAGGCACAGCAGCGAGGCCAAAGACCAGCCAGCAGCACCTGGAGGTGCTGCACAGCTCGCCTGGCAGCACACGGCGTGAACGTCACCGAGATGCAGCACGAGGAGGAAAACCAGAGGAAACACGCTTTATTAAAAAGAAGGTTTCACATATAAGAAATTCCACATAAATCTGTGGCTAAAAGATGCCAAAATGGTTGATTCTCATTGTGGAATCTTCTGAAATTCCTGAGAGGCACTCAGCGGCTGCGGCCAACAGAGCTAATAAACACCTTCCGCTCCGACAACCACTGCCGCGCACTTTGGAGTAGATACATTCCCAGCAACGTTAAATTAAGTTCGTTAGAAAGATCATTAAATTTCTTTTGATTAAGTGTCAAGAATAAACTGCAGATGAATGATGGAGTTTTTTAATGAGTTCAAAGTCTATGAAATAGTTTTCTTCCCTGGGTCAATTATAATTTCAAAGCAAAATTCCTCCGGGACCAATTTACGGGGAGTGCAAGGAGGCTTTTGTTCCGCAGCTCCCAGCTGCTCCGTGTGCTGCCTGCCCCTGCCTGTGTTTGCTTAGCTGTGATTTTGCTTACTCAGATAAGACGCTGAATGCCCCAGCAAAAAGCTCTGGGGAGCAGCTTTCCCTTTCTGGTTTATAATACATATTTTGGTGTATTACCTACAGAAGAAAAATGAAAAATGTCCTGCACAATGAACACTTTCCACTGATTTCTAAAACTGCCCAGGGATTTCTGCAGTCCCATTATGTAAACAGAGCTGTTCCACGTAGTGTGGGTAAAAAAAGATCTTGCTCAGACAAGGAAGGATCATTGCTGGAATACCTACACAGGTCCTACCTGCTTTCCTGGCGCGACAAGGTGTCACACAACATGAAGAAAGCACTGAACCCAAAGCACAAGAGAAGAGCATGCCCACATTTTGTTTTAGTCCCAGTAACACGTGTAAGCCAAGTATTCATGGTAAGGATGATGAGAAGTGGCCAGTGAAGGAGTTCATGCGTACACCCATTTCATCGGCTTTTGAGAGGACTTTGAAGGTGCTGATGGATGTTTGCTGTGAGACAGCTTTCAGACACCTCAAATCCCAGTAAAAAGTTCTCAGCAGCTTTGCAACCACTCAGAGAAACATAGGTGATCTTAGAGGCACCAGCTACCACAGGGACAGCCCAACTGCTTTACTGAGGCCAGCCAAAGATCTGTTTGAGTGACCATCCACCCATCTGTCCATCCATCCATCCGTCCGTCCATCCATCCGTCCATCCATCCATCCACCCAGCCATCCATCCATCCACCCACCCATCCATCCATTCGTCTGTCCATCCATCCATCCATCCATCCATCCATCCATCCATCCATCCATCCATCCACCCAACCATCCATCCACCCACCCATCCATCCATTCGTCCGTCCGTCCATCCATCCATCCATCCATCCATCCATCCATCCATCCATCCACCCACCCACCCATCCATCCATCCAAGCCTCGAGGAAGAGCACACGAGGCATTCCGTGTGCAGGGTGACATTGAGCATACTGATTAATTTAACAGATAAACATGGCAGAGAAGGCAGAATGTGTGGTTGCAGCCCTACCGGTGGCCACAGCAGTGACAGAAGAGGCTCTGCTCAGCTACCTGCATCCTCACCCACCTCTCCTTGCAAACCTGCCCGCAGCACCTAACCAGCACAACCTGGACACTGCAGTAACATGCTTGTCCCACAAGAAGGCCCCAGTTTTCCACTCACTGGACAGCAGAGCCTGTTGCACCCCGTTCCCTCTCATCCTCCCCTTACTGCTGTTTCTCTGACCACCGCTAGACTGCCATGACCAGAGAGGCAGGGAAAGCCTGGCAACCAGCGGCACCCAGGCCATGATGGTGCTGCCACACCATTGGACTGTACTGCTTCCAGACCACAAACCATCGCTTTATAGACCATGGGCCATCAATTTATGGACCATGGACCATTGCTTTACAGACCATGGACCACCACTTTAACCACCTACAGGGCCAGGTGCCACTCTGGCACAGCGCAGATCAGCTCAAATAACCCAACGTAATGCAGAATCGCTTCTGCTGTGTCCTCTCCTTGCTGTAGGACACATCACAAAATAGGACATCCATTCTTCAAAACCCCCCCAGCACATCACCTTCTGCAAACTCTCCAGCAGAACACAGCACCAGACCCAGCAATAAAACAGAAGTCCCTCCACTCAGCAAACAGAACACGTGGGCTTGAGTGATGCTTGGTTTCAACTTCTCCCTGGAGGAGTGAATACCCAAATTTTGGATTCCTCAGCTGAGCAGCTCCACCTGCTCCCCCATAGCCCTGCCCCGCTCTCTGCTGAAGGCTGAAATCTCCACAGTGGAGACCAAGCAGGACCCACGCCTCAGTAGCTGCTGTTCACAGCCCACAGGGTTCAGATAAATCGCCATCGATTTCCGCTTCCATCAGCGCAGCAGGCTGGGCACTGCCTTCGGATCAGGCTGCATCTTAATTCTGGCTTCAGATTAGCCTGTGATTAATTATCTTCCCATATCCAGAGCCCTCTATGTCCCTTCACTGGGAGCAATATGTAGAGCAGGACCCTAACTCCACCGAAACCTTTGTTCTGATATCCCCAGAACAGGCCTGACAGTCCCCGACCACCCTGACCTGGTGTCCTGGCCGCTCCGCTGTGCCCCGCGCATGGTGCTCACCGCAGGGGTCATACCCCACACTGAGCAACTTGCTCCAAAGCCTTCCACCCAGCAGTACGCTGCTCAGCTGCCTCCTGACCCAACACACAGGCATTTCTGCATTCTGCATTACTGCGCCTTCTGCATCTCCCAAAGAGAGAAAATCTCACCAAACCTTGAAACTGATCGCATTAATTGAGTTTAGAACTGCGGAGCCACAGGCACTCACCATTTTGC
Organism: Penelope pileata; assembly: GCA_013396635.1. Taxonomy (NCBI): domain Eukaryota; kingdom Metazoa; phylum Chordata; class Aves; order Galliformes; family Cracidae; genus Penelope; species Penelope pileata. The sequence goes on along the minus strand of WBMW01003524.1, from coordinate 4,423 downwards.
GGCAAGGATGCCATTCACTTCCCACAGGCCACTGAACACCCACCACACGCTGGGAAGGAAATCTGAGCCCCGGGCTGATGCACACTCTGCCTCCCATGACCACGCTGGGCACCGTGGAGGGAGCAGAGATCTCTGCAGTGTGGGGTGGGAGCTGAGCCAGCAGCCGGCCGAGCACAGCCAAATGTTTCCTCTGGATACAGCCACAGACGTGTCAGTTCTCCTTCTCCAGGCTCACTCCCTTTTGCTGTCTTCAGAGAAAGCAGCTGGCTGCACAAAGGCAGTTACGGGACCCCCAACCCTGGTAGGTCAACAGGGGATGAGCAGAGGCCCCGTGGGCCCACTCAGCCCACGCAAAACACTGCTGCAGCACACGGGGCGGTCTGCGAGGTGCTCGGTACCCTGCTGCTGACTCAGGAAAGCACTTAATGATTTGCTTAAATCCATGCAGACGAGCGGTTTAATTGCATGCAGTAGGACACCCCTTCAGCCTAAGTGTTTTGCTGGACCAGGTCCCTGATATAAAATGCATAAAGCCAGGGGCTAGGTGCAGAATACAGAAGGATTTTGATTACATTCTCCTGACAAGAGGAGGCAGGGAGAAGCGTAGCCTTTATTCAGTACCCTCCTCAGTTCACAATTTATCTTCCAAAAAGCTGCAAGCCATTGTATCAGTACAGGAGGAAGGGAACTGCATCGCCCACAGCATCCACGTTGCGCTGAGATGAAATCAAAAGAGGAACCCACATCATCTCATCTTTTCCATCAAAAAGAAAAATTGGAAGGACCGTGCTTTGCCAAAGGAAAGATGACAGCGTGTGACGGAGGCTCTCCAACTGGTCTGGGATGCCCGAAGCACATCTGCAGAAGGTGGCTCTGGAGGAGGGAGCCCCGCAGAGCCCCAGCAGCCCGTCCCCCTGGGCACGGCCACCTCCACCACCACGAAGGATGAAGCCTGCTCAAGCTGAAGGTCCACGTCCCAGCCAAGGGTCCCATACGGCTCCCTACACATCTCCCATAACCTGGGCTTTGCCGTGCCAAGAGACAAACAAGTACCTCAAAGATCAGGCTAGGGAGGTTAACACTTCCAAACACCCCAACACAGCTCAGGAGCAAACAGCCCAAAGGAGGAGGGAGGTCGGCATCCTCCGAGCTGCTGCCCCAGCACCGGTGGGGACATGGGAGCACGGCGCAGCCCTCGCTGTGACACGGGCTGTCAGCAGTGTGGATTCCATTGGTGTTTCAGCTTTTGCAAGATCATACCTTCCCCCTGCGTGTTTCCATCAATGCTTCAGTACTTTGCTTTTTTTGTTATTTTTTTATGAACAGGAGACTGCCACTTTGCGAAGTTCTGCTTTGGTGTAGTTTGAACGCACTGCAAGTCATCAGCACAAATCCTGAAACCAGGCTTGGGCACACAGATACCACCACCCTACACCAAACGCTGCTGCTTTGCCCTCATTTGTATCCCAGCTCCTCCTCCATCCCAAGGCACTTCCTGCACCCCCACAAACGTGTCCCTTCCTAATGGCCGGGCAGGTGCCCGTCTCCATCCCAGCTGCAGCCCTGTGGCAGAGGAGGCTTTCAGGGCTGCCAGAGGGGAATCTGTGCGTCTGCACCGGGTCCTCACGTGCAGCCCCAGCCAGCTGTCCAACCCTCCATCCCCACCTGTACATGGAGCTAGCACAGCCCATGTTACCGCTACTCCATCCTCTGCTTAGGGCTGCGTGTCACTGCCACCCACGCCCAGATGTCAGAATCTGAAAATCTAAAATGATTTTTACAAAGGTCAACAGGTGAACAGAAAACCTCCATCAAGTGCTCCTCAGTTCTCCTTTTTCTTTTTTTTTTTTTTTTTTGCTTTGGACACAGTTTGGACTGTGCAACACGTTCGTATCACACATCCATTTGAACATGTTTGAAAATATTGAGCTGGGCAGAAAAGTGGAAAATGCCTGCTACCTTCAGAAAATAAAAATGCTGCTTTTGCATGGAAAGGAGAATGCTTTTGCATGCATTCTTCACCTTCAAACCTCTCTCTCAGTCTTCCTCGGTGGGCTCATGGGCACAGCACTGCTCGGAGGCAGTGGCGTGGTCTCAGCAATCCTCTGCCTGCAAAGAGCCAGAAATCTCTGCCAGGAGCAGAGAGCAACGAGCAAGAGATGTTGAGTAGACCAAGAAGCTAAAAACAACCTCTCAGAAGTGACCAAGTCCACTGGCTGTGACTCAGAGGCAAGATTAAGCCTTAGGATTATCCCACTTAAAGCCTCAGAAGAAAATTAAATTAAATTACCGTCTACCTTGATTGCCACTTCTGTCAGGACAAAACGGGCACGCACAGGAAGGCCAGGCTGGGCCAGCTAATGGCATGGAGATGGGGTGAGCTGGGGGGGAGCAGGAAGGAAAAGGGTTTTGTGCGAGGGACTGCAGGCAGATGTGAAACCTAGGGCAGGGCCTGGAGCAGCTGCTCCTACCAGGTCCAGGAGACAATTCCAAGGAGGGAATTAAGGAGGTGGGGGTGCCCATCCCTGCAGGCACTCAGGTCAGGCTGGGGGGCTCTGAGCACCCTGCTGGAGCTGGGGGTGTCCCTGTGCCCTGCAGGGAGTGGGGCCAGGGGGCCTTTAGAGGTCCTTTCCAACTCAAACCATTCTGTGACTCTACGAATTCTGAGGCAGACATATCCAATATCTCTAGATACCCATAACATCTCTCGGGGAGCCCAGAACAATGAAAGCCAGGAAGCTGTCCCTTTCACAACCTGAGCTTTAGCCAGGGCAAGCAGCAAGCGGTACCCAGGCCAGGAAGCAGGGCCTGGCAACGTGCAGCTTGATCTGAGCTGCACTGGGATGCAGAACACCAGAGTCAATGGCTACAGCTGCTCCGGAGACAGCACATAGCTACGGAGTGGGTCGCTGATGGGAAGGCTGGGTGATGTCTGTGTGCTGCTGGGGAAACAGGGGGCACACACAAACCCAGACAAGTGACCCACCTGAAACCATCCCACTGAGATCCACTGCCTTGCAGCTCTCCCACCACCCAACCTAGCTCTCTCCTAACCACTTCTAACCCAGTGTTCGCTGTCTCCATCCCAAGCCGTGCAGCCAGGAAGGCTCATTCTGGGAGCACCCCCCTGCCTCCTCCTCACAGCCCGGCAGCACCGGCTCAGCCGACAGCACGGACACCTCTGACCTCCCACCCTCACCCCCCCGCTGCTGTCCCAGCTGTGCTGGACACAGGAGCACTGCGGGGTGGAGGAGCAGCACAGGGCAGAGCCACGCTGCTGGGCTTGGCTGCACATCCCATTCCTGCCGGGACAAGGCAGCAGCAGCGTGTGACCCGCAGGGCAGCTCCATCACCTCGGGTACCACCTCCCACCTCCGGGCCCGTGTCTGTGGGGCTCTGAGCAGCTCCCTGCGTGCGGATGGAAGTACTGAAGCCTAAAATGCAGACAAGAAAAGCAGGCTGGCATCTGGCAAGGGTTCCTTGCTTGTTATGCAAATACCTAAAAAACTCTACAGTACTTAGAAAAAAAACCACACCCACCAGGCTAGGAGAGCACTCAGGGCACAATTCCTGCTGGTCACTAAGTGCTGCCTGCCAACTGAACAGGCAGTCTTTATTAAGCAACAATAGCAGCAGAAAGCTCAGGTAACAACGGAGCTGGAGAGCCAGAATAAATCTCAGGCTCTGACCAGGCAGGAGGAGCACGAGGGGATGCAGCAATCTGCGGCGCTGGTTAATAGCAGGGTGAAGGACGGGGAGAAAAGAAATTGGCTGGGCAAGCTGTAACGAGACGGAGCAGAGCACCTCGGGTTAGCAGAGCTGCAGTCAATACCCGAGCCTTCAGATTTAGACTTTCAATCAAGTGCCTAATTAATGGAGCCCAGGAAAGCAGGGTTCTGAAATTTAATGAAGCACTCAACGCCGAGCTAAGCGCTTCATACATCTAAGCTTTCAAAAATCATGAGAGGGTGATAAAAAAAAAAAAAAAAGTCGAGATTATGCAAATATAACCCCTCTTAGGGTCCACGAAAGGTTTGCTGGAAAGAAATGAGGACGTGCCATCCCCGAAGGGCTCTGAGCTGCGAGGGGAGCAGCGGGGTAATCCACACAGCTCCCTGCATTTCGGGAGGACGGACTGCGTGGGGGCAGGGGATGAACTGCTGAGGGACACGGCAGAGCCAGGGAACACTGTCACTCCGGGAAGCAGCGGGGGAAAACCTCAGGTTTGTCCCAGAGGGTTTTGGGAGGGCTCCTGCAGGAAGGTGAGGCTGTCGATAGCCCAGCTGGGTGCCTCTGCACCAACGCAGTGTGGGTGCCAAGCAGCTGGAGGTGGAAACTGTGGTGCAATGAGAAAACGATGACAGGCCTGGGAAGTGAGCCCATGTGAACCCAGGGAGGCCCAGCAAGGCCAAGGGCAAGGTGC
>WBMW01003522.1:296-59415 GCA_013396635.1 Penelope pileata | reverse complement strand
CAAGCGGCAACAACAGCGCCACCCCCGCGCGCCGCCGAGGGTGGCCGCTCGCTCCTGCTGCGTGGGCGGAGTGAGAGGCAGTGCCGTGCACCAATCGGCGCCGAGGACAGAGAGGGAGGCGGGCTCAAGGCCGAGCCGCCACCAACCGTCGACCGCGAGGGGGCAGCCCCGCTTTGATGGGCGTGGCTACAAACAGAGTGGCGTCCGAGTGGACCAATGGAAACGCGGCGCGGGGGGATGTGTTTACCCTCTGACCAATAGCGAGAGGCGAGCGGGACGGGGGCGGGGCTTCCTGTGAGGGAGCGGGGCGGGCCGAGCCGCGCTGCCTGCGCGGAGCCGGGGATGTGCCGGGACCCTGTGCGGGGAGGCCCAGCCCGGGCGGTGCGTAGCGGGGCGTGGGGCGCCTGCGGGCCCGGGGCTGCGGGGGCAGCTCTGCCGGGGAGGGCGGAGCTGGGCGGGTGGCTCCGGCCCTGCCCTGAGGGAAAGGCCTCGGCGCGGGGTGCGGGCGGCTCTCGGACCGTGTGGCGGCAGCGAGGCCTCAGCGCAGCCCCGCAGAGCTCCGCCCGGCGCCGCGCGGGTCGGGCGCGTTCTCGATTTCATTCGATTTCAGTCGGCAGCGCTGAGCTGCGCCAGGGCCGGGTCGGGCTGGGAAGGGCTCAGCCCAGGGGCGGCGGGCACGGCCCCGCTCGCAGCCGTGGGCTCGGGTTCGGGCGGTGCGTGCCGGCAGCCGGGCGGCCACTGGGCCCTTCCGGCCGGGGCCGTTCCCGGTCCGTTTCTCCTCTGTTCATCGCCGCGAGGTCAGCGCGGCCCTGGGGTGCCGCGGCCCTGGCGCAGCGGGAGGGATGTGCCTCATTGCTCGGACAGCACTGAACTCGCCTTAAAACGCCATTCCGTCCTGAGGTTTCTGTCTAATCTCCTTCACTTCCAGAACTTTAAGCACCACCCAGGCTTTGCATTTCAGCTCGTGGATCTGCCATTGTTACTGTAGAGCTGTATGTTCTCTTGAACTTTCCCTGCCCTTTCTTGTTTCCTTCCAAACAGGACATAATCAGCTACTGTAGTGTTCCACTCGTTCAGCTCGTTCCACCAAGGTCAGCAGTGCTCCTCACGTCGTGGTTCTCCTCACCAGTAATTCTCACTCTCTGCTGATTGCAGGAGTCCTCCGAGGAGCCGGCAGCAGTTTTATTTTTATGCTCAGCCATTGGCATTGCCTCAGCCCTGTCACAGAGGTGGTTCAGATGTGTGCCACATTTGCATCCCTTTCCCAGTGTTAACCATCTTGTGGCACCTGGCTTCCAGCTGCCTGCAGGTCCTCTGCTTTCTTTCCTAACAAAAGATGCTCCCACGCTCCAAGCCATCAAACCCTTCATATCCACCACTCTGTCAGCTCCATCCCCAGCTCTGTCCCCAGCTGGCAGGTTTTATAGCTTTTTAGCATCCCATACATATACTATGGGACTATGAGCTCTCAGCAGTACCCTTGGATTCTTTGAGTTTTCTGTGAGTTTTCACCCCCAAAAAGCCCGTGAAGCTGTGTGGAGCCATGCAGTGTCCGTCTGTGTGGGTGCATCCCTCAGCCAGCTCAGTGAGAGGGATGTGCCATCCCCTGCTGAGGTTTTTGTCTGTGTATTTGCAGTGTGTTATGAAGCGGTTCCGCACCTCACGAAGCGAGCAGCCCCATCTAATAGCTCTTCTGTAGCTTTCTGCTTCCTGCAGAGACAGCTGACAGCACCCTCTTTGGGTGTCCAATAACCCAATACTTCCAAGAGTGTTGAATTTCCTTTTTCCTTTCAGGCACAAGTTTCCACTCTGTTTCTTTGGTTTCTCCTTTCTCCAGTTTGCAAATAAGAGATTCTCCTTCCTGCAGCATCTGCAGCAATGATTTCTTGAATGTTTTCTGGAGTGTTGGAAGTTTCAGATCACTGCAGTCTTCATTGTAGCCATGAACTTGTGCTTGAGAACGCCGGAAAGATTTTCTAAGGGCAGGAATTTCTGAAGGCGGGTCGTAGCCGTTGTTCTGTGACCCCCTCTGTCTCCAGCTGGCTCACAGGTGTTCCTGCAGCCAGAGCAATGCTAACTGGGCTTCCCTCCATTTTTTCAGCCTTTTTAGCAATGTAACTCCTGTGTAGATGTCGCTGCTGAGCTCCACCCCGTCCCTGAGGATAACTGGCTTCCATCAGACCCTTTGGCAGTCTGAGCAGGACTGAGTGAAAAGCAAGCTACAAAAGTACCATTTAGAACTTTATTTTTGCAAGCTCAGCTCAAGGCCCTGGCCTGGGGTCACCCGAGTGTCCGAGGGAGGAAGTGCACTGACAGCAGCCCCGGCTCAGATCATTTAGGCTTGGCTGGATCTTTTCTTTCAAAGAAATCCCACCACTGCCCTCTAAATCTGAACAAAAAAGGAGGGCTATCGAACCAGGAGTCAGGCGACACAGATCTCGGGTGTGGGGTGGTCTCAGCGGTGTACAGAGCGGTGTCCCCCGGCTGTGGTGCAGCGCGTCACCTCCTGCAGGAGGCAGCCAGCAGGTTCTGGTGCCCTGCACCTGCTCTGATGCACACTGAGCACCAGCCCGTTCAAGAAAGGAAACGTTGCTGACAGTTTTCTGCCTGCTCAGTGAGGTGAATAGGCTTAACCGATGGAGCTCGTGAGCATCAGCAACCACAGGGCAGGCAGCCAGGAGTTCGGGGGGTGACAGGGCTCATCCTGCCCTTCTGTAAAACAGAACTTCAGCATAGTGTCATCTGGAACAAATTAAAGTTGTTTCTTTCAAGTGAAACAATGTCGAGTTTAAAATAGTAATTTTTATGACATTTCTAAGATCTCAACTGTTTAAAATAGTCACTTAAGAAACCTCTTCCAGCACTGGAATGCAATTATCCATCTTTGCAGTGGGAATTACTGAGAAAGATCACAGTTCTTCCTGCTCCTGCTGTAAAGTTGGTGCTTCAGAGTTGCAGTGAAAGTCTTCCAGCAGATGCAGGGGTAAAAGTCTCTCATTTAGGAAGATAGAAACCTTTATGATTGCAATAGCAGGGGCACTTGTTCCTGTTCTTCTTTCTTCATGACTGCATAGCAATTGAAACGTGCTACCAAGCCAGTGCACTGAAGGAGTGTTTTTGCCTGCCCGTGTCTGCGTGCTTTAGGTACTCGCTGCAAAGCAAACATTATCCCTAAGTCTCAGTACTTCAAGATCACTGTTTGACAGAAAGCAGTAACAGTGCTTACCTGGGTCGCTTCAGCTGTAGAGCGCAGGCTGGTTCCCGTTGTTACTCGTGCTTGTTAGCTGGCTTTTGGTATAGTGTGATCACTTATCCCAGACAGGAGGTGGTACCTTTATTTTCACACATCAGCTTCGAGTGCCTCAGCACTGGAGGAAAGTGGAACGTGTGCTCAGTCTACAAGTCTCTAAGTGAGATTGATGGCTAGGTTGGGTTTAAAGCATCGTTTGTTCCCCAGAACAAGCTGAGGGGTTGTTCTAGCACAGCTGGCTAAGGCACAGCGCTGGGGCGGTGGGTGAACCAGCACAGGGCGCGTCGCTGAGCATGGGAGTTCATAGAACGGGTGGGAAGACAACTCTGTGTACTTGACAGAAGGTGCCTAATGGTTGTGTAGTGACGTCTTCTGATGTTTCTCTTATGTTTCGCTAGGTTGTTGCTGACCACTGAAAGACCTCCTCTCAAAGCTGTGTCAATGAGAATGTCCCTGGCACAAAGAGTACTACTCACGTGGCTTTTTACGCTACTCTTCCTGATCATGCTGGTGCTAAAGCTGGATGAGAAAGCACCATGGAACTGGTTCCTCATTTTCATTCCAGTCTGGATATTTGATACTATTCTTTTAGTTATGTTAATTGTAAAAATGGCCGGACGCTGCAAGTCCGGCTTCGACCCTCGCAATGGCTCCCAGAACATGAAGAAAAAAACCTGGTATCTCATTGCAATGCTGCTTAAATTAGCCTTCTGCCTTGCCCTCTGTGCTAAACTGCAGCAATTCACTACGATGAAACTAGCCTACGTGTTTATCCCTCTGTGGGCCTTGCTTATTGGGGGTATGATTGAACTCGGATACAATATCTTCTATGTCCGAAGAGACTAGGCTGTGCCTGGCTTTCAGGTTGGAGATGGCTGCCAGTGTGCTGGATTATTAGTTTGGCCACAGATGTGATCTCTAAATCAGAATACCATCCAAGAAAACATGCCAGAGACTCCATCTGCACCAGGCTGAAGACCAAAAGTAGATTTGTTCCATTTTTTATTTTAAAATGGTCATACCTGCTCTTGTAAATAAAAGTATTTGTTCAACACAAGGTGTCCTAAGGTGGTTGTTTGTTACATGGAGTAAAAGTCAGCCCCTTCCCGCGCAGGTAGATACCAAAAGGAACCACAGATGTTCTATCCCAGTGAATTCAGCACTTGGGTAATCCTTGTAAGGAAGGTTTTTATTTCTTATGCCGTCACTCAAAAAAAAATAACCAGTTAAACAGTAATTTCTATGATGTGCTAAATTTGCTTTAAGAATCAGTAACAAATGAAAACTACTAAAAAGCAAAAAAGGAATAAAGTTGACTCAGCATCATCTTTTTGACAGTAAGAACCCTTTTCCAGTGTGGAAAGCCTAAAGGTAAGTTTTTATGACCATCTCTCCTAGAAGTCACTGTGCTTTAAGAGAATGAAGCTGCTGGATGAGTTCTGTAATGTGTTTGTCCCTGCAGGAAGTGGCCCCTCAAGGAGGAGGACTGTTTTTAATGCTGTAGTGCATCGGATCTGTGGAAGTGAAGCCTTGGCTTTTTGGAGCATCAGCAAACACAGAGGGGAGCAAACATACCTCTTCAGGTAACAAATACAGTGAATGGGACGTCTGGGAAGAGCTGGAACAGGAACCTGATTTTGTGGGCTGGAAGTGCTCTTCCAGGGGCCAGGATAATAACAAATTAACACCCGTGCTGAATATACTGATTTGTTTACATTTTCTGGGTACAAAAAAGTCTAAGGTAACAGGAATTGGCTAGATTAAAGTGTCTCATGAGTAATATTTTACCTTCTTGCATTCAGTTGTACATCTTTTAAAAACAAAAGTTTTCCTCAACCATAGACTTTTTGTTTGCCCTTCAAGCAAGCTAGACAGCATGTGAAATCGTTATTGGGTTGAAAGAGGTGATGGAGAAGGTGGAAGCGATGCCAAGACCTACCTCCACATCAAGGTAAACGTCCATGAGCCACTTCACAAGCATTGCTGTGAATACATAACCAGTGTTTAAGCTCATGTGAGGGTGGGCTCTGTCCTGGACAAGGCTTAATCAGAGGTGACAATCACTGGGGCCGGCTTACCGTGATTTGGTATCTTATGGCACCAAGTGTCAAACTGTGTCCATGCTCTTTCCACATCTGAAGACGTTCACAGAAGAAGCAAAAAAAGCCTTATTGATATGATGCCAAAAAACCATACTGCTCAGAAGAGCAGAGCAGCTCTCCTCACTGAAGCTGGTGATAGAACAGACTGTTGGAACTGATGGAAGAGCAAGAACCAGCCTCACTGGGACGTGGTATGATGAACAGCACATGGTGAGGAGACTGTGCCTCCTTAACAAACGCTGTCTCACAGATGCAATTGTTACCTGCAAGTTTGGCATCTCCTGTTTACTAGGATGAACAGAGTTGGTCCAGATATCCTCATAACTACTGCCTCTAATTCAACAGAAAGATAACACATTCAGTGTTTTTTTGTTGGTAGGGTTTTGTTTTGTTTATTGTGGGGGGAGGATGGTGTTGTTTGTTAAGGTTCTACTTAAAATAAATCACTGTGATTCAGAAAGCTGAAGCAGCAGTTTCTTCCCGGTGCGCTACACACGTCATCCACAAAGCAATTTCAGTTATCAAAAGATGCTCTTTGGATGCAGCCCCCAAGAAGCACTGAATTTTGCAAAGACTCTTAGTCCTTACAGAGCCGCTTTGATAAGAGGAACATCCCTTTGGACACAAAATTCACTGTGACCTTTCAGAAGCTCTTGCAGGAATTACAGCTTTTCATCATTACCACATTCCCAAAGGCATTGTTCACAGCACTGAACCAGAATGAGTACTTCCCACACTTTTTCTTAAGTTTATGTTGATCTACTCATCATGAAACGAAACAAAAAAGCAGATTTGATCAAGTGTCAGGGATCATGGAGAGCTGATGTGAAAGCCACCGCCCAATTACCGTGTACCCCAGAGGACACCGTGTCTGTTATCTGTGTCACGGATGTGGCATGGAGTGTGGGGAGAGCTTTGCCACCTACAGATCTAAAATGCACTTGAAAAGCTTCCTCTTCTGAAATGAAACATTATTTATCATGTGCTGATGATTAATATATATTATATAGATAATATATATTGATGGCATATATATGGTAGTACATATTCTACATCATTTATTTCTATTCAAATCATTCATACAAGCTTGAACACTTCAGCATGCATTGTAGATGAGTATCTACTTCTGTCTTATTCAGGAAAATAAATAACGCACATGTGTAAAGATCATGAAACTAAATTTTTCAGTCATTTATATTGCTTCTCTTGATTTGTCAACATCTTAATAGAAAGTTCTCTGTTCTCGTACTTGGAAGATACAGCTGTGGGACATACATCCCAGACTCGAACCCAACCGCTTTAAGAACGAGCGTACATGCGTTCCAGGAGTACTGCTAGGCGTGGATGACAACATTCAAAACCAGACAGCACAGGACTTGGTTACAGGACGATCTGAGAGATGAAAACAGTATTATTTCTGACAAATATGCGTAGTAGTACAGAAGCAAACTCTTAGAGTAATCTCAGGGAATTTTTCACATTTACCCAAGAGAAAAGCAGGGTTGAAGATTTCAGTTAAGAACCGGGTGTACAAATGTATTTATCACAGAATTGTGAAGGCTGGAAAAGACTTCTAAGACCATCCAGTCCAACAGCCACCCCATCCCCACCACCAAACCGCGTCCCTCAGTGCCACATCTCCACGGTTCCTGAACACCTCCCGGGATGGCGACTCCACCACCTCCCTGGGCAGCGTGAGGTTCCGAGGCTCCCACAAGTGCAGAGTCCTGACAACATCAGGCAGTGCCTACTTGAACACCACTACATTTGGGGAACGAATAACACTGCTTTTCAGTAGTGAAGTTCTGAGCATGCAGTTATTTGGGAGCTAAGTTCTCGGAAGTTATCAACATGGAAAGCACAGCACTAACACGTAACACCGAGATGATGGTTTTGCGTTCTGATTTTTTTTTTTTTTTTTAATTAAGATAGAGGTAAACAGAACCAGCCAATTTCAGTGTCGAGTTGTTAAAAAAGCTCGTACCTTTCCATTGAACCTGTATTGTCTTAAAGTTTGGATGGAATTAAGTCTTTTTTCAGGCCTTCTAGACCTGAAAGGGGCCTGGCTGTCACCTTGGTGATAAAGAGCAGAAAAATCCAGAACTCAGTCGTGCTGTTTCCTTCCTGCCCCTCCCAACACCACCAGCATCACAATCAGGCAGCAAACGTAAGCAGCACCTTTTCATTTAGAGCAGGGTGACAGCCTAAGAGCAAGATGAAATGGGAATTCAAGCTTAGTTTATACCTGTTAGTTTCATCTAACTCAGCATCCCTTGTAAATCTATAAAGAAATCACTCCTGAAACGTTTAGTCTAAAAAACACGTTGCTGAGAATAACAGAAGCTCTTAGCTGCACCCATGAGACAGGTACCTGAACACTGCTGCGTGCTTGGAATATAGAATCCTAGAATGGCTTGGAGTGGATGGGACCTCAAAGCCCCCACCAGTTCCACCCCCTGCCCTGGCTGCCCAGGGCCCATCCAACCTAGCCTTGAGCCCCTCCAGGGATGGGGCACCCACAGCTCTCTGGGCAGATGTGCCAGTGCCTCACTGCCCTCTGAATACAGCTTTAGCAATGCTGCTGTCAGGTTAGTTTTCCATACCCGTGTCCAATTGGCAGGGTTTTCTTCTTCTGGAGACCCTTACTGTGGAACGCTGTTCTCAGCTGACTGCCCTCCTCTGTCTCAGTACCACCAGATCTAAACCAATCTGCCATTACAACAGTCCTTACAACACCAGCCTGAACTCTACGGCATACCCCATTTTCTTTCAGGTGGAATGGAAATTAATTGGGAAGAGTAAACGTAATATCAAAATAGTTATTGAAAACTTGATAAAAATAGAAGTTTAATCTGCTGTTTTAATCAATGCTTGTATCAGAATATCGTATCTGCACACCAAATATTAAAGGACTGTTTAGGACTAATGGCCTCATCAGTAGCTGTCGGCATGACCAGAGCACAAGACAACCCGTGGTTACCTGGCACATCCGCACAGCACAGCTCGAAAGCAGAAGCAGTATTAGCAACATAATACAAAGAACAGTGGCCAGAACTGACTACACGAGACACGCAGAGTCCATACCCCTGACGATTCTAATAGAAGGAGCAACCTAGATATTGTGAAGTTTCTGGGCAAGAAGCTGCACACACAACTGTTCCTATTTTCTAAGAAAAATGAAATGAGTGACTGCTGGGAGTCAAAGCTTCCCAGATTTTCTTACGTGTGCTGGGAACTCAGAGGGGTCTGCCCAAAGTATCCGTATCACCTGTTACTCAGTTGTTACAGCGTGTTTCATCCACTCAGTGAGCACTGAACAGCAAGCAGCGACAGGGACTCACGGTCAAAGGAAGCATTTTCAGTAGCATCATACACAGCAAACAGAAACTGACGGTCAGCCTTTCCACGTCTGTCTTTACACATCAGAGTTAGGTAGTGTGCTGGCTGCCTAAAAACCAGGTTCTCGGCTTTATCCGACCCATGGAAAAACAAATGGAATTACACTTGAGAAGCCTGCGGAGATGTCTCACCGTGTGATCGGAGTTAGGACAGCGTTATCCAAACGGGGCCGGGTGGTAACCACCACCTCACAACAGCTCTGACAACGAGCAGACAGAAAGCATGGATCTCTTCCCATCAGCTCAGCATTCCTATTCACGTGCAGATATTGGAAAATAGTCATTTCTAAATGAAGAACAGTTTTCTTATGTTTCTTGGAAGGCTCCTTCAATGTTGCAAGTCCGTAACGCTCTGCTGATCCCTTTCCCAACGTTCCATTTTGTGCTTCCAGCGTTACTCGCAATGCCAACTTATTTACTGCGCACATGTATGTTTGCTTAAAAATCAATTTTATTTATCACCAAGGAATTCTTTCACAGATGAGTACTTAAATCATCACCCTCTGAAATAATACTTTATTTCTAATACTAGATAGAATTAATATTTCCATTAAAGTATTGCAACGTTCACTATAGTAACGAGGAAGGGAAGATCTGCATGCCAGCAGTACCTGTGACGAAGGCGGTTTCAGTCGATTTGCAGGCATTGGGGGGGAGGGGGGTGACACAACACTGAGGAACACTCGTATGGGACATGTGAAGTCAGTTGCCAGTGAAATGCAAAAGCTCCAGTCATTATAACCAACTAATGTAGCTACCGTCTTGAAAGCTATTGGGAGAGTCAGTAACAACGCAGCTCTTTGCTACCCACAAAAACGGTACCAGGATCTAAGGAAAGCATTCCTAAGGTTCTGCACGCCGTGTCGTTATCGGGAACACCACGGCAATCGCACAGATGTGAACGCACTGCAGGCCAGGCAGAAAGCCCTACGCAGACTTTTCCAGTCTGCAGGAGAACAGGGGCTGAAAGAGAACTCCAACAGCGGAGATGTCAACTGAAGTAACGGTTAAAGATCTATACAACTGAAATCCAGGGAGAGGGAAAAAGCAACGAGCCAGGACTGGTCTCAGCACGTCAGAAGGCAGAGTTATTGCTGAAGCAGCAGTGTGGACGCAGAGCAGCATGCGGCAGGAACAGAGGCTATCGCACAGGGCCACGCGACACTAACGCCTGTCAGACTGAGGAACAGCGGGGGAGCTGGGTCCTCAGGAAGGTTCTGCCTCCTGACGAGCAACCGCAGCAAAATGCAGACAGCACAGGCAGGGGACAAAGTTTTGTTTTTAAGCAAAGAAACGTCCCCCCCCTACAGCCAGTGGGCCCGGACTGTGTGCACCTCTGGGTGCCCAGGGAGTCCCGATGCCACTGGTCATGTTCTGCTGTGTTCTGCCCACAAGGAATTCTGCCTAAAGTCAGAATCTAGTTTGTCTCAAAAACAAACAGTGCATAAAGATTGTAAGAACTAGTTTTTCTCTCTTAAAATTCTGACAGCGTTAAAAAGATGGATTCAAGATGTAGGCAGTCTAGAAGCACAATTTCAGACTCGGGACACAGCTGAGCAGAACTCTGAGGCCCCATCAGAACCACAGAACTGCAGGGGATGGAAGGGACCTCTGGGGATCATCGGGTCCAACCCCCCTGCCAAAGCTGAAACCACTGAGCAGGTTTTCAAGTGGAAAAAAGTTTTACTTTAAACGTGAAGTCACATTTGCTAAACAATTTTCAAAGAGTTGTTTCTTCAGTCTAAACAGGACCTACGATGCAGAAAGCAGCCTGCCAGCGAGGGGATGACGTACACCTCCGACTGAAACCCGAGAGAAAACGCTTCAACCAGAATGAGCTGAATGGCGTATGTGGACCCCCAGCATGCAAATGAGACTTACAGGGGGAAAAAAAGCATCTGCAGAGCGTGGCTGGTTTTCGTAACGCTGGAGCTTCACATGTAGGTCGCTCCCAAAGTAATGCCTCCTATTTGTTTCCATGGAAACTATAACAGATACAAAGAGCACAATAACACTGTTTGATAGGGCAAATTTTCAGCTACAGAACACTCTTTTTCAACACAGTCACCACCACGAACTCTGCATTTTCTCCAACAATGAACAAGAGCCTGCCTGCCACACTCATAAACATCTGCACCAGTGGAGGTGCTCCACCATCATCACTGCTGAAACACACCACCACCCCCCCCACTGTGCTCACAGCCACTGTTTGGGCTCCACAAACATTCAGCAAGCATCAACGGATGTCAATGGGTGCCATTTTTTCCCCGCATGGAGGAATTCAGTTCCGCCCCTTTGCTGCATCCACACTCCCATATCAGACACCATTGTGTCAGCCTGCCCCTCCGTTGCCATCTGTCACACAGCAACAAAACGGAATGGGATATTGGTGGGAAGGTTCAGCCCCTACTGCCATACCAACATCTGCCTCTGACATCGTGGGCCAACAGAATAAAGTAGGAGGCATTACTTTCAGAGCCCCTCCCTGCTCTGCAGTGGCACAAAGAAAGGGAATGGGAGGCCACGTAACTGCGTGTTCATAAAGCCAAAGAGGTTATGGGTGGAAATTCCCAGATAGTCCAGAGAACACAACGGGAGCTGAGCCCACGCTTCCGTCACAAAGGCTCAAATCCTTACAGGAACCAATTAACTCTGCAAATCAGAACACGCTGGAGCAGCAACTTACCATGTCACACATGAACCATTTGCCCATGGAGTGAGGGGAAAGCAAGATCCCTGAGGCTGCCAAACTGGTAGTCATCTCTTAACCAGCATTAATGAAAACAGCAGTACGATTCAGCCACGTCCAGGAGACTCATGATTCTATTGCTTCTCTAATACACAATTATGGCTATGTAAGAGTAATATTTAGCAATTCAAATGCTGATTTAATTAATAATTCCTCAACAGACCTATTTTAGATTTAAACACACCAGGGCACACAACAATTAATGGCTGATTTTAGTGCCAGGCATAAGTACAAAGTAACAATTGGAATTTTAACAACCCATGAGCAAGAAGTGTTTGCACCAAAGGGCCCTCAGGCAGTTGAACAGACATCACCCAGGGTTAAAAACAACACCACATTGTTCTATTGCTACAATTGAAGCCAAAGTGATCACTACACATACCAAAGGTCATGATTTGTGCATGTCAGGAGGTACAACTTTCAAGAAGCCGCGAGGAAAAAATACAAAAAAACCTGGAGACAAAGGGCTTTAAAAATAACAACAGGCCTAGAATCTGCAGTTTTAAATACTTAGTTGAAGGACAGGCTGCAGGGCAGTTTACTGCTGTTTGTAGCTACCTGAAAAAGAAACAGCGTTCAGATGTGTTTGAACTATACAGCAATACGTTACACACAATTAAACAAGTTAAATTACAGAGCGTTTGCCATTGCCACATCAGACGCTAGCTAGCCTTGAAGTCCTCCTCCCCCAGCACACAGCGTAGGAGACCTCTGGAGTTCCAGAGAGGAGGGAGAGGTGGACAGTTGAACTTGGACACCACCACTATTTTCTCAATGAAACTCTTACTCCTGTCCTGGGACTCCCGAGGAACCTCCCTAGCACTGCCCCATCCCTTCTCTGCCTCGCCCTGCCAGCACCTGCAGCTATTCCAGTCCCAATGTGCCTCAGCAAATTTCAGGTCACTGCTCAAGTTGAGGCCATTATAGCTCTATAACCATTTAAAAACATTCTTTGTCTTAATTTAGTCAGATAATTGATATAAGCTTTGTTCTTACGCGTGGAAAGAAACCACGTAATTGTGGCTTGTGCAGGGGGAGGAGGTGAGCACAACCAGGAGTTGGCCACCCTGCCCAGCCCAGCGAGATGCCGGCAGCGCCCCTGGAGCCCACTGGTGTCCAGCTCCCGACACAGGAAGGCGTGGGTAACAGCCCCTGTTCCGCATTACCGTCTGATGACAGGAGGCTGGGGAGTGCCTTTAATGAGCAGCTGTGCAGAGAGGACTGATTCTGCTCTCTGACTAATCCTGGCTGACAAAGAATGCCTCAGCTCTACCTCCGTTTGCTACGGCTCCTCGCTCCACAGCGGAGTGAGGGCACCCTATGCCTTAGTGCAGGTAGGAACAGAACCATTTAGAGAGGCAGTTCAACTGAGTTATTTTTTGCAGACCCAAAAATAAAACCAATCTGTTATTATGAACCTTTATTAAGCGGCTCACATTTCAGTATAAATCACACTAAAAAGATTTTTAAAAAAGATATTTACACTACAGTGCTGACACATTTAAAATGAAAAAATTGGTATAAATAAGCTCTATGGAAAAGCCTGGAATTGTCAAAAAGAATTCTGGCTCATCTTACAAAAAATATATATGTTAAATGTCAGCTCTACTCTAAAACCTACAACTCAAAATTATTTAAAGACTTCTTTATGTTAAACCTGCAGTGTTTACAGTGCATCTGGCCCTAAGTGCTTTGATACTTCACAGTTATGGACAGGCACTGAGGAATGTTACAAAGCTACATAACTATTTTCTGTAACAGATGCGAAGGCAAGTCACAAACTCGCCTCACAGAATTTATGAATTTTTACATTATTACATCATTAAGTTTAAAAAGGAATTTAAAACAATATATACAAATTTAGCACAAAAAATCATCCTCTCTTTGTCCATGCAGTTTTGGATATGAACTATGTTGTCTTGTGTCATCCGGATGTATGTGACTCCCGGGGCACAACTTGCCTTGTAAGTCCTTGTTGCCAGGTTCAAATTTGGAATCCATTTCCAACTTAAACGCGGTCAATTCCACCTGATCCAGTCTAGTCTGAACGTTCTGGCCCCGGATGTCATTGGGTGCCACTGTCTTTTCAGCAAGATCAACATTCATGGATTCTTCTTTTATTCGGTGAGATGCCATAGGTTCGAGTTTTATCGGCATAAATTCCTGCTGCAGAACATCTGACAGCTTGCTGTCTTCGGAGGTATTTTTACTCATTGTACAAATTCTGTTGTCAGTCTGAAGTCCGATAACCGAAGACTTGGGGTCTGCAGAGGTCCCTGCTTCAACAGTGCTTGCAGTCTGAGAGAGTTCTTCCTCTGAATGATACAGCTTGAGCCGGATGTGCCAAGCCAAGCTGCACACGGCTGAAACTGTTTTGAACTGGTGCACAACATTCCTTGGGATAAAATAGATGTCGTTATCAAATAACTGAATTCTGGCATATCGAATGCCTTCCCTTCGCAGTTGATTAAGTTTTGCGTCATCGACCCACTGGACACACTGGAGGAAGAAAGGCAAAAAACATTAAGGGCAAAAGCTTGGTTTGAGGTCTTGCAGAGGATGCCCAATGAAGGGTCCACAGCACGCTTACCTGTGAGAGAGGAGGCTCGTGCAAATCCAACTGCATTCGCTGAACTACCTCCAAGAAGTCCTCGGCATGAAAACAAATTACATCTTTGGTTATACGAGGCTGCTCAGACCTGCAGGAGAGCAAGAATTGCACGGTCACAGGCTGAAACTAATGTGCTTGCAGATTTTCTTCATTATTCTCTGTAGCAAGGATGATCTAAAAATAAATGCAGCAATTCTAACACAACCTACATTTTGGAGAATAAAGGTTGGCAAAAATGGCTAATTCTCAATCACAAGCTCATGATACTGATTAAGTCAATTATCCACATTTTCTTAGTTTTTCATGTTAAAGAAGCGGCAGTAAAAGAAGCAGTGAACAGCTCAAGCTCAATACTTCTGCTGACCTCCCTCTGCCTTGCTGCTGAAAGACAGATGCCCCAGATACGTTGGGCTTACTCTGCCAACGCTCCTTCGCGTGGCACGCCCATCAGGTACGGCAAGGCATGCCCCAACGCTAGTCAGACTGCAGCAAACATTGCTCAGTATCCTGTTCTCAGGAACCTTGTTCAGACTTGGTAACAGAGCTGGTTCCACGTTAAGCTGCCACGATGCCAGTGAGCAGCAAGTACCGGCACCGTTCACCACATCCCCTACAAACACACTCTGGTACTTGTGCTCGCTAGACAGCTACAGAGGAACAAAATCTGAATTATGGCTCATCTCAGTATTCAAATTGCTACAGGAACTCTCCTCTTGTCCCACAACACCTCTCTGAAACACACTCCGCTTACATGAAATGTCTCAAAGAATTACCTAGAATTAGTTAAAGTGCAAGAACAGCTACAGTCTTTACCACTTTCTGACCTAAAAACCAAAGTTTCTCAGAAACGTAAAGCTAAGCTTCGCATGTGGTTATGAGAGGTTTTGAAAAAATCCTGTTGATATGATTACATTTACAGCTGGCTGTGATGCAGGGACAGCGCAGCTGAGCCCCAGCACAGATCTGCCCGCTGCGGCAGCGCAGCTCCGAGCAGTTCCACACGCACACCACGCACAGTCAGCATCTCTTCACAACAAGATAATCATGGGGTTTGTACACCGATGGTATTGCTCATGTCCTATAAGCAGGCAGTGATGCACAGCTTACTGGGCTTTTAAACTGAGGAGACATGCTCATTTCATTTAAGTCATGCCCTCAATAAAGGAAAAATTAACAGTTTGAGGCTATTCTCAGAAAAAAGAAGCTCGGTTCCACTACTGGGAGAATTTTCACATCACATATTTTACTTCCAGTTTTACAAAGATCAAAATGCCTTTTTCCATCCGGTTCTACATCCTCCTGAAGAGGTTTTAAGCACTGAAAGCAGAAAGCTTAACGAACCAGCTCTAATCAATGGTGCCAAACAGCTCCATGGATCTGCTTTGTATGATGCAGTTACACAGACAGTTATGTTTTCATCTTTTAGGAACATTTACTACAATTCACATCAGACAAGTATATGTATCTGCACCTGGAGCTAATGTCATTTGTAAATTAATTCTTAACTCCAATGTACAAAGAACATTCACATACTACAAGGACTTCAGCCCAAAGCAAAGTTCTCACAGCAGTGCTTACTCAGTGTTTTAAGCACTATACAGGACACACTACAATTAATGATTTTGACCATTTCTTTTCTCAATGCCTATATACATGTGCAGAATGCATTACTAACTGTACTGCAGTCCTACCTTGAAACATGGCATTCCTCCTGTAAGCACAGGAAAACTGCCAGGGAATTTTTCATTTTGTATTTGCAAAGTTGGTAATTACCAAAACAACTCTGAGATGATATTTTGCACAATCTAAAGTGAAATGGCAGCATATTTCACTTAGATGTCCAAAAACACTTTTAATATGAACTATGAAAAGACCTAGGAAAAGCCCTGCTGGAGCACTGACAGAAATGCTTACAGCCAGATCTTTTTTCTCTTAACCTCACTCTTTGGAACAGCTAGGCTTTTGTTGCTCTAACTTTGCAGAACTACAGAATTAGAAACTTTAAGCATTAGGTCAGAAATATTCACAGTAAGACTGGCAATGTTCAGGAAATTCCTAGCATAGAGAAGCACTAACAGCTTCACACTCTCAAACACAAACTCGGAAGCTGCTAGGTCAGGGACAGGGGGATGAATTTTTGCCACCAACAATGCCACAAAGTGTCCTTTGCCGTCCCCACAGAAGCACATCTGAATTTCAAAGTTTCATAGAACGTTTTGGATTGGAAGAGACCTTGAAGATCAGCTTATTCTAAACTCCATGCCATGGGCAGGGACATCTCCCACCAGCTCAGGCTGCCCAGGGCCCCACCCAACCTGGCCTTGAACACCTCCAGGGATGGGACACTCAGCTCTCTGGGCAGCTGTGCCAGTGCCTCAGCATCCTTCTAGGGAAGAATTTCTTCCTTATACCTAATTCAAATCTCCCCTCTTTTAGTTTAAAAAACGTAACCCCGTGTCCCATCACTACACTCCCTGGTAAAGGGCGCCTCTCCAGCCTTCCTATGGCCCCTTTAGGCATGGAGAAAGCCACAATGAGGTCTCTCAAGAGCCTTCTCTTCTGTAGACTGAAGAACCCCAACTTTCTCAGCCTGTCCTCAGAGGAGATCTCTCTGATCATCGTCATGCTGCTCCTCTGGTGCCGCTCCAACAGCTCCGAATCCTTCTGGTGCTGGGGCCCCAGGCCTGGAGGCAGCACTGCAGACAGGGCCTCACGAGGGCAGAGCAGAGGGGGACGATCCCCTCCCGCTCCGTGCTGCCCCCCCTCTTGTGATGCAGCCCAGGACACCGCTGGCCTTCAGGGCTGCACGTGCACACTGCCAGCTCACATTAAGCTTTCCACCAACAAACACCCCAAGTCTGTCTCCTCAGGGCTGCCCTCTCTCTGCTCGTTGTTCAGACTGTTCTGTTTCCACAACTGAACCCTCCACAGACATTTCTAAGTTCTGAAGGATGCTGCTAGGTATCACATATGAAAGCAGCATTAAGCAACCAGCACGATCACAGTGCTAGCATTTGTCACACTTCAGGGCAGCGCAGCCCTTGAAGCGTCTGCTAGTAACAGCCAGAACCCTTCTACAGTTTGTAATCATGTATAAACAAGGTCATAACCCAGTGATTTTAGAAAACCTCACATGACGAGTTTGTCATATTTGGGAGAAGAAAAACAATCTTTTCTGCTCTTCTAAACACTAACACCTTTGTTTCTAGTTCTGTTGTCAGTCCCCAAAAGCCTCTTTTTGCTTTTCAACAGTTCTGTTCCTGCCTCCTCTAAAAGACTCCTTGTGAAGTACCTAACATTAGCACTCACACCTATCAACTACTGCATCATTCCACTTTAAGTCATCAGCAACTTCTGGGTTACACCATCTGCCTTCTTATGCCAGTTAAGTCAGTTAAGCTGGAAATTGGTGCTGAACATCTGAATCCCTGTGTCTGCAGAAATCGCCGTGCTGTCCTCCCGCAGTTACACCGAGAGAACACGGGGCTGCAAGGCTCCCTGCTGCAAGCCTGCAGGAACAGCCAGCCAGGCCAGAAATTTAATTACCTTTACTACTTGAGCAGTAATCACAGTTTTACAATCCTAACAATTTTCAGAAGGAAAAAAAACACAATTGCTGGCCCACAGGAAAAGAAAATGAAAATTTAATCACATAAGATAGCACAATCCTTTCATGAAGCTGATAAGGATATATTATGCTTTTTTTCCTTCCAGAAGCAGAAGACAAACACAATCACAAAGTTCTTCAAGGTAAGCTGTCCACATACACGTTCCACTGCAGCTGCAAGACAGTCCCTTAAACACTAGCACAGAGCCTGTTTGCCCAAGCAGCACCTAACCAGAACACGCGTACGTACCACCCCCACCAGGGCTCTGCACCGAGATCATAAAGCAAGGGCTATTTCCTCCTCTGCAGTTCCCTTTGACCACAAAACCCAGGAGTAAGCTATGAGAACAAGGAGTCACATCACAAACACAGTCAGCACCTCCCAAAGGATTCAGCAGCTGCAGGAAGCTATTTCCTGTCCTCCAAGTGCTTTTCTACACCTGTGTTCCCCTCCAAGCACCAAAAGCTATTTTCCATGCTCAACTCACTTCTCTAGTAACTGAATACAAACTAAGTATTCAGCACAGCAAATCTAGGAATTGTTTTATTTCATCAAAAAAAATATATACGGTATCTCACTGTTAAAACGTGTTTGTTTGTTTGTTTCCATAGTGCCCTAAGCTCCCCTGGCTTATCTCCAAGTTTCAGCTCTGTTGAACTACTCAAATAACAAAGTTTTCACCAATTCCACGCATGTTGCTTCCTTTGGTATAAAACAACTCACAGTTTAAGAGGGAAAGATAATATCTGAAATTATTTTCATGTGTTACATGAAGCGTTATTATAAGCTCTGCTGAGTTCCCTTTGTGCAAGCACAGTGCAGTGCCTTTTCAAAATAACACCAGTAAGTAGGAAGGGAAAGAAGTCATCAGAGGTCAAATCAAGCTAGAAATATATCATTTTTATTGTGCCAGTTTTTTTCTGCTCAATTCCATTTCCTTCTGAATTGGAAGATGCAATTTCAGTCTCTCTACCAAAGTGAAATGCTGACACTTGCTTCTTTCCCTCCCCCTAAACTCAAGTACTTTCAAGTTTGTTCAGTAGTTTTGCCTAGTTTTGACTATCTTCAGATCACTTTTCAATTTATACCTAAATATTTATCTTGTCTAATTCCATTCATTTTTTCAAGTTTAAATGGA
Source organism: Penelope pileata (assembly GCA_013396635.1). Taxonomy (NCBI): domain Eukaryota; kingdom Metazoa; phylum Chordata; class Aves; order Galliformes; family Cracidae; genus Penelope; species Penelope pileata. The sequence continues at coordinate 40,559 of WBMW01003522.1, read as the reverse complement.
GTTTTAATGGAGGTTGGACAGATTCTCTTTTCCACAAATTCCAACCTGTAAGAGAAGATGATCGCTTAAATCTGAAAAGTGGCAAGAAAAGTTATTTGTAGAACGCAAATGAAAATGCACGGATATTCAGAAGAGGAAGCTTCCAACAAGATAAGATTCATTTCCTGAATCGCATTCAAGAATTTCAGAGAGACACCCAAGAATATCACAGTGTCCCAAAGGACTCTTCCTATGTGATCTACCATAAGTAAGTTAGGGTTATAGTGGCCATGCCTTTGAAGGAGAAATAAAAATTCTGCTTGAGACAATACAAAGAATTGCCAAAAGGTCTTCATCTGCACCCCTGAAGCAGAAACTCAGGTCAATTTCCATGTGTTATTTAAACCACAACAGAGCATGAAGTATTTTTTACATCCAACATCAACTTAGTTGCAGCAACTCAATTACAGCCGTTAATCTGTCACTCCATGGCACCTTTCTAGTTCCAGTCTCACAGGAAAACTGTACCCAATCTGGCATTGGGCAGACAAGTACATCTAGCGCAAAGATAAGGGAAAAAAATCCAGTATCTACTAAATATTATTTAGTAGATCTCTTTAATGCTAATTAGCCTATTCAGCACTCTGTCTACTGATAATAAATAGAAATTCAGGCAAGTATGTTCCAGAAGCCTATCTGAGTAAGTCAATGGACACCTACCACTCTCCACAGTGCACAGCCTTCAATACTCCCACAGCAGCTGTAGTCTGTCGTTCAAACCCTTGTCCTATGTGATCCGCATGGGCTCGTGTCCGGTCTTCAAATAGCATTTCACGGGGTTCGCTAGTTCGAGGTAGGTACTGCAAGTTTTTGATTTCATTGGTAGTTCTGTATAAGAAAAATAGTATTAGTGATATAGAAATTTCCCTTAATTACTCACAGCCAACAGAACCGTGAGACCATACAGTCAAACGAGAAAGACAGTAACGCTTAGAGCAAACAAAACATGCAATGAGCTAAGCAAAAATATGACCACTGATGTAAATTAAAAAATAGTCAGGGTCCTAAGTGCACTAAAAACTTCTATGACTCAGCTTCACTCATCTACACATCCTCGCAAAGGGCCCAGGATCTTCACATTTAAGCTCAAGCCTGGGCCTTCATCCTGGCCTGAGCCATCCTGGTCTTCAACCCAGAGCTCTGGTCTTCAACCCAGCGAACGACGTGTGTGTCAGTTTGATAAGCATTACAATCATCCCCCCAGCAGTTACCATTCGTTTCCCAACTGCCTAGTGGAAACACATGTTTGCATATTCAGTTCCATGCTACGGAATCGAGAATGAGAAGCAGAAAGATTATTTTTTCAGAGCTTCAAGGACATAAAGGACAATGCAGAGGTGAGCAGAGCTACAAGACATTTTCCAGCTAGCGCCTACGCTGTGTGCCACAACACATCTTTCAAGAGCTGCTTAGAATCCCAGGGTAGCCAAAGTTGGAAGCATCATCTGGAGAACACGTGGTCTACCTTCTCCTGCTCAACTCCAGCAGGTTGCTCAGGACCATGTCCAGCCAAGTTCTGACTATGTCCAAGGGCAGCGACTGCACAAGCTCTGGGCAGCCTCTTCTAGGGTTCAGCTACTCATACAGCAAAGGTGCATTTTGGTCACGTTCTTATTTTAAATGGAATTTTTTGCAATTCAGCTTGTGCTCATTGCCTCTTGTCATGTCACTATGCACAGCCAAAAAAGAGTCTGACTCTCCTTCTTTACAGCCTCCCATCAGAGGCTTCTACACACTGCTGTGACCCCAGCTGAGCCTTCACTTTGCAAGGCTGCATCCCAGTCCTCCCAGTCACCCCCTTAATGTCACCAGACCTGCTCCGCTATGCTCATGCCTGTCTTGGACTGGTGAACCCACACCTGGACACAACACTCCAGACGTGTTACACCAGTTCTCAGCAGAGGGGAAGAATCACCTCCCTCCATCAGCCTGCTGGCAGTGCTCTTCCTAATCCCCTGCAAAAGCCTGTTGGTCTGTTTTGTCACAAAGATACTCTGACAGCTTATGGTCAACTTGTCATTCATGAGGACCCTCAAGGCTTTGTCTGTCAGGCTGCTTTCCAGCCGACTCATCTCCAGCCTGAACCGGAGCTAATCCTCATAGGGGTGGGACTCCACACTTCCTTCTGCCAACCTCATGAGACAGCTTTTGTTGGGCTATTTTCTCCAGCCTGTCAAGGTCCCTCTGCATTAGCAGCACAAACCTCTTGTGCATAAACCACTCCTTCCAGTTTCACACAGCCTGCAGACCTGCTGCGTGTGTATTCTGTCCCATCATTAATGAAAACGCTGATCAGTGACTGCCCTCCGTCTAGACCTTGAACCACTGATCACAACCCTTCGAGTGCAGCAATTAAGCTGCTTCCTGATTCACTTCATCATCCATCTAGTTTGTCCTTCATTAATTTGAATGTCAGGAAGTTATGGGAGATAGACATTCAGTGTGGAAAGCCTTGCTGAAGTCAAGATAAACATCCCTAGCATTCCCTTCATCCTCTAAGCCAATCATTTAGTTGTAGAATAGAACAGAATCATAGAATAACCTGAGTTCGAAGGGACTCAACAAGGATCAAAAATCAAACTCTGTGTCTGAGAGTGCTGTCCAAACACTTCCTGACCTCTAGCAGGCTTGGTGCTGTGACCACTGTCCTGGGGAGCCTATGTCAGTGCCCTACCACCCTTCCAGTGAAGAACCTTTCCCTAATACCCAACCTGACCGTCCCCCAACACAGCTCCATGCTGTTCCCTTGGGATTTCATTGCTGTCAGCGGGGAGATCAGTGCCTGCCCCTCCAACCCTTCTCACAAGGAAGGCCATCAGTCTGATGAGGCATGATTTCCTATTTGTAAACTGATGCTAGCTACTGCCATTGCCTATTCTGTCCCTCATGTTTCAAAGCCACGTCCTTCCCAGGGGCAAGGTGAGGGTGACTAGCTTATAGTTCCCCACATCCTGCTTCTTGCCCTTCTAAAAGATAAGAGTGATATTTGCTTTCTCCCAGTTCTCAGGAACGTTTGCCAACTGCCATGACTTTTCGAATACAATCAAGAGCAGCTTTGTATGTGGCCAGCTCCCACAGCACTTCTGGGTGCATTCCATCAGGCCCCATGAGCTCGTACATGTCTCATCTGTTTAAATGTTCCTTAATCCATTTCTCCCCCACTGAAGGCAAGCAGTCCTTGCTCCAGTCCTTCCCATTCTCTTCAGGACCCGGGAATCCTGAAGACCAACCTTAGCAGTAAAGAGCAGAGCAAAGAAAGCATTAAGTACCTTGGTCTTTTCTGTGTCTTTATGACCTCTGCCCCATTCAGCAGGCAGCCTACATTTTCTTTTGCTGCACATACACCTGTAGAAGTCCTTCTTGCTGCCCTTCACATTCTTCGCACCTTGCCAAATTCATCTCCAGATGGACTTCAACTGCATCCCCTCCACAGTTACGTACTGCCTGTATACTCTTTCTGAGGCATCAGACCCTGCTTCTAATTCTTGTCTGTTTCCATTTTATGTGTGAATTTTGAACAAGAGCTCCAAAGACACCATATAATTTTCAAGCTCTGCAGCGCACATCCTCACTATTCAGCTGATATTTATAGCCAGTACTACAACAAAGCTTAAAGATGGCATTTAATGCTGGACATGTCATCTTTCAGATAAGAGAGAGAAGCCCCTGTTCCTTGAGATCTTCGAAGACCCAATCACATTTGAGAACAGGGGTGTTAACACCAGCCTCCTAGCATACATCAGAATTTGCACGAATATTTACTGTTCCCTGCAGTTTTCATCTAATTTATCAGAAGTTCATTGCACAAGGAAGATGAGAACACTTAGATGGCTCTGTAACCTCAAACTCCTCTTAAAGCTTTGAGAGAGAACCAGCACCTCCCTTGGGCAGACAGCAAATAGAAAAACAAAAGCCCACAACAAAAACAACTCTTACAAAACAAAAGTATGTATTTTGAGATGAAGACTTAGAAATTCACAGTAAGATAACATACCAACCAGCAAAAAGTTTGAGACAAAAATTCATTTTTAAAGAACGAATACTAATCAAACACCCATCAAGCAAAATATTCCAACGTACCTCTTCCTTTTGAAAGGTGACTTTGGCATGTCAGCCACGGGGATCATCTGTTCTCCTGGACGCACCCACATAATGGGACCATCATCACTGTCCTTACGACTCTCTAATTTTAAACTAGAAAGTGTTCCCCATGGCAGTGTACACTAATGGGAAATACAAGGCACAATTTTGAAGTGAGTTACTTGAATTTTTTTTCAAGCAGTCTTTATCTGTCACAATGAAAACATTTATTAAACAACCCAATTATCTAAGCAAATACCACAGTACTATCACTATCACTACTAATACATTTTAGCAGTATTAGAGAGAGCGTTGTTCCCCTTCTCCCACCCTATTCCCTTCTGTCCTTACTTTTAAGAAGGGTGATTCTTCCAACATATCAAGGAATTCAGGAAAGTAATCCCCCACTTCCTCATCAACTGCTCCAACCAGGCTGATCTGTCTCATTGGGCCAGCTCTATACGTACCATGAGAGTATGTTCTTTTTACCTACAAGTGGAATATGACAGTAAGAGTTACACTGAGGTCACTACCACTCAAAGTCTGCATTCAATAAACACCTTTAATCTCTGTGTTCACGTTTTCTCACTGATATAAAGTCCTAAACAAGTTCTCATTATATGTAAGATTATTAAGTCAATAACTACAAAGTCATCACCAAGGACAGAAGTTCCCATTAAAGATGTATGACAGCTTGTATATTCTATATTTCAAGTGTGAATGTAAGATGAAGTAAACATTTTCTTTCAAGAAAATAACATTCTAGAACTAGTGAACGTGAAAGATAATTCAAATACATTCTGACCAAGTAGCAGTAAATAAGCATTCTTACCTGCATTATCTGATCTGCATATTTAACTCAAGTCTAACTGAATTTTTACCTTTTCCTGTAAGAGCTACGCAGCACCCCGAGTTTAAACAATTCTCAACAGTTCCTCTGCTCATCACTCTCTCCAGTATGGCCACTCCGAGTCCATTAACCAGACTCGATCGTCACAGTGAAGTCACAGCCCACACGAGTTGGCACGGAAAGAGAATGGCAATCGCCCCTTCATTTTCTCCTGCGCTAAGACTGCTGCTCTCCTCCCACTTTAAGGGCCACAACATTCGCTCCTCACAAAAAACCTGGTATTTTAAACTTGAACAGAAACACAGCGTTAGGACTGCTTTGTTTTTAAGTAATCTTATCTGTCTGTTACATGAATAAAATACTTAAGTACAAGACTGATCAGGATCACTTCCCCTTAAGCTTCTGATTTCCTATTGAACAGGCCGAACAACACTGCAGTGTTATCAGATGAAATATGACCAGACCAAAACAGAGGGAAGAGCAGATGGATTACTGCACAGCAGGCAAGGTATTTCTGTTGCACTACATCTCTACATATTCTGCATCCAAAGCAAGAAAACAAAAAAAGTTGCAGGGAAAACAATTAATGAAGTACAGCTTAACTATGGCCCTCACCCAGGCAGACTGTTAAAACTCCGAGCAACTCTGGTAGTGCAGAAGCTAGCTTGGAGCAGTTCCAGAAAAGACTAAACAGTACAACAGGGAACAACACTGTGCCCTTCTTAGAAGCAAGGCTGATGTAACAAGATGCCTTCCACAAACTGAGAACATGACCTCAGCCCTCTTCCCATCACCTCAGTCACATACACCCAGGCCATGGAGGTCTGACTCAAGGCAGGACTTTACAAACTGTCTGAGGCAGCGTGACAGTAAGCCATCACAGCCATACTGAGAAGAGCAGTATTCCCCTATTCCCCAAATCCTTAGTGATACATTCCTGCAGCTCTCGTACGCTGACACCTGCTGATTTTGTTATCAAACAACAGCAAATACTCATTTCTGTTGAATCTCCATCAGCTCAGTCCTTAGGTACCTGCACTGGCACAAAGCAACAGGAGCTCACAGGGCAAAGGCACTGGGACAGGGAAGGGATACACACTTTTCATTTCTGGCTACTGGATAGATCCATTCCACAGTACCCAAAAAACACTTTCTGAAGGTGCAGACAGCCAAAAAGGCGTCAATCAGTTTACTGATACACAACATGCAAAAGGATGGGTCTTCCATCGACCTAAGTAGCATCCTTAGCATTCTACCACTTCAGGTCAGGACATTAAACTGCCGTTTCCATCCACATCCTCAAACTTTATTTATCTTAAGAAAGAGATAGAAATAAGAGGCAGGCCATAACAATGATTAACAATGAATGCCTGGCCAGACAGAAGGAGAGGGAGTCTGGCAGGGGAGGCAGCAGCTGGCAGGGAGCATCACCTTCTGAAGCTGCCAGCTCCAGCTCCTCGCCCTCTTCCACCACATCGGCCTGCAGCAGCACAGGGGCTGTGCTTCAGAGCTGCGAGCAAGCACGCAGTGACTTTCAGCTGCTCTGGAGAATCTGCTCTCTCATCTCTCTCCCATGGACTGGATTAGAACAAGAAACAGTTCAGCTGAAAAGGACCTTCAAAGACCATCTAGTCCAAGTGCAGGATTATAGAGTGCATCCTGAACTGCAGACTCAGGGCACGGGCTGCTGTTGAAGTGGCACAAGCAGCGACTACACCAAAGATTACAAACAAACACAAAGAGGTGAGCTCACTGTGGGAGGGAAGAACTTTGAAACAGGCAAAACTGATTCTGATTCTCACTTCACAGACTGCTACTAGGTAGTAGCGTGTAAATACAAAAAAAAAAATCTTATGCTTAATAACAAAAGTAAAATGAAACCCCTTAAAAATAACAACAATAGGGCATACTAGGCAACAGCAACATGTTCTTCTGGCTGGTTGGATTCTTACTGGTTTGTTCACAGGGAGAAAGAGATTACCCTAGACAATTCCCAACTCTCAAAAACAATGTTGAGATGCCAAAAACTAAGGACAGGATTTGATGAAGTACTGAGCAGTGCACTGGCCACAGGATGTGACCGTACACCTCTTACACGGCAATCTTCCTGGAGGGCATTTTACCAAACGCAGCAAACACTGTGAGCTGTATGTCACAAATCTGCTCAAATAAACAGCTGGGACTATGTGCAATGTGCATCCAGAGCAAAAGAAAGGATCAATGACAGGCAGTTTTTCTATCATATGGTTAACACAATTTTTTTTGGGGGGTATGTCAATTCCAGTTAACTCAAAGCAGTATAACAATGCACAGGAGAAACAGGAAGATGCATTTAACTGAATAAATACAACTGCCTAACTTCTTTCTTGTCATGTAGCGTAAATTTGAGGTGTGTCACCTAAAAAACACACATAAGGACCCTGTGTCAATCTCTTGCATTAAGAGAATTACGATAATTGTCTGAATTTCTTTCAGTTCTTCATCTTGAAAAGCAAACAGATTGGGAAAACAGTCATCATACAACAGTGCAGCATAAGAAACAACTCCAAAAACAAAAATCTCAAAATAATTTCAAGAAACCCACAAAGAGAGCCACACCAAACAATGGAAACTATAAATAACCATAAAAATATGCTGGCAGATGTAAGAGAGTAGTTCTCATTGCAATAATCACGTGTTCAAGCAATGCACTTAGGTGTTTGCATCTCAGACCAATCCAGCTTCCTGGGCACTAGCACTTGGCTACTTCTGCCACCCCAACAGAAATAGCTGTGAAGCTCAAAGTCACCGCAGCGTTCCTTGTTTGGTACATCCGGAAAAGGTGCCCAACACATTTTGTTTCTTGCCATCTTGTTCCAAATCCTTGAAAGCTTACATGTGTTTTCAGTTCCAAGTTAGAACTAATACTGAGGCATTTACATTTCATTGAAAGTAATATTCATCAGTATTACTCCGAGCTTAAAAATACCTGCAGATCTACTTGGCTTCTTTTTGCTTTTAAAGGATACATGCTCCACAAGGCTCTTTTGGTCAGGTTTTAGGGATCAGAATATGAAGCCCTGACAGCTCCATAATTCTTCAAAAGTGATTTGTGACTCATTATTATCAAAGTTTTAATTTCAATAAACACACCAGTCGATGATCTCTAGAGGTCCCTTCCAACCCCTAGAATTCTGTGCTTCTGTGATTCCTAAACAGAGGTTTCAGAAGATGTACTTCCATTACAGCACAGTGCCACCGGGGTCCTTCTGCCGCTGCAGTCAGTGCTATCGCTTCGCGTACTTCATTCACATTGCAGCTGCCTATCCTGTGTCCAACAGACAGACCAAAAACTTAAAAGCAACATATTCTGTATTCCACTGACATGAAAACAGTGCAGCAGTTGACAAAGAATTCCAAAAATGGATTCAAGAACAGCATCTATTAGACACCTCCATGGAAAACAATCTTGCCAAGGCAAAGCAGCGATTACACACTTGTAACTCCAGAAGACCTCTGACAAGGTTCAGTCCCAGATTCTCTCCAAGTTGCCAGTTCAAACCTCTAGGGTCTTGTTTAGTTTGTTTTCCTCTCAACATAGAATATTCCAATGAAGAAGAGTGGCATTTGGTATCTGTTGGCTAAAACTGTCGAGAAGCAATCCTGAAAGGCAGCCCTTTTCTAAGTGCACAACAAATAAGCATGCGTGCATGCTTATCCATGCATGCTTATTATCTATGTGAATTGCCTGTTCAACACCATTCAATAAATGAAAAAAGTTTTGCTTTGAAGACAATAAGCTGCCATCATCCATCAAAGAAGATTCTGTAACAGACTTAAACATTATGTGATAAAAAGCAATGGTGTAATTAATATATATGCTTTAACAACTTAAAATTCAATTTTTTCATCATTCAGGAGAAAAAAAGCTACACTGGCAAACTTGCATAGCAGCAAGCATTTACCTTTACAATAGTAACAAATCAAACATTCAAAGAGCTTGAGTTCTACCTAAAGCAGAATTCCACTGAAAGCTACAGAAACAACTGAAGTGACGCCTACAGTGTACAGAATTCCTCTGACCACAGAATGCAGGCAAATAACTCAACATATGAAAATTGACAAGGATTTAAGAATAAGAAAATGAAATGGTATCCAATCACTTCAGATTTCTGTTAAAGCAAAATGTTTTCAGCAAGTCCCCTCAACTATTAGAAGAGCGAAGAAGCATTTTCAAACAGGATTCCACAAATAAATAAATAAATGGAGCGAACAGCAAGACCTCCCCGAGGATAAACTTGCAAGAGTTGAACAAGGAAGACGGCAAAGAAGATAGTATCAAAAATGGCTGAAAGAGATCTGGAACAAGAAAGAAAAATAAAAAAAGATGCCCAGAACTGTCAGAAAGAAAGGACAGTCACTGGCCTGAAAAGTGACTACACGAACATGAAGGTAAGTCATTACCAGTGCATTCTCTTCCCTAAAATACTTACACTATTCTTTACGTCATCACAATTAGTGTCTATCACAATTAGCACAGGCAACACGCAATAAATGACTTCAGAAAGTGGAGGGGGGGGGTATCAACTTATTTCTCTGAAGCAGCAAACTGCCTGCTGTTGTGGGATGGGGCTGTGTAGTCCTGCACTTGTCCTCAAGCTGCCTCTGGCACCATAACCAATATAATTTGCTGACTTAGCAATAAAACCAAACACACGGGAGCAGACGAAGCTGTCTGCTGGATTAACGAGACCAGCTGGCTGACCATGAGGTCTGAGAAGCACCACAGCTGGGCACAAGGACACGTACCTGGAAGCCACACCAGGGAGGATGACCTCTTTTAGCAGCAAGAGGTGCTCGACTGGCTCTGCACACCAAACAGCATGAAATGCACACTACTTTTCCCAAATCAAACAGGCCTCCTGATGACTATCCTCACTTACCCTAGAGTAACAAAGCAGTCAGAGAGAAGAGAAAGAAAGCTGTAATAAATCAGTGAGAACTCAACACACGTTCTTCAAAGCCGTAAGAGGATCAACGCAGCACCTTAAAGAAACAGGTGGTAAGAGAAGCAAGACACAACCACTTGGCCTAGATCAATTTCCAGTGGAAAGAAAAAAAGGAAATCAGCTAAATGCTTCAGTCTAGAAGATAGTAACAACTAATAAATACCGACACGTCAAACAGTAATCAAGTCAAACCAACCTGTCTTTCGGTGACAGGACAGGCATTTTCAAAGGACAGAAACAGGGTCTAGAAACTGCACACAGTGGACGTGTTGCACCTCCTCACCACAACTGCCTGAACAGCAATATGAAAGGCCCTATGGTGTGGCACTCACCAAGGATCTTCCTCTGAACACAGGGCATGCTTATTGAACCTGCAGGCCACCCAAAGCTACAAGCCTGCTACAGGAAAGGGTGAACACTAACAAAATCTTTGGGAGGGATCTGAACACACAGGATGTAATTCAGTTTGAATGAAAGCAGAGAACTAAATTCAGCTGTATCTATACATCCAATTGACTGCATATGAATATGGAAAGGGGAGTGACTCATTTAGCAGGAGCTGCTGCTACAGATCGCACGCTGCTCTGAAAGAGGCAGGAGTAGACAGCCAAGAGCAATCTTCTCATTTTCCTTGACACCAATAACATATCAAACAGACACTGTCCATTTCTTACAAAATACAGTACTGAAAAGGATTGACTGAAGACAGTGTGAAGAGGGAGCAGTAAAAGTATATCAGTAAGGGTGTAACTTGTCAAACATGGAGAACGCTACAAGAAAAGCATGTGCTGTTTGCCTTTCTGCTACTGATCACAATCAGAAGAACAGAAGGAGGAGTAAGGAAAGAGGACAAAAGAAAAAAAGATAGTTCGGATTCCCTTGGGAAGTGCAGAATCACCCACAGATCTCCAGCAAAAACATCAGATACGCACTTGTCAGATAGAGCTTAAAATAGTCAACTCTTGCCTTGAAGCATGCAGTGACAGCACCAAGGGGCAATGGCAAAAAACTGCACATAGGAAGTTCCACACAAACAGGCTGAAGGATTTCTTCACAGTGAGGGTGACGGAGCACTGGAGCAGGCTGTCCAGAGCAGTGGTGGAGTCTCCTCCTCTGGAGATATTTAAGACCCATCTGGACACCAACATGTGCAACCTGCTGTAGAGGGCCTGCTTTGGCAGAGGGGTGGGACTCGATCCATCGAAGTCCCTTCCAACCCCTGCAATACTGTGATTCTATGATCCCATTAACTGTTTTGTATTGCTCAGGATTTCTTCTACTCTACCTGTACAAATAAGTTTTCTCTACGACAAGGCTGAAGCACAGTAGACATCAATCCAGCAAGCGCTGCTACAGGTAAAGATGACGTGTGAGCTCCGAAGTTTTAGCCAGACACTAAGCATCTACACCTGCCCATCACGAGGACACGGTAATAGTTTCAAAACGTTACGTCATTTGCCTCCACAGCACTAACAAGCTTAGCTGAACTGATGTAAGCTGCAAGCAGGCGGCAAAAGCTGATCATTGATGTTCTTCATAGTGCTCGTAAGAACTTGACAAGATTCAAAGCTATCAGGCAGCTGATGCAGCTACCACAGTCTACAAGGATGAAAGAACCCCGGGATGGACCTGCAGCCTGGAACAGTGACTTACTGGACACAAGGGCACCCAAACTACTTCCATTTTGCCTAGTTATTGAAACAGCCTGACCCAGCCTCACAGAAGGTTCACAGCAACAGGACTCTTGTACTAACAAAAAAAAATTATGTAAAAAAAATGCAGTGCTCAAGTGCAGGGATGGACAACTCTCCAGTTCTTTTCTTCCCAACATTAAAACAGTTCACTCTGATGAGACAAAACCAATTCCAACTCAAGACTTTCCTCTTCTGTGCCTACAGCGACTTGCCACAACCTCCCTGTATCTAACCTCCCAACAAGTGTGCCCGGTACCACAGGACTCCTTGATGTGAAAATACGCATTCGCCAAAAGAAAAAAAGGAGGTGGACGTTTACAGATTACTGCTGAAAGAATGAAGTAGAGAAAAATAAGTTTAAAACCACTTCTGATACAATATTCTGATACTTTCTGCTTCAGGCTTAGCTCAATCTTTTCTATTGAATATCTTTTCCAGTACACTTAGATCTTTTTAAATACGTTAGGTTTGTCAGACTGATTACATATGTTACAAAGATCTCAAAGAACAAAAGTATTTCATTTACTAAAGTCAGCCTCATTTCAGTGTTTTAGTTGAAATTAACAAAGCAACAACTGAGTTTCTTAAGACTAAAGAAGCTTCAGATGGATATTCAAAGCAAAGCAGATAAACTATGCTCCTATTTGGGCATCAGAAACCAACTTGCCACTCAAGCAAGACTGTACAACAACTGCTAGACATGGCACAGGCAGCTCAAAACATCAGGCAACACAGGATCACAGAGCTTTTGCAATGCAGGGACAGAAACTACATTGAAACTTCCATGGAAATACACTGCAACAAGACGTAATCCCTTCAAGATCTACAAAGAACTCAGCAAGACAGGAAAACAGTATCAGACTTCACAAGAAAAGCAACAAATTATGTAATCAGTACTTTTTATAAATTTAGAGATAGAAAACTGAAAACAGAAGTAAATTATACTGATGAATGAAATTCATGCAACAAAAAAAAAATACAGCGAAAGGTCAAATATACAATTCACAATCCTTAGATTTGACAAGGTCCTATGGTATCTGTGGAGGATGAGCACAGCATCACTGTGACTCCTACATTCTCATACTCCTCCCTAAACATCCCTGACACTGGCTCCCGTCAGAAAGGAGAACCCTAAGCTAAGCAAACCTAAGCTGCAGCAGATCCCATGGTAACATGGAACATACAAGCAGCCAGGGTAAGATTAAAAACAGTAACAATAGGGAAAAACAGACTCAACAGCTAGGCAATCAAGATACTGACGGATGCATTCCAGGAAAGAGTGATGCTATGCAAAAGATGATATGAAGAATTCTGCTGTATGCCTACGTACATTATTTATACACACTACACCCCTTATGTTAGCAAAAATATCAAAGGAGCCAAGCGTTTTCTGTCAGGCAACCAAATTCCGACAAGTGATAAAAAGCTACAGAAACTTGCTGAAAAACAGAGAAAAGGAAAAGAAGATACTAGCACTAAGCCTTCAGACAAGTGAAATACAGATTAGAAGGCCAAGTACAAAGTTGGTGATCTGAATGCCACAAAGCTCAGCTTCTCTCATCTACTACATTTTCCCTTTCTGCTCCCCCCTCCTTTACATAAGGACAGCGAAATGACGATCTCAAAACCAGTGACCACAGGACTGATTTAGGTTAAGGGTATTACTGTTGTAACACCAAATTAATCAGTAAGACAGTTCCATTACAATCCACAAAAATAAAGTTTGGGCTTTTCTCAAGTATGTCTTTGGAGTCAGATAACAGCACGGAGTTATGCTTCCATTAATGCTGCCCAAGACACCAGGCTAGACTTACAGCACATACAAGGACAGATCCAGCTTGCTGACATGAAAGGTCCTAGAACAGAGCAGCTCAGGGCAGTTCCCCACAATACACTGTGTAAACTGAATCATTACCTCGATGATCAAACTGAGATTGAAACATTTCAGAGGATTTATTTTATAGAACATTCGTATCTGTGGCAGTGGACTTTTTTTTTTTTTTTTAAACCAGGGCTGCAAATGTTCTTTTGCAGCAACAATTCAGTTCTACATATAGTTGCAGGTAACATGCATGAAATTTTTCAGTAAACACAACAGTTCTCCATGTAAATATTTACGTAGTGAAAGAAAACAAAAGCATATTTTTTAAATCAAAGAGATGACAGTATGACTTACATTTGAACTCTTCATAATCATCTAAAAAAATTAAGACTAAAGTAATTTTTAGGTGTCCCAAATGACATTCAATATTCACAAATAGGAATCTATTTCTATGCAAGTTATACAGTTAATTGTGATCTAAAGTTGACACAGACAGAAAAACAAGATTGAGTTTCTTCATAATGATATCAGATTATCTACAAGAGTTCTACATAATACCCTCATTACCAAGGCTGCAGTCTAGGAAAGTTTTTTCCTAAACTTACAGGACCTGAAATACAAATACTTTATAGGAAACAGTAATGTATTTTCTAGAGCAAGTTAATAAATAGCAGAGGTGATGCCTAACCAGTAGTTACTGTTATGTGATTATACAGTCACTTCTCTCTGAAAACGAAGGTGATTCAGAAGATGCTTGTTGTTTTGCCACAAAGCTTAACTGCTTTCAAGGGAATGCAACTAACTGAGGGCAAATGCAAACAGGGAATGATCTAATGAGTAGCTGTATAAACCACTGTCAAGTTCTCCTTGAAGAACAGATTTAGAAGCCTCAGACTACATATGAAATTACTTACTGTTCCCTACATAGGTTTTATGTGTAACAAAGTACTTCAGTTTCATGAAGGAGCAGATACAGGTAAACCACAGTTTAGATGCTCAGACAGCTGCAGCTAGGTCATTTCAGCCCTCTGAAACTCAGTTAAGCTTCAGCTACTGTGACAAATGCAAAGAAACCTACATACACATGCATGCAAACATTTCCTCTCCCCGATAAAACAGAACTTCTTCTCTCAGTTCACATGCTTCTCATCTTTAACATTGCAGAACTTCAAGAATAACCTTGTTTCCAGTCTTCTGCTCCATCCACACAGCACAGATAATAGAGACTGCATTCTAAGACAATCCATTCACAGTTGTTTGAAACCATTATATGACTTTAGAAAGTAAAATGTATAACCTCTTACCTGAGCATGAAAATTTGACATAGTCGTTGTCTCTATATCTTTCTTTCCCAAAATCTCCATTTTCACTGGTGAATTGGGAAAATTAAATGAAAAGTAGTCTAAAAAGTCAGGTAAATAAGTAGCTGCCCCATGAACAATACCCATTACATAGTAAGCTGCACAGTTTTCATTTTCACTAAAAACCAGACCCACAAACTCTTCTGCAAATCTCTCCATCTCCACAGGAGATAAGTGGGAGAGTTCATTACTGTAGGCATGGATAACTGATGCACCTCCGTTAGGCTGGTGCTCAATATGAATCAGCTGTTTGAACTCCAATGTGTCCAACCTTTTGAGTTTATTTTGAACCCGTGGCTCCTTTAACGAGACAAATGGAAACTCACTGTTCTCTGGTATCTTGGACTCACAGTCCTTCTTGGGATCCATTTTTTTCCCATTGAAATCCTTAAGATGATCAGCTATGATGCCTTTGGCTTCCTGATCCTCAACATCAGAAACCAGTCCTGAGCAGATGGTCTGAATGGATTTGCTGTACATTTTTGGACGCTTCCTCTTCTCATTCTCTTTATGTTTCTTTTTCTTTTTCTTCTTAACCTTTTTAATCTGTAGCTCTTCTGCATTGGTTTTTGGTTTCTCCTTCCCAGCTGTTGAGAGGGAAAAAAAAAAGACCTCATAAGCATCTTCAGATACAAAACACTTACTCAGAGATCAGGATTAAGTTATCAGAGCACTCAGTAAGGCACACAGAGAGGCCAATACTGAGCATCACAAAATGCATATCTTAATGAAAATGAGTAGTTAGGGACACCTGCCATGATCACGCTACAACTGACAAGTAACCTACAGGGGAGAAAAATACTTTAAAGCAAAAATGAGAATAGTCTTGGGAAACTCTTACAATTGGTCACAGTCTGTAACCGTATCGTCTAACTGGTCATCAGCAACTCCTAAACCAGTAAACTGAGATGGACTACATGACAGCTGTCAACAAATGTTGCCAAATGAGGGCTTTGCAGTCAATGACTATCAACCATCAGCAAGCTGCTCACAAATGTCACTGTCACAACCCACCTTGCCAGATGGCTTTACATAGTTGTGCTTCCAGAAACAAAACAAACTTTGCTGAAATACATGTGGAAACATCTAAAAAACAACCACACACTTTTTTTTTTTTTTTTAAAAAAAAAAAAAAAAACACCCTCACAGCATACAAGTTTATATAACACGCAAGCTAAACTGAAAAAAAGATGTAAGCATCCTCATCTGTGGATACAAGCACTCATTTGCAGATATCATGTTCAAGCGATTCAAAGGAAAAACATCCTCTCTGTAAGTAATATTCTTCTGGTGTTTGGGGGCAACCAAAAGACCTCTAGACTTTAGAGCAGTCTAGTGACAGCAGTTGATGCAATCTCATTTCATGATTTGATAAAAGAATCAAATTACAAAATGTTACATTCACAGCCAGTGATTCTAAATTAGCAAGTTCAGACAGAAGCTTAGAGAAGTCTTGCAATGAAAAACACAATTTCTATGTCATCTCAAATGCACAAGAGTTTGATAGCACACTAATTTTCGAGCCAATTTCTACTGCTGTGTTGCAGTTAGACTCATTTCAGTTTGCAATCCTCAGACCAAGTAATTCACAAAGTAGTCCTTAAAAACAAAAAAAAAAGAGAAGAAAAGGAAAGATCACAACCACTGGTGAAAGGAATCACACATCCTTGCTGGTAATTAAGAGGTTTGGCTCTGGAATGTGCAGAGATACTGCAAAGGAGAACAAGCAATTAAGACACTTGCCTCTGAGCCTGCTGAGGTTTGCAGCAGCACTTAGATGCCTCTGGGATTTCTGAAGTGCAGGCAGGCAAGCTAGTTATCTCCCTGTCTTCTATTTTCTCATCTTGCAGGGAGAAGTGCCCTGAGGTCACTCATTGCTTATTTACCCTGAACAAGGAAGTGGGCTCTGGGATTTCTTAACCTAATCCACACAGTTAATAGCTACAAAGACTCCCATTTAAATCTGATTTAATGTAGCAAACTCTACCAGCACAATCTCACTTTTAGCTAACCACATTCAACTGCCAGAAGGCACAGGATCCTCATGAAAATCTGCCCTTCCATTAGTCTAGATTTAATGTGAAAACAGTAGGGACCTCTTCAACAGTGCTGCTTCATCTGATAGATTCAAGAGTCACTGCCTCTTTCTTAACATCTTCTGCAAAAGCAGTTATAAATCTATTGGCATGGAAAGCCCAGGAAGGAAAGACAGATACACAACCAGATACACAACTGGCTACACAACCCTTACAGGAGTCCAGCGGTAATTCATCAAGGATGCCAAGGTACCTGACAAAAATCAACTCCCATCCACATTATGGTATTGTAATGGTGTCATTATGGCACTAGTTTCATGTGAGGAAAATAAAAACAAAGAAACAGCTTATGACAGAGGGAAATTCCATATTACGTTCTCTAAAGTCTCAGCCCAAACCTTAAAATATGGACTACAGAAATAGGCAACGTTTTTCTCTCCTCCCAGCTGCAACACACCACTAGAGAGTAACCAAAAGCCTACAGGTACTGCCAACTCTTAGAAATATTTTAATTTACTATTTTAAAACTATCACTCTAAACATGAAAAATCATTGCTATACTGAAGAATACATAAAGAATTCAAACATTTCCAAACACTGTACTCATCTGAATATAGAGAATAAGGCACTGAATGCCACAGCAAGTGGGGCTGGGGGCAGCAGGGGTTATCTGCCAACCTGGTTCTCTTGTTCTCAGAGTTGAGATCCTTCCAGGGACCAGCAACTCAGATCCAGGACTTAATGTGTGACAGAGAAAGAATGGGAATTTATATTCATCTAGGTTACCATCACTGGCAACCAAACACAACTTCTGAAGTTAAAGCAAGAAGCCATTTGCTATGTGTGCTCTCATATCTGAGCATGTCTACTGTTGGAGTGGAATTGGGCCCCGGAGTCACGATACAGTCTCAATGTGAGTATGGTCGTGCTCCCTTTAATCACGTTGTGCACAACATATATAGGTAAACAACAATAGAAAAACGCGCGGGCAGCCCTCATTGGCTATCGACACACAGCGGAAGTACGTGGGCAGCACGCATTGGCCACAGGGTCTTGATCACGCGACCTCTCCTTCTCCCGACTGGGGCAGCACGCGGGCAGGCGTGATTGGTCGCTGCCCGCTGGCAGTGCATCCGGAGTCCGGATACACCTCCCCCTCCAGGTGCTCACAAGGAGTGACCGAGGGGGGAGGCTCATACCCTGGGTTGCTCATATCGATCCTCCACAGTCTACAATCATCAATAAAAGCCTTAAGATCTAAGGTTAGCATCTGTATGTCCTTGCTGAACACCCAGCTATTGGATTACTTCCCATTAGTACTCACTGAAACGTAGGCTGTTTGTATAAAAGATGTTATGAGTCTATTTCTGTAAAACTACCTCAAAAATTGCTGACTTTGATTCCTACAGCGTAAGGACAGAGAAGAAAGATTATCTGATTTCCTTTCCTGTCTGTCCCATTATATCTGTCGATTACTTGAGAAGACTTCTCAGGAGATGTAACAATCAATTTCACCTGACTCCTGCAATGTGCCATGGCTCATTTTCTAAGACATCACCAAATGTATTTCAGAGGCAGCTATACAAACAAACAAGAACAACAAAAAAAGCCACTTTTCAGATTACAGAACAGCACTCAGATTAGCTAAGTAAGGTCTCAAAAGCAGGGATATTTTTAAAACATACAAAAAAAGATAAATTTAATGTACACAATTAGACTGATAGTAAGTCAGTACGTCAATAAGTTACTAAGTTTAATAACTTTACCTAAGCACATCCAACCGAGCTGTAGAAACAAGCTTAGTTAACTTGGTTTACACCTACTCAAAACCTTCTTAAGAGAGATTACACACACTAAGACATCTTTGAAGTGAAGAACATTGATCATTCTCTGGGTTTGTTTTCACACCATCTCCATGAAGCTTTCATAAGAAAACACACAACCATAGGATATTTCTTTTTCCTGGTGGCCAACAGCTGCCCTTCCAGCTTTAAGGGAGATTTTCTGTTCAGTTTTAAGTACAGATATTTTAACAATACAGACAGGGGCTTTGGACAGGGGGGTATTTTGTTTTCTTTCAGTTTTCTTTGGTTGGTTGCTTGTTGTTTATTTTCTAATCACAAACTACAGGAGTTTTGCAATTTACACATATCAAGTGCTAACACTCATCTGCACATGCTTTTCCAGGTAACAAGGTACAGAAATACTCTACACAATCTGGAGCCAAATAAATACTTGCTAGCAATCTCCCACTTTTGAACACAACTCTTCTCTCCCACAGATCTTTTTGGATCTCTAAATATCAGAAGGATAGGACCGAAGCCCTTTTCTGCTCTGAAATACCTGAAAACCACAAGAGCAATAGCCACAGAAAGATCAGAAGGCTGCATAAAAACCCACCAAGAGACCCATGATGGGAAGGAACAGATCCCCAAACTGCTGAGTACAGCTGGGGAAAGAGGGAGATCAAAACAGGGGTCTCCAACCTTGGGAGACAGCGTATGAACGCCCTCTTCAAGGGGTTGCGTTAACGATGCCACTGGATGGGAAGGAAACCTTGAGACACACAAGTCAGAAGAAAGAGGATGTCAGACAGGATTCTAAATATTACTAGAATTAAACACAGCAGTAAAGTTACATACCACAAGTAAAACCTAATTCTTCAAAGGCACTGCAAGCAGAAACTGAAAGACAGTCTTACTTGGAAAGCTGCTTTGTTGTTTTGAGCCTCTCAAATTCATCCAAGCTTGAGCTACTGCCCACACAAGACTGCAGTTTTGCCAGGAGCTCTACTTCATTCCCATACTGGCAGCAATGATGTACTTAAGAACCATTATTTTTAGAGTATTTGCCTGATACTTTGGACACCGTATCTCAAAGATTTTTATAATATAAACAATAATGACAGACAAGAAGAATGTCAGATCCATAGTTACAGTTGTTCAGTGTGGATACATGACGTAGCTCAGCAACCGCAGAGCTTGGCCGTGGACGAGTAGAGCCCAACTCCCCACTCACCTCTGTGCCACTGCTCCTGGCACACAGTCCCACACCACTCCTTGCACTGACTGACGCTCATCTGATCTCAAAGTAAATTGACTCGACTTAATGGCTCAGCAGAGAACTATGCACTTGTTTGTTGCTAGATCAGTGAACAGAATTGGTTCTTGGCATTGCCTGACAGGAGCCAGAGCACTGAAAACAGCAACAGCACGCAAAGAGAAAGGGAGCAGCAGAACCAGCTCTTGTCAGTGGCAGCAGCCCACTGGATCTGCTTCGCCAGGCTGCCTGCTCCTCCTGCCCCTGCCCAACTCCAGGGGCTGAAAGGGGCTGAATTCTGA
This sequence comes from Penelope pileata, assembly GCA_013396635.1. Lineage (NCBI taxonomy): Eukaryota > Metazoa > Chordata > Aves > Galliformes > Cracidae > Penelope > Penelope pileata. The sequence goes on along the minus strand of WBMW01003522.1, from coordinate 20,348 downwards.
AGCGGAAGAAACCTCCCTACACTCAATGCTACCTTCATATACACACACAACACCAAGCTCCTAGCAAACCTAACATCAAAAGGCCGAGCTTTTTAATTTAACGTTAGAGAATTCCTCAGCATTTTTTTTTTTAAAAGTTAACATTGTAGCACATGTAACTGTAATATCATGGATCAAAATGTCTTCCTCTGTCTACTACAGCACCCACACACACTCACTGTACCGGGCCTGTCCTAACTCTGACATCAACTTATATCCAACTTTAGAGTACTTACATTCAACTATTTTAGCATACAGTCAAAGTTTTTCTGAGGAATACAAACACCAAATGGAAAGCAATGACTTCAGAAGCAGCATTCATCAGCAAAGCTTAGATTTCAAAGAAAAGAATGCAGCACTTTTTTAGCCTTAGGCTTCTGCTCCGCTGAATTTCAAAGATCCACCCTGAAGTAGGTGCTCAAAGCTGCTCAGAAATTGCAAAGATTTCAACAGCAAGAGGAATTGTTTGCTGAAATACTGTGATTGCTATCAGCAATGCCCCATAAAGTACTTTCATCTTACTCTCCTTCTGCATTAGCTGTAGAGAGGAGCAGAACCACATTCATTCAGCCGCTCCTCTGCTGCATATATAAACATGCTTCACAGCAAAGCGCACTGCTTCTTCCAAAGCCAATACTGCTTCTTTGACACTTGGCTAAAGGACACTGTAAAAGACCAGCTGCATATCCAATGTCTCCCAAGGACACCAATGAAGTTGTCTCACAGCAGTAAATAAAGAATTTGGTGAAAATATAAGAAAGCAATCCAAAAGGGAAAATAAAGATCCCAGCACTAACACTGAGATGGTCCAAACTAACTTTGGTTTAAGCAGCATCTGGCAGTAGCAGTGCTTGATGCAAGCTCACTTCACCTCCCAGGTAGTCACTGTTACAGGCAGTAACTCACAACCCCAAGCCTTCAGGCGTTTCAGAGCAACCAGCAACCACAATAGATGCACGTCCACACAGACATCTATGTACACATCATATGTATACACCGAGCAGCCAGAATCTAATGTCAACCAAGGTATTAGACATTTTGAATTACACAACATCTTGTCTGTCTGTATTCTGAGATGCATTCAGACAAACACAAGTACTGAAGCACCCACAAACTTTTTCCACTGCATGATTCAGAAACTTGAGAAAGAAGTCAGAATCTCCACCTACGTTTCAAAAAAGTCTCCTACTTACAGTGAGTCAGAGAACTCCTTTAGGACTCCAAGAATGACCAATAATGGAAGAAAAACCTCAGCACCTTGAGATGGTTACAGAAACTTCCCCCTTGGCCTGACGTTAAAAGGCATGCTGGGCTCACACTTTATGGGGGTACAAAAGACCAAAGAACATTAAATTTTAATTCTGTGTTCTTGCTTGTCTAATGATACCTGCACAATTACAGAGTTACAGAATTTGAACTGTACTTGTAACAGAATGAATACAGATTTCCACTCTTCTCATTCTGTCCATGCATGCATATACTCTGCAATAGCAGCACTCTAGACCACTTTTAACAACTGTATGCAAATCAGGCCTAATATACCACAAACATGGGACAATCAAAGCTAACCCACAAAGCCAACCCACTGCAAACACCAGCATGGCCATCTTCCCTCTCAAGGGCAGATTTGGAACCTCACTGGGTGCAGTGCCACATGATCCCTGTCACACAGCGCAGGAGCCACTGACTGGATTGAGACTCAAAACTTCGGGAATAAATAATCCAACACACTATTATTAATGGTACTTGTTTGTGATTTAAGATGACACTAAACAGCCTGAATTTGGGGAACTGCAGATGGATTCCTTCCAAATGCAAGTTTCTATAAGAAAAAGAACTCTGAAGTTACCTAAAGCATTCTGCTTTGTCCATGCAGTCATTTGATCCAACATTTCACATCAGGAGAAGCCACAAAGCTCTTATTTCATTCAATTGTTTCAACTTCGAGGTTACAGCCCTGGAAATTATTAGCAGGGGTAGGCAGTACTTCAGAAGTTTCAGAAAACATCAATAACAAAGGCAAATTGCTCCTTTTCCCCCAGAGCTCTCCAGCTGCCTGCTTGCAGCAGTGAGGAGCAGGCACTTGGAGCTGCAGGCAGCCACTGCCGCCAGCTCTCACTTCCCCGCTTTGGGAGAGCTCAGTCACCAGAGCTGAATAGAGCAGCAGAGTGCTTGGTGGGAGGCAGGCCACACAAAGGAAATAGCATCAACGCGGAGGAGCCTGAACAGGGACCATATTTTCCTTTTTTTTTTCCCTGCAATTGAAGGACTGAAACACTGAGCCTTACTCCTCATTTTAGGGCACAGGAAAAGCCACAGAAGCATCCACCAACTGCTGCTATACTCCTATACACTATGCTGCTATACTCCTTGTTCTGCCATTACAGATCAGCCCGGTGCTCCTGCCAGCAGCTGCAAAACATTATTCCAGTCTTGGGCTTGGTGCTGTACCAATTACCTCCTACTGCAGCACTACCAAGGAGTTCTGCCTACTTCTTTCCAGCACGGGGACAGGTAAGAACTAAACTGATCAGCGACCTTTCCATTCTTCTCACAGTCCCACGTGGGCAGCCAGGCACACAGCTCAAGCACCTCCCGCCATCCTCTCTGCAACTCAGACCAAACCTACTGGCATATTAGGAATTCAGATTCAGCTCCACTCCATCTCTTCAGGCTGTGTCTTCAAAGAGCAAGCACTGAAATCCCACTTCAAGCCACAGAAAGAGATGATTATCCCCTTGTCTTTCAGTGAATTTAAAGCCACAAGCAACAAAAAAGTAGCTTAGAACAGGAGTAGCCAAGACCCCTTTCACTGACCTGTAAATAAATAAAACATGCAGTCCTAGAGAGCAGGAGTGTTATTGGACGCACTGCCACTCACAATAGCAAGACAACAACCAAAGCCACTGCCACAAACCATGTTTTGTGCAGTATGGATTTAAAAAATATGATACAAAGTGATGATTTCATCATCTCAATTCAATGAAGCCTTCTACTTTGAGCAGCCAAGGAAGCATACACACTTCCTTCACCCTGCTATGGAAGATGTTGGTGCACTTTTAAAGGAGGAAGAGTAAGCCACACAGACCCAGGCCCCTTCTCTGAGCTGACCAAAAACTTCAAAAGTATTTAAACTAATCTGTGATATAGAAATCATAATCACAGAGTGGCTGAGGTTGGCAGGGACCTCTGGGTCCCTCTGCCCCAACCCCTGCTCCAGCAGGGACACCCAGAGCAGGGTGTCCATACCACGGCCTGGCAGCTTCTTAAGACCTCCCAGGAGGAGACTGCACAGCCCGTGGGCAGCCTGTGCTAGGGCTCAGTCACCACACAGCAGTGCTCCTGGGGTGCAGGTGGCACCTCTGTGTTCCAGTTTGTGCCCATAGTCTCTTGTCCTGGCAGTGAGCAGCACTGAAAAGAGCCTGCCTCTGTCTTCTTCCCCCCTTCTTTTCAGGTATTTAAGGACATTGACGAGATCCCCTCTTCTCCAGGCTGAGCAACCCCAGCTCTCTCAGCCTGCCCTCACAGGAAAGGTGCTCCAGTCCCAATCTTGGCAGCTCGACATTGGGCTCTCTCCAGTAGCTCCAAAACAACTTCACATGTACACTACAATCACGGGGCAAAAGAAAAATATTGCATGTATCCAGTCTGCTTGGACTCATCTAACATAACCAAAAACATTCGCTAGCAATAACCTGAGGGACGAAACACTGCTCTCAAAAGAAGAGTTTCTATAGGTGTGACAGCATTGCAATCCTCTCTAGAATCTTACCTTTGAATTCCTTGTATTTGATTAAAAAATTATAATTATCTTACAGTGATACACGTACACATGATACCCACAGGCTATCACCATTTGGCTACAATTTGCACCCACAGCCTTCAGACCCATTCTTTGGATATTTTCCAGTCAAAGAAATCATACCAAAAAAAAAAAAAAAAAAATCTCTGCAGGCTAAAAAGCTTTTCACAGGCAGCAGTGTGGGGCTTGGGGTTTTTTATTTTTTGGTGGATTGCTTTTTCAGTGGATTTTTCTCCCCTCCTTCCATGCTGGTGCAGCTTTGCTCCTCCTCTAGCTGACAGCTGCTGCCATCCCCAGGCAGCACATGCCAACAGTGTCACCCTGCAGGACAGCAGGGATCACCTGTGTCCAGCAGTGTTGGATCCGCTCAGGTTCTCAATGATCCCTGTAGCCAACTGAAGGCAGCAGCTGAACAGGAGCAATGCAGGCAGCAACTTCAGTAGTAGAAATGAGGCAGTCAGGTAAAGAGAAGGGAAGGAACTGAGGGCAAGCAGCAGCAAAGACACCTGCACAAAACTTGCAAAGGGACACAAGGGATCCATTAATGACAGAAGTATTCTTTCTGAAAAACGTTTCAGATTCACTGGGACGGAAGATCACCTGAGAGCAGAGCTCTTATCATGCACACCTTACACCTGTGTTTTACCCTACACACATCTACTTTACAGGCAGAAGTTGGCAACTTCCTGCAGAAGGACTGTGAAGGAAAATCAGTGTTACAGCACATCACTGCAGTGGGCTGCATGTCCTGGGCTCTTACATCGGCCTCTCCCATCCCCTCAAAGTCCCCATCCATTCAAGTGTATTATATAGGGAAAATGCTCAAGGATTTGTAGAGAAACACAAAGACCAAATACAGCAGGTGGGAAAAAAGCACACAGTGTGACACAAAGGTAGGTCTCAGGCACACCGATCTTATTACTTCTGTGTAAAACCCATCTATAAAAGAAAACTCTAGAAGGTTCCATCATGCAGATTTTTGGAAGAACCCAATTAAATTGCTGATATTCCCTAACATTTAACAATATGCTTGCGTGAGGAAGGTTGTTTTTCTTCCTAAAAAACAAGTCTCTCTTCCACATAAAAGACTACCCAGAGAAAAAGGAGCAACTACATAGTGTTATTCTGACGAAAATGTATCTGCTAGTGCAAAAGGATGACAAAAAAAAAGAAAAGTTAGCTCTAGATGCATAAGAAAAGCCATCAAGCTCACTGAAAGAGCCAAACACTTCTTTTTGCAAGTCAGGAGCCAGAAAAACAACCCTTTGCAGAGTTGCCCTTCTCCAATTAGGGCAAGTTGATTGTTGCTTTCAACAGAAATGGCAACACAAACAGGCAGATGAACAGCCAGCATCCCTAAGCTTCTCTAACAGTAGCAAACTCTTGCAGCATTCAACTCAAAGCACCAAAATCAGGCCCGCACAGCAACCCCCTGACAAGGCACCAATCCCTCGCGCACCGCTAGCCACCTGTGGCTTGGGCACCTGGTTTGACTGTCTGGAGCTACACAGAGGCTGTTACCACCACTCCCTTAAGGAAATTAAGTCCCAAACCGAAGACAAAAAAAAAAAAAGACTAAAATCAAAACACTTATACTCTCAACATAAGAATAAAAGCATTCAGGAGACTGACATTTTAAAAACAAGATCTGGATCTAATGCCTAGAAGGAAGAAAGAAGCAGTCTTCACAGACTGGCTCTGAAGTCTCTTAATGAGGTTCCAAGTCTTTCCTCCTAAGCCCACACAGCAAATTCTGAGCTCAGAATAAGAGGGCTTAGAGCTTAATTTTGTTCCAGGAAGAAGATATGCTTAGATGAAGGGTTACTAATCTTTCAGAAGGTCACAGAGGCACTGACCACTGACACACGTAACTTGCATTTTAAAGCACTTCTGCCTTTGCTCTCTAGCCCTCAGCTCACAGGACGTAAAGCTACATCAGCAGAAGTAATCAGGAAACGCCACACAATCATCACGGAACATGTAAGCACATCCAGTTAGATCTCGGGAGGCCCACAGAAGGCATCAGAACTGCTGTTCTGGACAGGATATAACCCCAGCCGAGGGGATCTGCCTGCTTTCTTCACGACTGTTCTACTTTCCTTCCCTCAAACAGGGGTCATTGTTGCAGGACGCCAGCAAAACCAAGCACTGCCTCTAGAATACACTTTGTACACCTTCTTAAAGGAAACCTAGAATATGATTGTCTGATAACACATATCAGGACACTGTGAAACACAGACAAGGCATCTAATCCACTTACAGCACTGTTCCACGCAAGGATAACCTACTCTGTTATTCAGCTAGTACTGAAGAGCAGAGGTGATCTTATGCAACCCCTCTGCACATGCTTTTTTATGCTAACTTTAAAGTATCATTTTAGGTGCCATACCCTCATTAGGTGTCATTTATTAGATCTGTGTAACGAGAGTTGCTGTTTTTGCAAGTGCTTACTCTGTGCCCTATTTCTATTGCCATTCATCCCACGAGGCAGCAAGGGATGGTACAGAAACAAAACCTGAAGATTCTCACTGCTAAGGCAGTTATGCGTTGCTCAGTCTCTCAACCACCAACTTCCTTCCATGCTGACAAAGACAAGCTGAGTCTTTTCACAGGAAGTTGCCAGCTTAAACATTCCGCAAGGTCTAAGCCGATACCTCAAGATCTGCTCAGCACAGGTCGTGAGCCATCAGCTAATGCAATTACTTGGAGCTGCATTTATACACTGAGCTCTGATGCAGTAATTACACAGTTGCATGAATGCACTGAGGTTAATGTTTTTATTTGGGGGGTTCTGGTTTTTATTGTAAATTAAATCCTACAGCAGATACAATAACAGAAAAATCTACCAGGAATTTGTTCTTAACTACAGAAGCAGAATCTGAAAATAACAGAAAAAATACTCGGTCTACTTAAACAAGCAACATTCTCACAAACTGATGAAGCACGACCTCAGTAACTGGAGAGTGAGGTGGATCAAGGACTGGCTTCACTGCTATGCTCAAAGGGTTGTGATCAGCAGCACAAAGTCCAGCTGGAGGACAGTCACTACTGGAGCATTCCACGTGCTGATACCTTGGGCCAACACTGTTCGACGTATTCAGTAACAATGGGGATGATGAGAAAGTCTGTAGGTCTTCAAGTCTGCAAAGTCTTCAGCAAGTCTGCAGATAACATAAAACTGGAAGAAATGGTTGATGCACAAGCGGGTTGTGCTGCCAAGCCAGAGGGACCTTGACAGGCTGGGAAAAATTAGACCAACAGAAGTCTTACAGGGTTAGTACAGGGAAGCGCACAGTTCTGCCCACGCCCCTGATCAGGCTGGAGACCAACTGGTTGGAAAGCTGCCTGGCAGGAGAGGACTTGGGGGTCATCATGAATGACAAGCTGACCATAAGCCATCAACTGATCTAATGTGTCCCGTCTCCTGGACAGGATTAGAAAGAGCATTGCCAGCAGGCTGAGGGAGGCGATTCTTCTGCTTTACTGAGCACTGGTGTAACAGATCTGGAGTGCCGTGCCCAACTCTGGGCTCAGTGGTCCAAGACAGACATTGGCATTCCAAAGGAAATCCAGCAATGAGCCAGGAAGATGATTAAGGGAACAGAGCATCACTCACAAATGGAGAGGCTGAGAGAAGTAGGATTTTTCAGCTCAGAAAAAATATGTCTTATGAGGGTAATTCTTTTTCCCCCCAATGTGTATAAATAGCTGATGAGAAGGAACAGAGATGTAGCTGTCTGTCTCAAAATCACTGAGGTTGAGAGGCACCTCTTGACATTATCTAGTCCAATACAAAGAAATGCCTTTTAAACATAAGACAACACTTCTTTACTGCAAGAGTAATCCAATATTCATACTGGTTATGCAGACAGTTTCTGGAGTCTCCACCCTTGCTGATATACCAAGTCTGATGGGACACAGTCCTGGGCAACCTGCTTTAGTTGACTGGACTTTGAGCTGTGGCATTGGACCAGACTAACTGCAAGGGTCCCTTCCATCCCCAACTATTGTACAATTCTAAGGTTCAGTGGATGTAGAAGCAAGTGTAGAAATGTTTTCATTACGCTCCATTGCAGTAATGAAGTTGGATACATCAGCCAAAATTAAGACAGCCTGTTGAATAGACTTTATTTTTCATTATTTAACAAAGTTCTTGAGTTTAAACTCCTTAGATCTTTGGTTTTATCCACTTAGGTATTTAACAACAGATTCATTTTCCCTCGCTGTCATATACCAAATGACAATCTTCTTCAGTAACTGTTGAAAAGCTGTAGGTATCACCAATGTTATTCCTTAAAGCATTAGCATTTAATGCTACTGCACAAGAAACATTGTGGCAATAGTTCTATTTTTTAATTGCAGTGCCTAACACAGTTGACAAAAGTTAACATTTGAAGTTTGAAATTACAAGCCTTACAGCAGCCACGCTGGGAAGATAGCATAAAATGAAAAACATGGTATTAAAATGCAGCACTCAAATCCATTACAAAGATTTTAAAGCACTACAAAGAAAAAATACTACACAGTTGGAACCTACCTTTCTGCAGTAACTTGATCTCTCCATTTTCTTTCTTGATCTCATTCATTATTTTGTGCTTCTTCTTCTCCTTTTGCTTCTTTTCCCTTTCTTTCATTTTCTCTTTGATTTGAGCTGAAATGCAAATATTTTATGATTAACTGGGAACAGCAAACTTGTCGCACGCACGTTTCACATTGCTATTATGCAAGGCCTATTAAGAGGATAAAAGGAGTTACAAGGAAATCCCAGGACTTACAATATGAAAAGCTAATATTTATCTGTTGCATAATTCAACATAAGCTTATTGAACCTAGACCAGTTTTGTTTCTGTCATGCCAGAACAGTATCCAACAACTCAGCACGTTAACTGCATACAGTTAACAACCATTTTCACTCGCTCACACTACCTTCTGCTCTTACAGAGATTCAAATTACATGCATCAGATTAGAAATACAGGAGAAGAGAGGGGTTTATATTTTCCTGGATGCACACATACACTAGAAATTTCACAAAACTTAAAGGTTTTCACAGGTAGCTTGAAAGGAACATTTGTTTTGTCAGCTGCAAAATCTTTCACATTAAGTTCACAGGCCATACCAGCACTGTGCCAACAGCAGTAAGAGGTAACTAACTGAAGCAGAAATCATATGGAAAGGTATGCCAGTTTTTTATTTCTTGAAAAATCTGTATTTGCACAGACGGTATAATTCAAGCAGTTATTGTTCATTTACTTTATTGCCAAGTCACTCCAAGCTTTCAAGTCTTTGTCATTAATAAGCAGGGCTCTTTTCAAGCATGCTGTCTGCATGAAAAACACTAGACCCACAGAAGTCATGATTTCCAGGACTTCTCTTTTCAAGCTGAGTTTAGAATTACCTTTGAGGCAAAGCATTTAGGCCTAGTTAAACCCAGTGTCTTTGGATTCACAGCACTGCAGGTCTGGTTTCTTGACCTCGTACCTGCTCTAAGGGTTTATTGGGCTTTTTAACCTCCACAGGCAAAGAGGAGACTGGATGTCAAGCTTCTACATGATGCTATGTTTCAGAATGCTTTCTCAGTAACACAGCTCAAAGACAATCCTGATGCTCCACTGGTGGTGCCTGCCCTATAAAACCCCCATGGATATAAGGGGAAATCTATTTTTCTCAAGCATTCCTAGGAAACAGAAGCAGGTATCTTCAATACTAACCAACTAGAAATAGTCATCAAAACTAGACAAAAGGAAGCCTCCCATTCTGTAATGCAATACAGAGTGCCCCATAGCCAATTATGAAGCGCATTAAATAAGTACAAGAGTTTGACAGCAATCTACATAAATGAGTGCTGTAACAACCAGCCCGCAGCATTCCTATCTTTCCTTCCAATAGCTTTGTAATAAGGCCATGGAACATGAGCTCTAGTGGTTAGGAAGAAAGCATTTTGGGTAGAGCCAAAAAAAACAAAAAACACGAGAGGTGACAACTGACTGTTGCCTCTACACAGATCAGGATAGGTAGTGGAAAGAAAAGAAACTATGCTGGCACAAAAAAGTAAGGAATAAGGTAGCCATGCTTGAAACTGTCTGGAAGGCTCAGTTCTAAGCAGCTGAAGCAGCCATGCCCAAGACCAGCCCCTGAGGTTCAGCGAGGAGGGATGACAAAGCAGACTGCTCCACAGAGCACACCACAGAACACAGACATCATCCTCAGCAGCACCAACCTGTACTTCCTAGGAACAGGTGACCCAGGCATGAATGCTGCTCTCCAGCCAGCTCTCTCCACAAACAGAAACCCCCAAGCTGTCAATCCCCTGCAACTTAAGAGTATGAAGTAGGAAATACTACAGGGTTTTAGGGAGCACTGAAAGCAGTCATTCCCTCAGGGTAAGCAGGCAGTAACACCAGCTTCATTTGTAACCTGCACCGAGCAGCCAGCTCAGTAACCACCACGGACAGACCAAGATTCTATCTCAACATCTGCATCCTGCCAAGGGGTACACTTGACTTCCATCACTTAGGAATCAAAGAAAGACTGAAGAGCACATACAAACGCTGAGCCTGGCTGAAAGAGGATGTGAGAAAGACTGAAAGAACCCTCTATTACTGGCAGTGAATAGCACCACGGCCGAGGAGCCCTGCAACTCTGACAGAAGCAATGTGTAAGAGCAGAGAACAAGCCGAAACCTTGTAGAGATCCTCTAGCTCATTTTCACATGTAGAAAGCAACCAGCAGAGACAACTTCTGGACAAAAGCAGCAACAGAAGCGTCCTGTGACCTCCTCCAGCAACACCCACAGCCACACTGCCCCTGAAGGGGCTGCAGGTGCAGCCGAGGCAGCAGAGGAAGGTCTGACATGGCCTGAACTACCACCCCTGCAGAGGTGACAGTGCTACAACAAGCCCAGCGCACAGCCTGAGGCAAGTCAAAAACCAGCTGAGAATCCCAGTTAAAATGCACAAGTGGTCAGGTTTCCTGCCTGGCTGGCAGGACTCAAACACAGCTCTCAAAGCTCTGTAGATGAGCCCACCCAGTGACAGATGTCCCACTTCACAGCTTTCAGTGGGATGCAGACAGAAATCTCAACCCAACTCCTGTAAGACTGTTTACCACAGAACCTTCTGCCATCAGCAGAAGTATCCAACAGTCAGCACAGTCCATATACAATTCAAACCCACACGTGGATCCAACAAGGGGTGACAAGCACCGTTCTCCAAACGCAGTCCCCACATCAGCTCCTGCCAATGGGTGACGCTGCCCAGCAACGCCGACACTGCTCAGCGCAGCCTGGAGCTCCCCACGAGTTTCCAGCAGTGCCACAGAATGACACCCTTCTATGTCGGAGAAGCCACTCAAACCCCCTACAGCCGTACCCTACTTCAGCCCAAATCTCACTTTCTCACTCAAGAAACAAGAAAATTCTTCACGTTCAAAGAAAATGCTGTTCTAAAACAAATGCACCCAGCACCAGGCAATTTACAACCTACATGTCATACAAAAACCAACCAATAAGACAAACCTTGTTCTGTTGAACCAGGTAACAACCTCTCACACAGCTTCTTTGAGATGCACCAGCAGCAGCTGCTACTGGCACCACAGCTCAGGTCCCCATGTCATTTGTAGGGTGGCCACATTCCAAAACAGCAAAAAGGCAGAGATGTTTATAGTAATTTCTCTGCGTCCACTGGATGTTCTGCAATTATCTTCCACCAATACTACTTCTAATAAATAGAACTAGGGGGGGAAAAAAGGCCTTGAGCTGCAGTGGGTAGCAGGATGAAATGAGTCCCCAGGGTAATCACGTAACACAACAGCACAGCTCTGGACAAGAGAACATCAGGCACCAACAGCTATTACCTGTGCGTGTCACAGCACTGCCACGGGAACAGTCTGTGTTCACAGCGATGAGCTACTGAGCATTTAGAAAAGCAATTAAATTAAAAACTTTCATATGCTAATGAGGAGATAATTTGAGTTCAAAGTAAGGTGAAGGGGTAATTTGATGCAGAGGGAAAACAAGTTTTAATAGGTCTTACATTCAAAAAAAAAAAAAACCCTACACATACAGATGTACCAGCAACTGGAAGAGAATCATAAAGGTTGGAAGAGACCTCTCAGGTCATCTAGTCCAACCCTCAACCCATCACCACCACACCACTAAACAATGTCCCCCTGTGAAAGCTGAAGTCAACATCCCTGCTCCATAAATGATCATACTACAGACACTTTTCTGCTTTTAAAATAAATGAAATAGAATAAAACAAACAAAGGCACAAGTTAGTCACTGGAACAACTTACCCAACAGCTTGGGCCATTACTGGAACTCTTGCACAAGGTGTGTTTGGGTGGGGGGTGCACTTTTTAAAATAACAAAAAAGTAGACTTTTTGTTATAAAGAGGATGTTCTAGTCTAAATAAAAGGTTAAAGTAAGTCCTAAGGTACAGCACACATTCTACAGCGAATCACAAAGGTTTACCACCACCCTTTCAAAACTCATCAGAATTGTAGGTTATTTTAAAGTGAAGCCCCCCAAGCATATCCATGTGTTAACAACTCCTTTCCCATTTTAGCAGATACTCTCAGAGTGTAAAATGCAGTTTTATTTAAGCTGATTTATTTGGTCTCTCTTTTAACAAAGTTGTTCTGGAAAGGGAAAATCCAAAGATTAATCAGGTACTGAATACGAGGATTTGTCTAATTTATTTTTTTTTTTAAATCAATGGATCAAAACAAATTTTAAGAAATATAAAAAGACCCTGTTAAGTCTCCTCTGTCTACTTTGAATTTGGAGAAAATATCAAATCTTAAAAATCGCTATTCCAATGCCTTGAGGAGAAAAAGTTGCGATGCCATCAATCACCTTGGAAGCAACAAAAAAAAAAAAAATCGAATACTTCAAGCACATAAGACTCCACCCAGAGAAATGCAACGCAGCAAGCCTCTCTGGGAAAACACCAGCTCCTCCACTGGAGAGGCAAACTAACACTGCGTGCTGTACGAGCACCCCAGGCACCCCAAAGCCATCCAGCGGCCCATGCAAGGCGCACGCTCAGAACCCAGCTGCGGGCCGTCCTCCTTCCACTGCCCGCGGTGTGCTGAGACGGGCAGCAGCCCACAGCCACTTCTCACCAGCCCAACGCTTCCTCCTGCCACAACGCCCTCATGACATGGAGCACTCCAGGAGGGCAGTGGTCCACAGAACATGATCTTACTGTTCACCTGATGAACTCAGGGGCCACCTCTGAAGAGCTGGTGATCTCACTACACATTAAGCCATACTAACATCTTTTTCTCCGCCTTCTAACAACTACAGTAGGGAAAACTGCAGCTGAAACACAGCAATCATTACGCACTACTTTTTTCTCTCACTACCGTAGCATGCTGACCCTTAAGAGCCTTCTGACATCACTACTCCTTTCACTGCCTGCTCTCCCTGCACACAGATCAATTTCCTATTCCCGCACATACCTCTAAATGCCCTAACAGCTGTGTACTTGGAATACACCTATTGGAAGTAATGCATGTCACAGGGTAAAGAGGGAACTACTCTGCCTTTTCACCATGAATCCTATGAATCCTTTTCATAGGATTTCCTCCCTCTCAAAATGTACTTCTGCATTATATGCTTTTGACAAAGAAATACACTGCTCAGGAAATAACTGCTCCAAGTGCAGCAGGACACAGCTCCAAAAGGTCCAGTACGAGTTAAGGCTGCTCCTTAGCTTTCAAGCTGTACTGTCTGAAGAAATGAAGTCTTTTACTTTTAACTCTACTAAATAAGCCAACGCCATGTGTAAACTTTTTAAAATACACAGTTCTGTAGGAGTAAGTATCCTTGCTTGCAGAAATCACAACACCCAAGGAACAACGATACCTAGGTGTCAGAATCACAACATCCCTGTCACCATGAACTCCGCATTCTTTGGCTTCAATATCAGACAGCAACAGCATAGCCATGAACAGCAACAGCAGTGCATCTCAAAGACGTGTGATACAGACTGGAAGAAGTCCACTATGAAGACGTCTTCCACCTCTCCTTCCTAAATGGCATCTAATGAATGCACACAATTAACTGAATTAACCCAGCGCAAATGCATATACGAGGTCTCACGTGAGACCTCACCTGGAGTATTGTGTCCATTGTGGGNATCTCTAAGGTCCCTTCCAACCTGAACCATTCTATGATTCTATGAAACACTATAGAATGAGTTTCTCACTTCCTAACTGGATTCCTTCTCATACTGACTGCAATGATTTCATTAAATAAAATGTAAATAACACAAAATCACATATCATGCCAATCAGATTTCAGAAATTTAGTTTTCTTTACCTCTCCTGCAAGCTTGCTAGAGGAAAAAGGTAAATCAAGTGCACACAGAGTAAGCGAAAAATTTTCTGCACTGGATTACGTGCCAAGTAGCAGCTGTCACACGGTGAAACTTGCACCTTTAAGGCTACGCAGGAGCTTGAGGAAGGCCATTTCAGCACCCAGAGCCGAGCTTTAGAACCCTGACAGATGCCAAACGTTGCAGCTGCTCCGCATCAGCTTTCCAGATGGTAACCCACATTAGCAGTCAGTCGTAGATCATGTTCAAAGTATTCTGCCTCTCTCCTCCCTTTGATTTAAGGGCTGTCACTGCACGTCAGGCAAAATATTTACAAACTATTGCTAATGGACACCATCAGTATGGTTAAGGGCAGCAGTATCCCAGCCGAAGGTAAAGGGGAGCAGGAGGAGTACATCAGCCACAGTTCCTTCCATCGCTCTCTCCCCCCTTGAATGCAAATATCCACAGAATAAAAATAAAACCTCAAGAACCCACGTTGCCCTGATTATGCAGACACATTTAACACCAGTTTGCTAACGGTTTTGACACCTGCACTTTTATCCAGTCCAACAACGTACGCTCCTGACTCTACGCACAAGAAGAGACCCGTAAAATATTTCAGAGAAAAAAAAATCACAAGTTTTTTTTTCTTTAAAAAAAAAAAATATTTGGCAGACATCCCATTTAGTAAGTGAGGTTTAAAATCCAAGATATGACTAGAGAAATCCCCTTGCCACCTGAGAACATCTCCCCACCCCCCCCAGTGAATGGGAGGAAAGAAGACCCTTTTCAGAGTGAAATATCCTGGAATTAGTTTAAGCCTAATCTCTGCAATTCCTCCGATCTTCTACACACGGAACTGCACGAGCCAAGTTTAAGCCCAAGCACAGGGGAGTTGCATCAGAAATCAGCAGTGGAGAACGTGGCAGCTGCAAACAGGGCCTCCAGAAGAGGTTCCAGATCTGACGTCTCCATCTGCTGATCTTGTTTCAATTGAGGAAAAACCATTTGCGATTCTGCACCCACATTAAGTTTCTGCTATGTAAGCTACATGCAGAGCTGGATTCCGGGGTACAGGAGGGGCTTGATTTCTTGTCCAACTTACAAAACGAAGGACTCCTGTCCGCTGAAGGTTCACAGTAACCTCGTGGAAACAAAAAGACAGACAGGATCCCTCAGGAGAAAGAGACACTCCCTCAAATTCACTTCGGCACAGGTTGCTTAGTTTTAAGAGCCGAAAGCAACACTAATATGAACTGCAAATAAACCTCCATTGTCCAAAGAAATGCAGCGAGTCCTTCCTGAACACCACACCTAGCACGCTTTCTGCTCATTGCTGATGGCAGTGGGATATCTAACTGGAAACACAATGGATTCCAAAGAGAGAGATGAGGAGGCCTCATGAGCTTGAACGCAGTGCTGAACCGGGAGGAGCTGGGGGCAGAGCTGGGGGGGTTCGAGTAACACAGGACAGCACAAAAACATGAGCAAAGAAAACAGAAGTAAACACAAAAAGGAAACGTTTAGCAGAAGGAAAGACGCCCTACCTAGAGAGACCACGGTCCCAGATCTACAGAACAGAAACAGAAGAATATCCAAAGCTCTCTCCAACCTAATTTACTAAGTCAGACTTTGAAATGAGCTTCCTACCAGATGCAAACTGAACTTCACAAGAAGCCTGAAAAGTGCTATTTCTTGAAAGTTTAAAAACCACAAGTGTCATGCGACCAGAAGCAGCACTGCTAACTTGATCCAAAATACTATTTAATCTGTGCTTCAAAGACAGCAGCAGGAAGGAGGAGGAAAAAAAGTAAAAGCAAGAGCTACAGTACCATGCTCAGCTTTGCTTTCTTGCTCACATGGGAAATCCCCATCAGCAAGTTAAAAATACCCATCTCATTTTGTAATTGCTTGCACTCCAAAGCAATGTTATCAGCAAAGACATCACTGAAGAAAAAAAAGGAGGGAGGAAGAGGGAAATCGTACACAGAAATGGCAAGAAAACAGAAATGATGGTGGATGAATCTGGCTCCCGCCCTGCAGCACGTCTGCGGAACGAAACAACGCACAAAAAGGGCAGCCTGAGGCTGACGAGGCGGGGAGTGGCTGATCTGAGCTTTGCACTGCTAAGAAAACCATTCCAGCTACGAAGGGCTCGAGCAGACTATCAGCTAAATAACTGACTGAACTGGTAGGGTCAGAAACAGGCACGGCAGCAGTTTCCGTCAGATTCACATCACGCTTTAAAAACAAAACTGGTTACATAACTGCTGATTCCACTATCCAAAATGTACTGGCCAAGGAAAATTTAAGCTTATTTTAAGTGGACTAAAGCTCCTATCTGCAGGATAAATCACACAGATGGCAAAATGCTCGTCCAGGCTCTCTGCGTGCTACCTCACCACCTTGGAAGGGCTCACTGAACACGATCCATCTGCCCCAAGCACAAGCTGGAAGGCCTGGCTATGACTCTGCAAGTTAAAGGTCCTTCCAGTGAAGGGGAAAAAAAAAAAAAAAAAAAAAAAAACAACTTCAAGTGAGCACTTGTTCAAGGAAGGAAATACAGGAACAGCTTTCAGGACAGGGCCCATCTCTGCCATACCCAAGCTTAACACCCTCCCACACTGCAGCCAGGTGCCTCGCAGCGAGGCCCTCTGGCCCCGTGACCGCACTGCAGCCAAGGGCAAGCACTGGCTCCCACACTCAGCTCTTCAGGGCAGGTTAAATGGCAGGTGACAACTTCCCACAACTTGCTCCTCCATGTCAATATCCCCATGCTATCAGCACTAGAATTAGGAAAATGCTACTGGTGCTACTCAATTTGCAAGCCCCACAATGCCAGTTCTCCAAGCCCAGGCCTCGCACTCATTCCCTCCCCATCTCTGTACACCACAATTTCCTGCACTGCCTCACCTACACCGCAGCGAGCTCCCAGCACACCTCCTGCCATTCCTCCCCCTAACTTCACACCTCATTCTCTCCTGCACTAGGGTTCACGCAGGCCCTTTCTCTTCCACCAGTGTTTTCTCCCAGCTTTGTAACTGCTACACACAGGAGAACACGCACACAGCTCTGACGAGAAACTCAACTCACAGACACCAGCAGCCTCCTCAGCACTGAGTTAAAGGCAGACTTCCACTCCACCTCTTGTGCCAACGTGCAATCCACATGCATTTGGTTGCAAAGCAGTGGAGTTTTTGCACCTTCAGAGCATCATAACCACCAAGGAAGCCTCAGCTGTTCCACCTGCTTATCTTCTGATGATTTTCGTTTCTTTCAGACTGCAGTCTCCTAAGCTGCACATTTTTCCTTCTGGCAGGTGAGACACTGATACGCGTACCAGCTCTGAACGCCAAGAGAAAAAAACAATACTGTCAACTCCATGCCGCTGCTCGTTTTCCACAGCACTGAAAGCAAAAAGGCCGTCTGACTACGGACTGCAGGAACGGCAGCCTGCACGTGCCTGCATTAGGCTGATTTTCAGAAAGCACAGATGACAGCTTCTGCAGATGCATCTCATTTGTTTAGGGGGGCACATTTTATTCCCGCATTCTCCCTACATATTCCACTGCATGCATCTCCTCGATTTTTCGGTTTTGCTTTGAACCATACAAAATCCTTTCCATCTAGCCGGCTGCCATACCTGCAGTCCGCCTACATTTTTCTCTCCTTCCATCCTACTCTTCCTCTGTCCTTCCTTTTCTACAGCACCTACCTACACGTCTTTCTCCCCACACCAAGATCAGAATCCCCTCCCTCTCACACAGCTTTTATATGCCAGTTCCTCCCTCCTTCATGTCAGGATCTCAAATTCACTCATTCCAAAATAGCATTGCACCCTGAACCCCTCTGGTGTCATCACCTTGTCTACGCCACCCCCCTCCTGCCCTAACGCATCACTCTCCATCTTCCTCCGTAGTGAGGATGCTGCATTCCCACCCTCCCTTCCTCGCCAGGATCCTTTTCTCTCTGCGTCAAAACTGCATTTCTCCTTTCCTCCCTTGAAGGTTCATTATTCACACAACCAACAGCACAAGCCTATCTTCCATCTACAGTCCCACACAGGAGCACTTGTAAAAGGCCAGCTGCTCTCAGGGGTCCAGTGCATCTCTCACTTTCTTATGGCCTCCTCTCAAGAAGACGCACAGCTCAAGAAATCCCACGTTTTTCAGTTCTGTACAAAACAACGTCACCGAGTTACAGCTATAGAAACCACTTCCTCTGAACAAATCCAAAGACCTTGATGCCATAAAGGGACGATTTGCCTTGGAAAATGTGATTTGTGACCTGTACTCGGGCTTTTGAAAATAAATTAAGAGGTGAAAACATCTGTTCTGAGCAAACAGCAACTAAAACATTAAGCACTTGTGCCCACCTGTACATCGCTGTTTGAGAGAACATCCTTCCCCGACCCAGGACCTCCTCTGTAAGGTCCCGGGAGGGTTCAGCTAATGATTACTCTGTTGACCCCCGCCCCCCCCCCCCACCGCCACCCTNNCCCCCCCCCCCCCCCCCCACTGTCATCATTCCTTTTTACCAACAAGCCAGGATACTCCACCCCGTTACCCAGTATTGTTCTCAGGATGTATTAACACGGTGTAGCACTGACAGGGCACCATGGCAGTCCCAGCAAATATGGCTGTCACTTCCACATTTTGGCAAGGAGGATGTCATGGGAGCTTCTTAGCAGCTACCATTGACAACAAAAAGGTTTCAACAACATTAAACGTGTACTGAAACATCAAATGTGTACTGAAAACTTCTAAAGACTTACCCCAATTTGTATTTTGGACAGGAACGAGGAAAAGACTAAAACTGAAATAATTGAAAGCCCTAAAATGGCACCCTCAGAGCCCACCTGTGCAGCAGCAATGAAAACCTCAAAAGGAAGATGCATGCCATGTGATAAACCAAAAGAATATAATTCAAATAAAGAAAAAATCCAAAGGTAAGTGAATCTGAATGCCTAAAACAGCCAGAGGCTAAGATACTGGTGGGAACTCGCAGGAAGCGCAGCGGGGTGGCTGCACACTGCGATCAATAGACAAAGATGGCACACTGACCACCGGTCTCCACGGCTCACCCTGTAAGCACGGCGTGCAGGCCATCGTCAGAGCAACCCACGGGTATGGTTCAGTAGTTCTGTGGGAAATATTGGTGGTAGTCTGACAGTAGGACTAGATGATCTTGTAGGTCCTTTCCAACTTACTGTTTCTATGATTCTATGAACCTAAGCCTACATAAACACTGTAATATATCTTTCCCTTGAAAGAAACTTTGCTGAAGCAAACATTTCAAGCTCTTTGTTTTTCAATGTAAGTGTGACAGCACTGACATCTGGTTTAAGGTCAGTGGAGAAAAGGAAAGCAAAAGCTGAAATAAAAGCCTATTCCTGCAAAGCCCTGCACCTCCTGGGCACCTACAACCCCCCCACCCCCAAGCAGGCAGTCAGCCCCTGCCCTGTCCCACCCGTCCCCCCCTGTCCCTGCCAAGGAGCACACCCCACGCTGCCAGCCCGGGGGATGGAGCAGCCGCCGGGTGAGGGGCTGGCGGCAGCACACCTGCCCTCTGACTGATATTCAGCGGCTTCACCTGTAAAATTAACAGCCCAACCAGTGGGGCTCCTTCGGATTTAATTCTTAATAAACACAGATCTTTATGAACACGGGGCCTTCCCCGCAGCACTGGCAGCAGCTCGGCTCTGCCCGCAGACCCCAGCGAGGCACCGGGCTCCCGCATGTCCCTAATAGGGAAGGGAGCCCGAGGCATCCCGGCCTGACGCCACGGCTCCACACCCCCTTCCCTGACAGCACCGGAGCGGCCGCTGCCCACCCCCCCAGCGCCGCCCGCCCGCGCTGCCCTCGCCCCCCCTCACCCCGCGCCCCTC
>WBMW01003519.1:0-20278 GCA_013396635.1 Penelope pileata | reverse complement strand
CTTTTCACATCTTTCTTTCTCTGACTTTCACTTTTGACATATAAGTGTAATATCACTCTGAGTCGCTGTTTGACTTTGTTTCTGGGTAATTTCATTTCAAGTCACTATCTGACCTTGTTTCTGGACATAAGGGTTATATTGTTAGAAATTTGGCCAACCTGCTATCTTTTGTAATTCTGCCAAGTTTACATAGGGTTAGTAACATTGTGAGTTTTGCCGAACCACTATCTGTTGTAATTCTGCTGAGTTTTAAGTAAATCTGTGATTTGTCTGAACCTCTTGAGTAACTATTGTTAGTCCTGGTTACTGCATGGAGAATTAAAAGGTTGACCTCACCCTAGCACACCAAGTGGGGTGGGACAATAGCAGATTGACAGTCACACAGCCTTAGGGACCATTGTTATTTCCCTGAAATCAGCATGATGACTTCCATTGTTTCCAAAGCTGTCAGATCATTCCTAGAAATGTCTTTGTCAATGAATGAGAAAAATCTCAGCTGAGATTATATAGTCACATTTAACTCAGCCTAAGTTCTTTTTCTCTTTCTCTTCATCTTTTCTGTGTCAAGCAAGCTTCTGTGCCAGACAAATTAAACGTGTATTTGGGAAATTCAAGGGAAGATGAGGTGTGGTGGCATTCCTCTTGCTTTAACAACAGGACAGTCAGACAGAACATGAGTCATTGCTATATTCTGCAGTCTGTGAAATGGCTAATATTAAGAAAATTTCAGAAGTGGAACAACCTTATTTCAGTCTTCTTTCTTTCCTGTCATCTTTATATACACACAGAATACATCATACTGGACTGCTAGCCATGGTAAAACTCAATTTACATAAACGTGTTTCATGAATTGAACGTGTATTTTTTTCCATCCAATTCTTTGGGTTTCTAGAACTGTCAATGCAGAGCTGAAGCTTTTTTATAGTTATAAATGTCATTCACAGTGGTAGGTTATGCTTATTCATTTGCTTAATTAGTTCATTTATCAAATGGATGTGTTCCATTTTAGAGAAGCCTGATTAGAAGTCTGTCTTTTCAGTAGATTGGTTGGACTCCAGCTCAGCTCTGAGTTCATTTCATGAAAACTAGCCAAAATGTTCACAGAATGAAGACATGAGCCTGATCGATCTCTAGTTCCTCCTGTTGTGTTCACAAGAACATTAATAACAAGTAATTTTTCTGAAATTACAGAAAATTAGGATTTTTCTTTCATTTGTCAGCTGAGAGCAGAGTTAAAATTGGCCTCATTACAATTGTTATTTATATTGGATTGGTTTCATTGTGCATGCTACAAAAGCATAATACAAAGTCTTTCAACGACCTTAAATTCTAAAGACAGAAGACAGAGGGTGAAAGGAGGAATGGAGACTCAGAAAGGTGAAGTGACTGCTTAGAGACCACAGAGCAAGTCACAACAAAGCCAAAAATAGAATGTCTCTTGTCTTTCAGTTCACATTGTCTCCAAAATGTCCAGTAAAAGTTCACCAGTTCTCTGAAATAAGTTTTCTAAGTGTTGAATACCAGTTATTTCACTGTCAATTGAGTTCACATCTACTGTTTTCTTGACGCAAATTCCAGCCATTTTTTGGGTGCATAATATGCTTTCTTCCTCTGCAGCATTTATCACAGTACTTCAAAAAATAAACATACTAAAGCCATGTTAACATAAAGCATGTATTACCATATGAATTGAACAATATTCTGGTTGAACAAAATGGTCACTGGAACAAATCAACCTTTACATGTATGTTGGTAATAATTTGTGCATATTTCTCTTAAAAACAGCTAATGTTGAGGGAAATCAAGTAGCTATATTTATGCTGTGAAAAGGAAGACTGAAGCAGTACCCATAGAATGAGTTCTCTCATAATTGCTGTATTTAATAGATTATGAATAAATAAATTGCAATCAAAGAGAGTCTGAGTGTTCATGACAAGATAAGAACAATGTGCAAGACACTTGGGAGTTGTTAGAAGGATAATGATTGGATTTTGCTTATCAGCATACTTTTTTTCCAAAGATGCAACATTTTTTTTCCAAACAGCCTAAAGCAATGGTAGAGCAAAACCATTTCCAGGAGTGAAACTGCAAAGCAAACATAGCATGTCTACTGGGATAGTTACTAGAAGGAATAATTGGAGAACTAGGTCACAGAGAATGATGAAGTATCTAGTTCCTGGGATCTAAAGGAAGAGTGGACCCACATGGCTAATTGTCAACAGTCACCAGAACTCAGTAATTTGGTGAGACCATTCTATACAACATTCAAAGTTTGATCTGTCATTGTAGTGCCCTAAAAACTCAATACATCCTTCAAGCATAAATAACAGATAGCATGAAACAAGAGTGGAAGGTAGTGAGAAGCTACTCCACAGCTTAGTACAACCATAATAATCCACTTTTATTTAATAACTTCGTGATTTTTTCTGAAATTTATAGCACAATTTGAGCATCACTACAGCCCAGATTGCCTCCAGTCTTAATCTCGTTAAAGAGGGTAAGAGTCTTCTCAAGATGCACAACAAGTTCTTTGCTTCAGTCTTCATTGGCAGCCAGACTTCTTCTGTTTATCACATCCCCGAACCTCACATCCCTGAACCTCAAGGTGAGGAGTGGGGGAGCAAAATCTCTCCTACAGTAACAGCAGAACAAGTCCAAGAACACCTCACGAGACTGAATGTGTATAAGTCTATGGGGCCTGATAACATTCATCTAGATGACTGGAAAAAGGGAAATGTCACTCCTAGCTTAAGAAAAGGAGAAAGGAAGACCTGGGGAACTCACTGGAGGCCAGTGAGCCTCATCTCTATGCCTGGGAAGATCATGGAGCAGATTCTCCTGGAAGACATCTTAAGGCACATAAAGGATGAGCAGGTGATCCAAGACAGCCAGCATGGCTTCAGCAAGGGCAGATTGTGTCTGACCAATCTGGTGGCCTTCTATGATGGAGTGACGGCGTCAGTGGACAAAGGGGATTTTTTTGCAAAGTCTACCTGGACTTGTGCAAGGCCCCACACCACATCCTTATCTCTAAATTGGAGAGACATGGGTTTGAAGGGTGGACTATTTGATTTACGAGGAACTGGTTGGAAGGCCGCAGCCAAAGGGTTGTGATCAATGGCTGTATGTGTAGGTGGAGGCCACTGACGAATGGTGTCCAGCAGGGGTCTATCTTGGGTCTGGTGCACTTCAACATCATTATCAATGACACAGATGATGGAATTGAGTGCACCTTCAGCAAGTTTGCTGATGACACCAAGCTGAGTGGTGCAGTTGATACAATAGAAGGAAGGGATACCATCCAAAAGGACTTGAACAAGTCTGAAAAGTGGGCCCATGTGAACCTTAAGAGATTCAGTAATGTCAAGTGCAAGGTGTTGTACTTGGATTGAGGCAATCCCAGATATGATTACAGAGTGGGAGAAGAAATCCTTGAGAACAGCCTTGCTGAGAATGACTTGGGAGTACTGATGGACAAAAAGCTTGACATGAGCCAGCAGTGTATTCTTGCAGCCTGGAAGGCTGATGGTATCCTGGGCTCCATCAGAAGAGTGATGGCCAGCAGGGAGAGGGAGGTGTTTGTCCCTCTCTACTCTACCCTTGTGAAACGCTAACTGAAATACAGTGTCCAGGGTTGGGGCCCTATCTTAGTTTCTACTGGGACAGAAGTTGATTTTTCTCATAGTGTCTGTTATGATACTACATTTTGGTTTAGGAAAATAAACAATACTGATAACACTCTAATGTTTTCAGTCATTGCCAGGCAGCACTGCACAGAGCCAAGAATATTTCAGTTTCTCAGCGTCTTGTACTGCCCTGCCAGCAAGATGGCTGGGGGTGCACAAGGGGCTGGGAGGGGACAGAATCAGGACAGTTGACCTAAACTGGACAAAGGGATATTCCATATCATATGACATCATGTGAACTATAAAACCGAGCAGAGTTAGGTGGGGGGCTACTGCTGCTCAAGGACTGGCTGGGCATCGGTCAGCAGGTGGCCAGCAATTGCTTTGTGTATTACTCGTTTTCATGTATATATATATATATATAATTTTCATTACTATAATTTCTTTTTCTTCCTTCTGTTAGTAAATAGTTTTTATCTCAACCCATGAGTTCTACTTTATCTTTTCCTAATTCTCTCCCCAATCCCACAGTGGGAGAGAGGTAAGCAAATTACTGTGTGGTACTTTCCTGTCTGACAGGTCAAACCACGACAGGCTGCCAACACAAGAAAAACACAGAGCTTTTGAAGTGGGTCCAGATGAGGGCCACAAATTAAGAATCGCAGAATTGCAGAGGTTGGAAGGGACCTCTAGAGATCATCGAGTCCAACTCCCTGCCAAAGGAGGTTCCTTACAGGAGGCCGCACAGGTAGGCATTCAGGCAGGTATTGATTATCTCCAAAGAAGGAGACTCCACAACCTCTCTGGGCAGTCTGTCCCAGTGCTCTGTCACCCTCACCATGAAAAAATTCTTATTCATATTTGAGCAGAATTTCCTAAGTTCCAGTTTTTGGCCGCTGCCGCTTGTCCTATCAGTACACACCACTGAGAAGAGCCAAGCCTTGTCCACTTGCCTCTCGAACTTGAGATATTGATAAATATCGATCAGATCACCTCTCAGTTTTCTCTTCTTCAGGCTGAATAGACCCAGGTCTCTCAGCCTTTCCTCGTAAGCAAGATGCTCCAGGCCCTTTATCATCTTTGTTGCCCTCCACTGAACTCTTTGTAGGAGGTCCCTGTCTTTTTTGTACTGGGGGCCCCAGAACTGGATACGGTGTTCGAGGTGAGGCCTGACCAGGGCAGAGTAGAGGGGGAGGATCACCTCCATCAACCTTCTGGCCACTCTCATTTTAATGCACCCCAGGATCCCATCGGCCTCCTTGGCCACCAGGGCACACTGCTAGCTCGTGGCCAACCTGTTGTCTGCCAGGACATTCAGGTCCTTCTCTGCAGAGCTCTTCTCCAGCAGATCAGCCCCTAAGCTGTACTGATGCATGGGGTTATTCCTTCCCAGGTGCAAGACGACTCTACACTTGCTTTTGTTAAACCTCATCTGGTTTCTCTCTGCCCAGCTCTCCAGTCTGTCCAGGACTTGCTGAATGGCAGCACAGTCTTTCGATGTGTCAGCCACTCTTCCCAGCTTTGTATCATCAGCAAATTTGTTGAGGGTCGACTCCATCCCTTCATCCAGATCATTGATGAAGATGTTGAAGACCAGACCCAGCACCGAACCCTGAGGAACACCCCACTAGTTACAGCCTCCAACTGGACTCTGTGCCACTGATCACAACTCTCTGAGCTCAGCCAGTCAGCCAGTTCTCAAACCACCTCACCCTCTACTCAACTATCTCGCACTTTCTAAGCTTCATTAGAAGGATGCTGTGGGAGACAGTATCAAATGCCTTGCTGATGTCAAGGTAGACAACATCCACTGCTCTTCTCCCACCTACCCAGACAGTGATGACACAGAGTAGAAAGCTACCAGGTTGCTCGAGCACAATTTCCCCTTGGAAAATCCATATTGACTACTCCTGATAAACCTTCTTCTCTTCCAATTGCTTGGAGATGGCATCCAGAACAAACTGTTCAATCGCTTTTCCAGGGACAGAGGTGAAGCTGAGCTGCCTGCAGTTTCCTGAATCATCCTTCTTGCCCTTTTTGAAGACTGGATTGACATTGGCTATCCTCCAGTCTTCAGGCATCTCTCCAGTTCTCCAAGATCTTTCAAAGATGATAGAGAGAAGGGTTCAGCCAGCAATCACTTCTGCCAGCTCCCTCAGCATGTGTAGGTGCATCCCATTGGGGCCCATGGATTTGTGCATTGATTTTGGCTAGGCACTTTCAGAACATCTCTTCCTCGATCAAAGGGAAGCTTTCCATTTCCCAGAATCTCTCTCTTACCAGAAGGGTCCAGGATTCCTAAAGGGAAGTCTTTGTAGTAAAGACTGAAGCAAAGAAGGTCTTCAGTATCTCCACCTTCTCAGCATCACCTGTCACCAGGACACTCACCTCATTTAGTAGCAGACCCATATTTTCCCTAGTCTTCCTTTTACTGTTGACATACTTAAAAAAAACTTTCTTGTTATCCTTTATCTCCATTGCAAGATTCAATTCCAAGTCTGCCTTAGCGTCCCTTGTTGCATCTCTACAGGCCCCGACAACATTCCTACATTCTTCCCAAGTGGACAGGCCCTTTTTCTACATTTCATGGTTCTTCTTCTTCCCTTTGAGTTTATCCATGAGCTCCTTGCTCATTCATGCAGGTCTCCCACAACCTTTCCGTGATTTCTTACTCTTAGGGATGCACTGATTCTGAGCATGGAAGAAGTGGTGTTTAAATGTTGACCAGCTCTCATGGGCCCCCTTACCTTCTAGCACTCTAGCCCATTGGATAACTCCAAGTAGGCCCTGGAAGAGGTCAAAGTTGTCTTTCCTAAAGTCCAGGGTATCAATCTTACTTATTGCTTTGCTTCTTCCACTCAAGATCCTGAACTCCACCATCTCATGGCTGCTGCATCCCAATCTGCCCCCAACCTTCACAATCCTAATAAGCCTGTCCTTGTTGGTAAGAACAAGGTCCAGTAGCACACCCCTCCTTGTTGGCTCCTCCAACACCTATGTCAGAAAGTTATCTTCAACGCATTGCAGGAACTCTCTGGACCATGCATGCCTGGCTGTGTAGCTTATCCAACAAATACCAGGCTGATTAAAGTCCCCCATAAGAATCAGTGCCTGGGATCACGAGGCTATTTCCAGCTGCATGTAGAAGGCCTCATCAACTTCTTCATCCTCTTCAGGTGGCCTGTAGTACACCCCCACAACAGTGTCACTCATACTAGCCTGCCCCTTAATTCTCACCCACAAACTCTCCACTTGTTGATCATTGTCCCGCTCCGATTATCGGAGTGAGGGGAGATTCNGACATCAGTCAGACAGCAGCAGCTAGGCAGCTAGCAAGCAGCTAGCAGGTAGCTCCTAGATAGCTCCTGCTTTGGAGGTCTTTTTATCCTCCTTTTTGGCCAGCATGACATTCCTGGGCACCCAGGTATGTCACATATCACACGAACGGGCATGGACGGTGCAAGCCTAAGCTTGCCCTTTCCCTTGGGTGGTTGCCTCCCTCACGGTGCCAGGCTGAAAGGCTGCTCAATGGCCGTTTAGCGGCTGCTTGTCTCTCATTGTCCCTGGTCTGCAAGCCTTCGGGCAGGTGGGCAAACTTTGAGACAAGAGAGTTCTCACAGCAAACTTTGAGACAAAAGATTCCAAAACAGTCTCTTACAATCATCCACCCTCAGGTGCAGCTCAATACATTCTTGTTTCTCTCTCAAATAAAGAGCAACTCCACCATCTCGCCTCACTGGCCTGTCTTTCCTAAAAAGGACATAGCCATCCATGACAGTATTCCAGTCATGTGAGCTGTCCCACTGTATCTCCATGATCACAGTGAGATCATGGTCCTGTGACTGAACGCAGATCTCTAGCTCTCCTGTTTAGAGACACTTCAGGGAGACAGAAGGTGCAGGTATCCCTAGAGGGACGCAAGAAGATTTTGGATGGGCTATTGGCAATGTTACCTTCTCTGAGGAGTCCTCACAAGATCTTATGGGACCATTTGGAGGGGGCCTCAGTGCTCCCCAGCAAGAAGCCCCCAGTTAATGAGACTCTTCACCCTTTCTTGGTGGCACAAGTTTTGATACGATTTCCCAAGTGGCCCTGCTCAATATGCTTATTCCTGAGTTCTTCTTGAGTTCTCAATATGCTTATTGCTGCCTGGGTTCTGACTGCTTTCCAGACCCTCATCTGTTTCCATCCCCAGAGACTGGAATCTGTTGCAAAGGGGCACTGTGGGGGTTGGAGGGTCCAGCCCCCTTCACCTTACATGTTATCTTGTCCTTTATCCTCCAGGTAGGAAGATGGTTTAGCTACTTCCTTTCCCCGGGACTTAGGAGGGGACTGCCAGTCAGCATGTATCAACTCAAACCTCCTCTTATTTATCTCCCTCTCAGATTCCCAGTTGCCTCTCAGCCTGGTAAATAAAGATGATTAGGGGACTGGAGCACCTACCCTGTGAAGACAGGCTGAGGGAGGTGATCCCTAAAGGAAGGTGACCTCTGAAGCAGCCAAGTTCTAAATGGTTTTCAAGCTGATGGCATCCTGTTAAATTAGATTTTACTTCTGGTAAACTTGATAGAAAAAAAATGGTGCCTCGTTCTTTTAAAACTTCGAATCTCTTTTATTTGGATTACAGAGATAAGGAACAAAGTAGATCCTCTCTCCACAGTAATTTGCTTATATGCACGAAGTTTAATGAGATGCGAATTTGGGTGAGATTTTACCCAGAAATTTGGTGAGAAAGGTAGGTACAAAAACATACCTCACTTATCACAGCTTGGTTGATTCTTCAAGGAAAATGCATAATAATAATAACTCTTCATACTGTATGGGATTGAGCTCCAAAAGATACCTAGTCATTCTTGTTTGAGAGCTTAGTATGATAATATAGATACTCATTACCATAAACATAATCTTATAGCATCACATTAAGATCAGAAGAAACAATCACAAAAGGAAACTAAAATGATGATTAAGGAAGATAATAAAGGGGAAAGTAGTTTAAGCAAGATCATCAAAGAGGTGGGAAGAAACCTAATTATTTTCAGAAACCAACTTACAAACTACCTAACAATTGCTAGTCCTTTGAACTATCAGGTAATTAATGAAATAAGCAAAGGAAATTAAAAAAAAAAAGAAAAGTTTCTACACTTCTATTTACTAGGAAGGACAATGAGGAAATTCTTGACTACACACCATTTTTGTAAGAAATTGATGTGTGGTCTTAAGAAAGGCTAATGCCTCTACGAAAGATGTTATTGAGCAACTCAAAAAAATTCAAGGGCAGTAAATAACTGGGATCAGATGGTGCTGATGCAAGAATTTTGAAGGAATTGAAGTGTGAAATAGCAGAGGAAGCAATGAGGATATCCTTAATAAAACACATACTGTTCCTAAAGATTTGGAAAATTGTTATCTTAGGTTAAAAATAAAATAAAAAATTCCATAGAGGGTCCTGGGCATTACAGACCAATGAGTCTTTTTTCTGCTCCAGGGAAACTATATTGAAATTTAATTAAAGACAGAGTAATACAGCCTTTATGCAACAGGGTATCGTTTCTTTTAAGGGCAAGCCTTCCAAATCTCCTAGAAGTTTTAAATGACAGCGGGAAAAAGAATGGTGCTCCTTTACTGACCAGGCTACTAAAGTTTTATAGGTTCAGCACATTACAAAGCACAGGGGGATCACAGTATACAATCTAATAGATACAAGAACAGAAAAGGTACTTAATTTTACCTTCCTAGAGTCATAGTGTCATGACAGGCAACCAGGTGCTACTGCAGTGCTGAAAATGTAATTACCATCTGAAATGAAGATAATCTCACTCCCTTGCTCCTGAACGCCCTATTCTCAAGAGAAAACATTCTCTGATGACCTTTCCAAACAGAGTTGTATAAGTAAATTCTATTGACTTATCATTGATATATTTTTTTGCTGGGTTTCATAGAAACTGTAAGGGAGGAGTCGTGAAAATTTAACTTTGAATAAGCAGACGCCTACTTTGAAAGGCTGAGAAACATTGCTTTAGGGAAACTACGATCATATTTTGTCATGGCCTCTTTTATTATTGCTAGGATTCCCATTCTCTACCTCACAGATGGAAAAAGGTAACTGCTAGAGGTCCTGAGGTAGCAAGCATTCATCATTAATCTTCCACCACTTCATCCTTCTTCCCATCTTTCATATCTAACTAGAACCACGTAGAGGGGTAATTTCATTTCATGAATGATTATACATTTTAAAATTTGGGTTTAATCCATAATGAAAACAAATCAAAACAAAAATGCCATTTCTTCTTGGTGAAAGAAATTTCAGCCTTATCTCAAATGCTGGAAGATCTGGCTCCCCTAAAATTGTGTATCCCTAAAAGCCCATAACCCATGGTTATGAATTCAGTCCATATGGCTCGAGATTAGCCAACATGGATAACTGTCTCAAGGCTGTAGATTCTGTCAATTAGCTTGGTGTTATAGTACTGGGGAGCTGTGGGCTTCTTCACCTAGTAGCAATTAGAGAGGCTGGCGGCTGTATCAGCCAACCTATTCAGCCAACCTATCTCTAAGTAAAAAGTCAACAGGACACAATGTAACACCATCCCAAAAACACAGATCCCAAAGTAATGTATTCAGAGCTGCATTGCATTCAATTCACGGTCTTGCTTGCTCGGCACAAGGTCGTGGCTCTTGGCACCATGTATAGCCTTGCTTGCAAAACAGCACGCTTAGGAAGCCAAAACTACTGATGGCTTGTGCAAGTGATTTACTTAAGCAAGATTCCCAAAATAAGCAAATCATATATTTTAGGATCAATGTACAAAACATATAAAGCTTTCTTTGGGGTATTTTTACAGAATTCTTAAATTTCAGCAAAACACTGTGCTTAGGCTAATATAATACCCAATTAATATGTATCACACCAATTACCTGAAGATTCAATTCAGTCTGTCTCTACTGCAGAGACTTCATTAAGCTTCATTATTCTTTCTCTTCTATCACACTCCTTTACAAATAAATACTGTACCATAGACCATTGTTTTACTCTGTACACTCCATAGTGCAATTGGTTGTTCTTCAGGCAATACTTCAATACAAATGTTAAAGAACAGTAACATTACCTCCTGGTAATCTATGTACATCTATATACCTCCTGGTAATGTTGGAATCTCCTGCAAAAAGTTCAGCAGAGGGCCGTAAAGATGATAAAGGGCCAGGAGCATCTCCTTTATAAGAAAAGTCTGTGTGAACTGGGTCTGTTCAGCCTTGAGTAAAGAAGACTGAGAGGGGATCTTATCAATGCCTATAAATATCTAAAATGCAGGACGTAAAGGGATGAGGCCAGACTCTTTTCAGTGGTGTGTGGTGACAGGACAAGGGGAAATGGCCAAAAACTGAAGCATAGGAAGTTCTGCACCAATACGAGTAAGAACTTTTTCACGGTGAGGGTGACGGAGCACTGGAACAGGCTGCCCAGGGAGGTTGTGGAGTCTCGTTCCCTGGAGATAGTCAAGACCCGTCTGGATGCCTACCTGTACGACCTGCTGTAGGGAACCTGCTTTGGCAGGGAGTTGGGCTTGATGATCTCTAGAGTTCCCTTCCAATCCTTACAGTTCTGTGATTCTGTGATTAATTTCTTGTAAAATGCAATTATATTAGAAGAGGCTAGAGTTGTTATTTGGAAGAAGATAATGTATTTGTCTACTGTATGATAGATTCGTTTCTTTTTTTTTAATTTCGTAAAATAATTATTTAGTAAAAATGGTCAATACATTTGCACATTCTTATTAGCTTCTTTTGTAAATTAGTAATATATTTATAAATGTTTATTCTTGTCGTGGTTTGAGCTGGCAGGCCTGAAAACATCACACAGCCTTTTGCTGACCCCCCCATCTCCTCCCAGCTGGGATGGGGGAGAGAATTGAGAAATAAGACAGAACTCGTGGGTTGAGATAAAACTATTTACTGACAGAAAAGGAAAATAAAATAAAATAACAGTAATGATAATTATATACAAAACAAGTGATTGTACAAAGCAATCGTTCACCGACCACCACCGATGCTTAGCCAATCCCCAAGCATAATGGACCCTCCGAGCTAACTTCCCTTCCTTATATTACATGATGTCATATGGTATGGAATATCTATTTGGTCAGTTTGGGTCAGCTGCCCCGTTCTTGTCCCCTCCCAGCTCCCTGTGCCCCCCTTAGCTCCTTCACTGGCAAAGGGACACAAGGAGTTATGAATGAAAATGTTCTTGGCTCTTTTCAACACAGCGGGTGTTATCAGCCTTGTTTTCCTTCTAGAACCAAAACACTGCTTCGTACCAGACACTAAGAGAGAAAGTTTCAGTTAGAAACTAAGACAATTCTTGACATAGTGAATGTTATAGCTTCAAAACAAATTATTTTTCAGCTTCGTGTAAACAGAAAAGAGAACTTACTTATGAAGGCTATTTGGTTTCACAATAATAAAACATCTGCTTTCATATCACTGTTCTCACTGTACTTTTCTGTAAAGCAAATATAACAAACTAATGCAAATAATGCTTAGTTTAATTGCCTTATAAAATCTTCATTCAACATGCATTTTAGTCACTAAGTTATTCATTAACAGATAGTTTGCTACGTGAAGATCATATTTCTAATATGTAATGCAATTTATGGAGTATAAAAGTGATCAGAGTACAGAGCTGTTGTATAGGTCATTGACCTATATGGAAATTAATGAAGAAAGGTTCTTAGCTTATGAGTGCCAGAGAAAAAAAAAAGTCATAAATGCAAATATATCATGTTTATCTACGTACATCTTCTCTATTTAAATTGAATCTCAGAGAAAAAATCAATAAATGCAACCTTTCTTTTTTCTACTAAGCACTCTATTATAGGTATCAAAAAAAAAATCAAACAAGAATAGAATCTTTACGTATTACTACCTATCACTTGGGGTGACATTCAAAAATTAAAATGTATCATGACCAATCTTCTAAAAAAACTAACAGTCACAAGAGGCATCCCCATAGCTCAATTCTAGGGCTAGGTCTGCTCAACATTTTTCATCAATGATCTGGATCACACATGTCCAACACCCATGTTTTTGTAGACCTTTGTATTTTTTAAAGTTTTAATAAAAAATATAAACAATAAAAGAAGCTTTGTTACTTAGTTACACTAACTATACTACATATTCTATATGCAGCCCAAGACAAATTGTCTTCACTCAGTGCAGTCCAGGCAAGCCAAAAGGCTGGACATCCATCTGGATGCAGGAGAAGCATACATCCTCAGCAAGCTCACTGTTAATACTAAACTAGGTGGTGCTGTTGACTCCTAGGAAGAACAAGAGGCCTTGTAGTGGGATCTAGATAGATTGGAACATTGGACAATCAGCAACAGTATGAAGTTCAACAAAGGAAAATTCTGGGTTCTGCATTTCGGCTGGAGTAATGCCGAACACAGTTGCAGACTGGCAGATGGGTAGCTGGAGAGCAGCTATGCAGAAAGGAATCTGGAGTACTGGTCAACAGCAGGTTCAACATGATTTAGCAGTGTGCCCTTGCAGCCAAGAGGGCAAACTGCATTTTGGGATACATTAAACACAGCATAGCCAGACAAGCAAAAGAAGTGATTCTCTTGTTGCATTTAGCAGGAAGGACATGCCTTCCTGTTCTTTTACCATCTTTGTTGCCCTCCTTTGGATACATTCAAGTATCCTAACATTATTGTTTATATTTTGGAGCCCAGAACTATACACAGCATTCAAAGTGAGGCCACACTAATGCTAAAGGTTCAACATGGTGTTGCATTTGGGTCAGGGCAATCCCAGATATGTGTACAGACTGGGAGAAGAACTCCTCAAGAGCGGCCCTACAGAGAAGGATTTAGGGATCCTGGCAGTTGAAAAACTTAACATGAGTCAGCAGTGTACACTTGTAGCTCAAAAGGCCAACTGTATCCTGGGCTGCACCAAAACAGGGGTGCCCCCAGGAAGAGAAAGATGATAGTCCTTCTCTACTCTGCCCTCATGATGATCTACCTCGAGTACTGCATCCAGGTCTGGGACTCCCAGCACAAGAAAGATGTGGAGCTGTTGGAGCGGGTCCAGAGGAGGGCCACAAAGTTGATCAAAAATGATAGTTAGCGACCCTGTCCACAGCAGGAGGTTTGGAAGTAGATGATCTTAGAGGTTCCCTCCTTCCTAAGCCATTCTACAATTCTATGATTCTATGATTTACCTTTTGGTTAGCACTGAAGAGATCAAGCAGTTGGACTGGATTTTCTATGAAGGTCCCTTCCAAGTGAACTTCTCTACTCTATTCTACTCTATTCTATTTCACAACACTTTGGATATAACTTCAGGATTAATTAATACAAGCATAAGTTTTCATTTTTCAGGTCAACTTAATTATAGTAATACTGAGACATACTAAGAGAATTCTCCTCTTTATATATAATATAAGAACAGTGATACATATTATAAACCTCCAACATTTCCTAAATATGAATTAGCATTATTTTCAAGTTATTGAAAGAAGTTAAATGTATATATAAGTACCACTAGTGTTCCATTAAATACTTTTTGACATATGAGTTATGAAATGTACTTTTTTTTTTTACAAACATACATTTTTTTTTTACATACTTTTTTTTACAAACATATTTCAGTTTTCAAGTAATGGAAAGTCCAACAGCATCCACCAGCTACTCCAGTGCTTAATACCATTTGCTATTTCTTGAGCCTAAACTAATCTCCCTTCAGTTTCTACTTATTGATTGTTTTTATGCGTCTGAAATGAGTAATCTGATTCTACAATAAATCTATAGTGTGGTGGGAATTTCTATTCAGATTTCTCTAGTGCTCTAAACACTTACAAATACATGTGTTCATTTCATTCATGTTGCTGTTGCCACTAGTGAAACACACCACCCACCACCTCACCGTGCTCACATCCACTGTTCGGTCTCCATAAATGTTCAGCAAGTGTCAACAAATGTCAATGGGTGCCATTTTTTCCACATGGAGGAATTCAATTCCACACCTTTGTTTCATACACACTTTCACGTCAGACGCCATTTTGTCAGACTGCCCCTCTGTTGCCATCTGTCACATGACAACAAAATGTAATGGAATATTGGCAGGAAGGTTCAACCTCTACTGCCATACCACCAACATCTGCCACTGACATCATTACTTTCAGAGCAGCCCTCATATGTACCATTCTAGTGATGTCATTATGCTTGTCAGATGGCTAGACTATTTATAATGACCTACTCAGCTTTATTAAAAATGAACAACATTTTAGAGATCTTATTTTCTTTGAGAAATGTTAGGAATAAGTTATTTCATCCTACAGATCTAGAAATAATAATCAAAAATCCTATTTAGCAGTATTATTTCATGGCAAAATAGAAAACATGGCTTTTTCATTGAAACTATTAATTTGTCATGAACTTTCCTGCAGATGCAGGGGGGAAACATTTATTGAACAGCTGATGTTGTCTTTCTACGTCATTATTGATCTTCTACAACCTTTATTTAGAGAAAACTAAATTGGAAGAAAAAATCTGCAACGCCATAGCATTATCCTACAGGAGCATTACTTTTCTATATTTGCTTATTCACTGTCTTCTATGTCCCTCATTAAATTCCTAAGTGTATTTCTTTCATTGATACATTCAACTCTACATGACGCCAATAAAAATATTTCCTAAGTCAGAGGGTGGATAACACCTGCATAATATAATCCCCTAGAATACTACTGACTCTGCCAGCAGAACTCATGGAAACTCATCAATATGATGAGAACCTGAGTATATAAAAATGCACAGTTGTAACAAGTACTTGAAAAGAAGAATGATGTGATCCGTATACCATTCTTGTGTAGGAGGGGTACCAAACAAAGTAAAATATGTGCATAATTTCTGCCACATAAGGCGGCACTGAAGCTGTACAGGTGCCTGTATGCAAAAAGGAGCAAGAAAGAGAAACTGGGTAGAGCATGACTTCACCAGTATCCAATTGTTTTACTTTTTAACTGTGGAATGAACATCAGATGCTGCACTTGCAAATCAGTGTTGATTTGGGGCTTCTCATTTTGTATTCACCATTTCCTGACGCATAAAAATGTGATTTTATACACATGCGTGTGCAATTTTTTTAAAAAACTTCAGTGGGACAGATTGTGGTGAAGATGGCTCCAGGAACTTTAATCCCTGTCATTAGGATTACATTGTTATCATCTGCTCTCCTTCTTATACTGGGTATTGGTTCTTTTGGTTATGTTAAATATTAGGAGACAGTTGAAAGTAAGCAGATTATCACCTACTGCTTCTAGAAAGCATAAAATCTACATAAAATCTGGCAGTTTTGTAAGCAAGAGGGAACTGATCATGATTGGCTATTTCAGCACTGAATTCATGCATATTTTCCTCAATATTCGCATTTCCCATTCCTAATGGGAGCTGACAGAATGTAAATGAGTTTCTAAAGGAACCAGCAAAAGTGGCAATTTTTCTCATTTAATCTTCAGATGAGCTGTCTGTCTCCCAGCTGCTGAGCTTCATTAGAATTCTGAAACTAATTTCACCTATCAACACATGATTATTGGTTTGAGTGAGATTTTTGGGATACTCTCAGTAAAAATCACTCTACAATGCAGAGTTAGCTCAATAATAATAATAAAAAAAGAATAGAATAGAATAAAACTGGCAGGCTTCAGAACAATCAGTTCTCACTCTGAAGAAAACTTATATCTATTTTTGGAGCCTGGTAAAAGTTCATCCTATACAGATCATTGAAGTAACAAAAACATGCCAGGTAGAAAAGCTAGAAAGAGATCAGAATTTATTTCTTAGCATAAAACAAGTTTCAAAAACCAGTATCCTAGCAATGCCTGTTGTGAATTCCCAAACCAAAATGAATATGAGATATAAATTATAAAAAGTAGAATATGCTTCAAATCAGTAGAAGCACTAACTGATCCTGCTATGTGAATTGAGCTAGTTTTAAGTACTAAGATTGGATAAATATAAACTTTTCCATGTCCTTCCTGTAGTCATGCAATACTCACCTCCACTATTTATTATTCTCTCATTTGCTCCTAATAAGCAATTAGCTATGTCTGTTTTGAGATCCAGAGACACTACTGATGTCATCACAACTTTATCATCTGCTATTGGTACACAAAGCAAAAAAATTTTACTTTTGTACATTTTGTTGTCCAGGAAATGACATATGCCTGCAGGAAATATCTTTAATTGTTACCGTGACACTATGTCCTTGCACTGGACAAAAGCATTATTATTGCTTTACATTTACTACCAACAAATATGTTCTTTGTCATTCATTTACCCCTTTAGTTTTCTTTATGAATCAATGTATGTTCACAACAAGATGCACGTAATTTCTCTCATTGCTTTGATCTGGGAAGTTTTCAGTTATCTTGCAAAGTGTCCTCTGCTTTCTTAAAGTGCAGTTCATTTCTCACAATAGGTCATCTTTGACTTTACTATCAAATATAATTTGTCTCTGTTGGGCCATCTTTTATCAACACAGCTTACATTATTTAGCTTTATTAGCTTTCTTATGTAGGGTTAACAGAATGGCTAATAATCTCAACTGGCAGCTTGTTTCTTATAAAGATCTCCTTCCCCCATGATATTATTGAATGTATCACAGCAGTCTTGAAATTTCTAAGTGAAATTCCTAAGCGACTTTGCCTAGCCCTTTCTTTCTCTCAAAAGAGCATTGCCCTCAGCTTGAAACACAACATTTTGACTGTTTCCAACTCATGATTTCTCTACACTACTACCCACTCTAACTTAATGTGATTTTACACAAGGAACCTCTGACATGGATGTTAAGGGGCTGCAGAGGTACTGAGCAGAGAGAACAATATTTA
This sequence comes from Penelope pileata, assembly GCA_013396635.1. Taxonomy (NCBI): domain Eukaryota; kingdom Metazoa; phylum Chordata; class Aves; order Galliformes; family Cracidae; genus Penelope; species Penelope pileata. The sequence goes on along the minus strand of WBMW01003519.1, from coordinate 2,767 downwards.
ATTCCTACCTCTCACTCTCATAGTATGGGGCAGTTTGCAAAAAGGTGAAAACACTGGAGGTTAGCATAACCTGCTACTGGACATACGGAAAGAATCTGATGGTAAAAAAGAAAATCTGTTATTCAAAGGCAGAAGGCTTGTTTTCTTTCTTCAAATGACAATATCTCAGGAAATAAAAAGAACATGTGGAATAGAGGAGGACTTGGCACCAAAATATCTTTGTAATTCCTTTCCTCTTCTATAGCCAGTGGACCACGTTTCTAAAAATTAAAGAAGAAAGAAAGAAAGAATAAGGAATGATCTTATAGATTCATACAAATGTCATTTATGTTTACTGTTTTAATCCTAATAGACACATTACAATCAAGTTCTTATAAAAAATGAAATGTAAGCTTTCAGCTAGTTTATATGCATCATAGAATGAATGGTGACATAGTTTATGCCATAGCATATGTGTAGGCTTCACATCATAGGCTTGGAGATATTCTCATTATACAATTGCTAAATAGTCTGAAAATATACAAGATATATAAATGTAATGGCCTACAGCATATTTGAAGATCCTGTAACTGTATCAGAGATCTTCAACACTTTTCCAAACTATCACAATTAAGTAATTTGGTATACTACTGTTCTTTGTGAATGTGTTACTACTTTCCAAGACATTCTATAGGGATATCACGAAAAGATATTATTATTCTGTACGTAGCAAGTGACTTTGAAAGGATTGTTTTTCATTTCCAATATTCATGCATTTGATGTAGCTAATAATGCATAAAACACCTTTACAGTCAATTCAACCTGCTTTAAAATTGTATTTTTCAACTGTACGACAAACTCTACTTGCTGCCATTGTTTCCGCAGGTTATCATTCTACTAACATTTTCTAGTAAAGTCAATGTTAAAAGTTTTGACATATCATAAAAGTGAATCTTTAACAATGTTTAATTCATGCAATCTCAGTCTCTTTCCTGAGAAATGAACTGATTTCTCCCCTCTTTTTGTTATTGTTTTCTGTAATTAATTTTTGCAGTCTCTAAACCCTGTTGTCTTATTTTTCCTGAGTTTTTCCTTCGAGGTTCTTGGTCAGGTAGTGCTCTGTATGTGGATAGGACGAACATAACACCGTTCTGAGGCAGATGACAAGGAGGAACAAAGAGAGAAAAAGTTAAGTATGCTAATGGAAATAACACCAGTAAAAACAATGATACTCCAAAAAGCGTATGGAGTAATTTCATATGTCAAAACCATGGCAATTTGGGAGAATTACCTTTTTTTAGCTGCCGTACTCTAGTATTATATTGTATTTGTGCTACTATGGCATCCAGTTATGGTAAGCCTTTTTCTTGAATGTGGCACAAAAACAGCAGCCTTTTTCTTTCAAACTAGATTAATCAGTGTTTCCTCAGAAGCTCAGACAAATCCATTCCTATCCTCAGGAGCACCCATTTTGATCACATGTTGTATGAATAAGCATGCTTAGAACACTTTTCAGAGTATCTGCCTGCACACTGTATTAAGGTCTCAGTATGTCACTGCACATTTACTGGAATAAACACAGTGTACAATGGACAAAATTGTTCTTTGAAAAAGATTTCATAGCTTTTGTTGATAATTTATGAGTTTTTTCTTGTTCTCGTTCTCTTTTTATGTCATTTCCATTTGATGGCAAGTTTTTAACAAGTTCATATCAGAAGCTCTCACTAACTGGATTTCTGCTCCTGATTGATGAATTACTGATACTCTTAATCTCATCATTAAAAAACAATACATGGGAGCAGATACTATCACACAACTTATTAATATGGATACTGTATTCAAGAAAAACAAAACAAAACAAAATATCAACGCAAGTTAATAATTAAAATAGGAAAAGAAGCACCTCATGAAGTAACACTGAACGGAAAACCACTCTGAATTGCATAAACACATGAAGATTAGACAGCCATGAGCAGAAAATAGTATATGTTTCACAATGATACAAATTCAATTTTTCAGTTCTGAAAACAAATTCCTGTCTCCTCTTATGATTTCAGTTACCCCACTGATGGCTATTCTCATCACATATATATACTATTTTTGTATGTTCATTAACATCTTCTGCTCTGATGATTTTTCTTTCCCTGATTGTGACTCATTAGCATAATTTCCATTTTTTTCCAAAATGACTATTTTATCTTCTGTTAAAACATTCACCACCAAACTGCATTGCACATAACACCCAAACACAACTTTTAAATATCCACAGCCCCTAGGGCTTTGTGTGGGAGAGGCATCTGTAAGAGGCTGAGTTGAGTTAATGTCTCAAATGCTCAATGGGAAAAGGAGAAGTTAAGTCACCTGTGGGATCACATGTGAGAGACTGAGGTATCGTGGTTACCTGGCAAAGGCTGGACAGCACCTTTCTAGAACTAACTTACAGTGAGGGAGGGGAGAGCACAGGAGTAGCCTACCCCCGCCTCCCTTTTAGGGAGATCCTAGAATAATGGACTAAGCATGTGTGGTCTGGAAGGTCCTAAAACAATGGATTGAGCGTGTGTGAACCAGACCGTAAAAGGCACAGACCTAAGTAACCATGTGTATGTGCCTGCCACCGGAGGACCATGATTATGAGTACAGATCATCGCTGGATCCAAGGGTGGTGATATCTTTTCTTTTTCTCCTTTTCACATCTCTCTCTCTCTCTGACTTCATTTTTGGCTGGATTCAAAGATGGGGATATCTTTCCTCTCCCTTTTTTTTTTTCTCTTTTCACATCTTTCTTTCT
>WBMW01003516.1:109567-137097 GCA_013396635.1 Penelope pileata | reverse complement strand
AAACAAAAGACTTGCTGTTTTGGAAGGCCAAAACAGACTCCCAGAGATCTGCACAGCTACACAAAGCCTGCTTGGAGCGTTAGGCCACTGAGGCTCTACAGGTGTTAATATGGCATCTTGAACCACAGCTATACTTGGTCTGCCTGAGTTTTAATCAAACACCAGTATATAAAACTAACAAAAGGTAAGGATTTGGAATGACTATTGCAATTCCATTTGATAGTGAAAGAAGACAACATTCACAAAATCAACTTAATTAAGCAGTAACAAAATGTAACTCTAAGATTTTAAAAGAGAAGGTGCTGACTGAGCCCAACAGCATCACAGTTCAGTACAAGTTCTACCTGCTCCGCACTGGCCCCTTTCCACTCNAAAGGAAGTTCATGAGTCATCTGGATCTGAGTGGAACTGGTGTTCCTAATTCCCGTGCTGCAGTGATGTGCTCCATGTAGCAACTTGCACATAACAATTGACAGGAGATGGACAAAAACAAAAGACTTGCTGTTTTGGAAGGCCAAAACAGACTCCCAGAGATCTGCACAGCTACACAAAGCCTGCCTAGAGCATTAGGCCACTGAGGCTCTACAGGTGTTAATATGGCATCTTGAACCACAGCTATACTTGGTCTGCCTGAGTTTTAATCAAACACCAGTATATAAAACTAACAAAAGGTAAGGATTTGGAATGACTATTGCAATTCCATTTGATAGTGAAAGAAGACAACATTCACAAAATCAACTTAATTAAGCAGTAACAAAATGTAACTCTAAGATTTTAAAAGAGAAGGTGCTGACTGAGCCCAACAGCATCACAGTTCAAGTTCTACCTGCTCAGCACTTGCCCCTTTCCACTTAGTTTTGGTGGTGCAGCAGATGTCAGGATGACTGCAGGTCCATGCACAGCACATTGCTCTGAAGGGTAAGCTGTGCAGTGCTTTGCTCACTGGTGTTTGGTAGCACATTTTTTCACAATTTCAGAAGCTACACAACTGTCTGGTGAATTCCACACACCCTTGCCTTTTTGCTCATGTTCCCTTCCCTCCTCGATGCATCTCTGCCTTGAGTCAAAAAGCATCCTTCACTTTTCTGCATTGAGGTCAGCCTTTCCAGAAAGGTGGAAGGAGAACCTGAGCCACTAACCAAAATAAGATACTTTATTTGATCCTAAGTGCCAGCAAATGAAAGGGTAGCCAAGAAATGACTAATATTACAGATAAGTGTTTAAAAGTACAGAGTTGCTCAAAAATCAATTTGATTGTCCAGCAGCTCCTAGTACAGGTGTTAGGGAACACTTTCCAAAGATAAGTTTTTATAGGAGTGGCCAGGGAAAAAAAGGACTCACTCACACAAAGGGATAAGCATAGCATATACCTCTAAACATACTACAAGCAGTAATGATTCTGGCAAGAAAAAAGAAAAATACCACGGACCTGCAAGAGGCAATTGCTTCAGATTGCCTGGGCTGCTGGTTTCTTCAGGAATTGCTTCCATCAGAGCTAGCTGCCAAGTGGCCTGGCAATGTGTCTCCCACAGCAGGAAGAACACAACAGAAAAACAATAGTTGCTAGAACTGTAACTGGTGTGTCAGACAGAAGTAATCCCTGAGATACCACCGACCATTTGGTGGTGCATTCAGCCATTGCTTTCAGATTAAATGGCAAAGTCGAGCAAAGGAAGAGAAATTTCAAGCACTGGAGTAAAGAAAAGCTTGCAACAGTTTCCACAGAGGGTCTCGCATCTCTCTTCCATTCCTCAGTGGTTTTGATCTCCAGACTTATCTTGGCTGGGTTTGGCTAGCTCCTGAAGAGTTTTAAGTCTGTGTGCCCTCAAAAGCTGTAAGAAGCATTCACAGAATTCCTTTGACACGTGGCTGTTACATTCTGATGTAAGCAACAGTCTGAAATGAAGACAAGCAGGTACTGATCATGAAAACACAGAGAAAAATATTATTTTCTTTAAACACCTAATGGAACTGTCATGTGCAAATATTTAGTTTTCAAGGTCCTACAAGACTATAGAGCTTATAGCATCTAAGTAAAACTTGTCATTTGATTTGTTGCTGGGAAAGTACTTATCAGCTTTCAGCTCTAACCACTCAGTAACTTTGCTTAGAGAGGTAAATTGCATTTATTCACTTCTCTATGATGGACAAAAACAGTTATGGCCGAATTTAAGCACAACCAAAACCACTCCACTTGCAGTGTTCTCAGATCCTCTCAGTAGCTTAGGACCACCATACTGAAAAAGGCAACAAATACTGAAGTTCTGAAGTTGTGGCTCAAATTTCTGATCCAGGTGAAGGCTTAGCAGTAACTTCTCAGAACCTGTGAGATCTCTGAGAGAAGTTTCTTCAGAGAAGTATTTCATTAAAGCCTCTCATAGAATTTTGTTCTCTGAGGTACTTTCTGAAAATCAAGCTTTAACTGCCTTCACGGCACTAATCCAATCCTAGCAAAAGATAATTTTTAAATCTTCGTTATTCTGTAGTTCTGCCATCTTAAGGAGGCTTCCTGTGGCCAAAACATTCAGACTATGCAAAAAAAATCATACCATAAGTTAAAGCAGCATGACTATTTGATGAGAACAGCGTAAAAAGGACACTTGGGGATGTCATCTCACAGCAGGGAAGATGGGAAATTCTGTGTCATTCCTTACAGATGAGGATGCTTGGAAGACTCTCACATTCAATGTCAGACAATCCAGACTGCATTAGACAAGTTAAATGAGTTTAAGTCCACAGCACTGCATAAGAGCCCTGGAGAAATTCTTAGATCAAATTGCAGGAGTGCTGGCCAAGGCACGCAGCAGAAGGCCACTCTGCCAGGAATGGTGGACTGGGAATGCAACACCAGCCTGACAGAGGGCTCCAGAGGGGAACCCAGAACTACAGACTAGTACATCTGACTTCCACAGGGGCAACACAAAGGTCTATGAAAAAACTGTAAGACCTCTAAGCCAACAGATGACAGAATCATAGAATAACCTGAGTGAGAAGGGACCAATAAGGATCATGAAGACCAGCAGCTTCTGGCTCCACACAGGACCACCCAAAAATAAACAGCTTCAGGGCCCTGAGCACCCTATGGGCCTGGGCATTCAAGCTCAGGGCCAAGCTTGTACAGCTGGTGGCCTCTGGGAGAGCTCCAAGTCAGCTCTGAGGGGAGACCTCTGTGAGGGCTGCTCCTCCTACCCTCAGGAGCTGCTTTTAAACTCTTACCCTGCACCTGGCCACAGACCCTGTTTATCCAGGCCCTTGCTCACAAGTTTGCCTCCCAGTTTGATCAATTTGACCTAGTGGGGATCACTGGGCTGCGTCTGACTGGTTACTACCTCCAGACATGTTCCTGATCTGCTCACTTGACCTTCCAGCTTACCCTCAGGCATGCATCATCACTGGAGACTTGTCCAGCAGTTTCAGGGTTGGGTGTGACCCTGGCTGTAGTCCCCAGCCCAGCATGGCCAGGCTTGCCCTGCTCATTCCACCTGGAGTCAGGGGACAAGTCTCTTGCTGGTGAGGCCACCATCCCCAGCCACCTTCTTACCATGCTCTGCCCTCAGGAAGCTGCTTCCTGACACAAACTTGTGCAAAGCAGTCAGCATCACTGTGCAGGGAAATACCACTTCACCAACCTGTTGGAGTCTGTGACGCGTCAGCAGGCAGATGGATAAAGGAACACTGAGCACAGATTTTCAAAAACCCTTTGATGATGTCCCACACCAGAGGTGTGATTAAAAAGCCTAAACTGACAGAATTAGGCAAAATGTTCAGATTCAAAATGGCTTTGCAGAATTAGGAGCAAAGCATGGGGCTAAGAGGTCCCTCTCCACTATGAAAGGTCTGAGTACTGAGGCTGTTTTTGTTCACAGTCATCAGCTATGGCATGGAGAAGAATGAAATCTGAGTTTGTAATGATCCTAAGACTCTTCTCCAAGCAATCAGATACTGTGAGGACAAGCAGTACTAGAAGACTCACAGAAAACCAAGTGAGCAGGCTAAAGCAATGCAGATGAGCTTCAATACACATGATGTAGTCAAAAACAAACAAAACCAAGCCCACCTTAAACTCTGAACTGCCAGTTCTGAACTCAGGAATAAAGTTTGAGTGAGACAGTTCAACAGAATCAGTGTCAACGTGCAGCAAGAACCACAGATATTTGCAAAGCATTGGCCATCAGAAGGAAGGATTTTGAACCCAAGACTGAAGGCAACATTTCGCTGCTATGTACACCCTTGCCCTGCCCACATCTTGAGCATGAGACTCTGGATTATGTCCCTCCAGAGCAGCACTGTGGAAAAAAGGCAAATAAAGTGGTCAGTGGGACAGAGCAGCTCAAGGATAGTCTAAAACGGCTCAAGTCTGGCAAAGCGAAGGCTGAGAACTGATGCACATGCTCAAAGTTCCGAGCACTGTTGCATGAGTTCATGCAATTGCTGTTCATCAATCTCACAATGCTAATAGAGGGCACCCCTGAAAAATACCAGATAACAGCATAAAGCAGCTCAAAAGATCTGTCCTCAAACAGCAGGCAGTTCCTGGTGCCACCTGCGCTGCAGAAGCAGCCAACAGAAACAAGTCCAGAAAGGGTCTGGATAAATGAAGGGGTAATGAGACCATAAGAGGATGCTGGAAGATTGATGCCAGGGTATTCCTACACCTGTGACTCAGCCACAGCAGAACCAGGCACAGGCAGAGCCAGGCAGGCATGTACTCCCTCACCAGCCTCTCACTGGCACTGCTGGGGAATGGGACACAGCCAGACAGACTCTGAGGAGCATGGGCATGGTTACCTGGCATTTTCCCACTAGAAACTTGATCAGTGCTCAATCTCACTACACACTGAAAAGTAGCTGAAGTCACTGGGAACTTTACACACAGCACAAGCTCCAAGCTCAGGCCTCCAGACAGCAGGTCCCCTCATGCCGAAAGGAAAGGATGCTCTGTTCAGTCAGAGCACCTCCCAGCACCTCACCGAGACCACGAGCCGTGCCCTCCAGAACCCGCTCTTGTAGGAGCGGAACTCTCTCCTGGCAGCAGCTCTGCCACATCCCTCGAGATACGAAGCCTGGAAGTGCCACCACAAGTACCTCAGAACAGACTCACAGCCAACTCCCGCTCCCCAGCCGCCCCAGCAGTGCTCTCCCTACCTGAGCCACCACATGTAGCCGTGTTCGTAGGGGAAGAAGCTGTGGGGGTCATCGCAGCAGTACTTCACGTCCTGGAAGCCACAGCAGTACACGGCGAGGGCATCGCCGCCCGCCCTCGGGCAGCTGAAACCACTGACCAGCACCTTGTCGGCGTTGAGGTAGCTGCTGCACTCGGTGCTCATCGTGCTGTGCCGCCTCAGCTCCGGCGGCACTCGGGAGGGAGGGAGCGGCAGCGGGCGGAGCTCGGGCGGTGAGCGGGAGCCGCGGCCCCTCAGCCGCTCCCGCAAGGCGGGAAAAGGCGGGAGCCGGGCACATCCTGAGGGGGAGAGAGCCCGGCGCTGCCCGCTCCTCTGAGGGGCGAAGGGGGGCCGGACCACTTCAGATATATATTTTTTAAGAAGTAAGGCTTAGGCAGTCGGCGTTACCTTTCAGAAAGAGCCTCCCATGAGGGAAAGGTAGGTAGATCTCAGCTCGGGATAGTTACTATGTATCCATCGCATGCCCTCCAGGTGCAAGAGTGAGAGAGAAAGTCCTCTGGAGAGCAGTGGGTACGTGCAGCTCCTCCAAAGACCCAGTCCTCAGCCCTGCTGACGTTGGTCTCTTCACATTACAAGAGTCTGGATCAAGTGCTTTGCCACACAAGTGGTCTCCTCAAGCAAAAGCTCAGTTTTTGGAGAGGAAAAGATGTACAACAGTAAGAGCTTGAATTAAATCTGCAAGATCATAATAATTCAACTAACACTTCACATTTTAATTTCAGGTCTTACCTTGAGGCAAGCTTCAGGCAAGTGGGGATTTCAGCAGCTTAAGGAGAACATCAGGGAACATCCCCACAGCACTTGAATGGGCCAGGCTGGTAATGGTGACAGCTGCCATCAGCAGGCCCAGGAAAGGTAAGGTACTAAATCCAGGGTTTCTTCAGTAGACAGGATGGAAGTTACCTACAGCAAAGGTCTCAAGTTCTTTCAGGAGGATCGATAGTATGCTAAGCTAGTGGGAAACAGGACAGCCCAGGTATACCTCTGGTATAGCTTAAGAAAGGTCAAGCTGCCAGGTGTTACCTGCAAATATCTAGGGACAATTCAAATTATTCAAAGGCTGGGTGCTTCAAGATTGAACGATTTGAGAGCCTGACTTTAGAGACCTCAAAGTCTCAGCACTTGATGTTGTACTACATAAAGTGCAAGCGTGAATAACAGTGATGTGGTAGGAGTACTGACACCAGAAAAGGGGGGGACCATTAGGTATCAATGAATATCGAACAAGAAAAAGGCCAGATTAAGGAGAGATTTAATAATAGCTATGATTTCACTGCCTGTACAGTTCAGATGAAATGAAAAATCAGATCAGTAGTTTTATGATAAAATTAGGGATTAATTTATTCTGAATGTATACAGCAAAATGGTCTACCGAAGACCAGAAGGCAGCCTTTTCCCCTCACTTTGTCAATATTGTCACTACATGTTGTAATTGAATCATGACTCCTGTGATACTTCATTCATAATATTTGTGGGGCACATTACTACTCGCCAAGCTTCTACTAAACAGAAAACTAATTCTGGACTACCATTAGAGCTGATGTCTAGATGAACCTCAGCCCTCACACTCAGGCCTACATAGATTGTTGTTCCTTAAGAGCATAATCTAATTATGCTCATAATAATCAATAAGGAGACAGCTGCACAAATTACTTTCAAAACTAATTTGTGGCAAATTGTGCAATTAAACAAGATTGTCATGCCATAATGGTGTAACTAATCATGATTAAGAGTAACTACTCAAACTGGCATCAGTATTAACGTAGAGAATGTGTTCTATCACATGAGTGATGCGGATGACAGAGTACTGTTTTAAACTGCAAAGGGAACAGAAGTTTAAGTGGTACATACAGTACAGTGAGATGCTGTCACTCAGAACTAAGAAGTAGGATTAATGCTAGGAACACTGTAAAGAGCAGGATCAGCTTAGGTACTGTGTTACTGGACTCACGTATCAGTGAAGGACTTAAATGTGTGAAGAGAGCATCATGCATTTTGGGTTCTGCTCTGATTTAGCTGAGGTACAGCTGTAAGTAAATTGCTTTCCCAGTACATGCTTCAGTTTCTAACTTTTCAATACTGACGATGGAGTGGCCTGACACTTGTTTGCAGAAGTGTCTTTTGAGATTCTCTCTATAGAAGTAGACATATACTGTTATGATTCTTCCATGTCATTCTAAAGCCTACTGTTTTTACTGGTCTTTATAATTACCTGCCATACAGATTACTCTTTAATTGAATACTCCCAGTCAATACATACTGTTTAGACTTTGCCTTCCATTTTGCAAATGAAAAAAGAAAATTGCTTCTGACAGGTTCTCTGCAATCCTAGACAATTAAAGGTTTTAACAATGGACATAAATAAAGGTTCCACACAAGTTTTCACTCACCCAACTAGTGAGGGGAATCTCCAGCCATGCAGCACTCCTTCTCAGTAAGCAACCTAGCTCCAAGATGTTCTCCCTTCAGTGGCTGGCTCTTATAGGAGGCCAGGGTGGCTCTGCCCTGGGACCACCCCTTCCAGTCACGTGAGGAGGACAGGTGCAAACAATTTACCTGTGCTCCCTGGGCCAGCTACACCCCTTCACCAGTTGCTCAATTGCTGTTTCAAGCCCTGACCTAACAGTTCCCCTGTGCCTTCATACAGTCTCTGAGCAGAATAATGAATAAAGTAATTTTGAACCTTAGGAAGTAAGAAGTGGTTTCAGTCAAAACTTACATAAGGTGGAAGAATCAGTGAAGCAGGGTGAAATAGGAAGAATTATTTTAAGTGTTGGAAGAGGTGATTTTGAGGTGAGGATAGACCTTTCATAAGTGGTTTCTGTTGGTATGTGTAATGGTCCTAGTTCCTTTTGTATGCAGTTGTTTGTAAATATTTCAGAATAATTCCAATGATGAACCTAGCTAGCTAGGCTTTACTGCTGTTTGTCTTAGTACGGTTGCCTTTGTTTCTCTTTCCTTCTTCAAAGGAGTAAATTCTTTTCACTCAGCTGAGCTTTAGGAACAGAAATGATGTGCTTCTTACTTATCAGACCCAACTTAACAGTGGCTCAACCATTTATCTTCACTTTCCTTAATTACCCTTCTTGGAAGATATGATTATTTGTGGTTTTAGAGATTCAATTATATATTGTAAAGCAATTTCTACTGAAATGGAATTGTACAAATTCTAAAGGATTTTACTAAGTATGTAATTTCTGAATGTAAGGGATAATTATGGGGATTATTCTGCAACTGGGGTACTCAATTCTAAGGAAGTTAGAGATTATGGGCCTATTATTTCATACCTTTTAATTTTAGCAGGTTATCTTTAAGAGATAGCACCAGTAAAACGTTTAAATAGTTTGGTCTTTTAAGAATTGATTCTGCGTTAATAGAAAATGATATAGAAATAGAAAATGATATGTTCATAGGCTTGATGCATTGTCACCTTCCATCTCAGTTCGAATTTATCCTGACTGAAACTGAAGATCAAAGAAAAAGACCCTAAGGTAACAGGAATAAAGCAGTGACTTTTAGATATCAGCGAACAAGTAATAAAATATCTTCCCACAATATTCACTGTAAGCTTGAAGCATATTAATTTTCTTTGATTTACCTTCTTAGCCAAGAGTTTAGATTCAGTCATTCCAAGAGGATTTTTTAAAAATCAAATGACATTTTTTAAATAACTTTATCAACATCTTAAAGTTACCCTTTCCACATATTTTTGTGTACGTTGACTCACAATCTTTTCTCTCGCTCAGCCATCGTAGAGAGTGTTCGTTTTATTTTATAATTCAAAAAAAATCCAGGTGTTAATAGCAGCAATAACTCTTTCCTCTTTAATCCTCCCACATAACTTCATTTATATTTTGGGTGTAGGGGGAAAGATCATCCTATAAAGAGCCTCTTTCTTGCTGCAGAGCTTTTACAATTGCTTCTTAACTTCCCAAACTCTATTAATGGGACTGAAATTTTCTATCCTGCGTTCCTGCCTCCTGATAAATTGTTTTAGTTTCATAAAGCAGTATGTTCTGAGGGTGTTTTAGACTGAATGAGAAATCCAAAAAAGAGAAACAGGGACTCCAGTGGAATAGTTAAGGGAAGGGAGCTGGAAACAAAGGAATGGAAGGGAGTTCTGAGGGCTGAGGTGTGGGAATGACATCTTGTCTGATAAGATGGAATTGAGTGAAAGAATATGTTACGACCAAATATTTAGACTCTGACTTAGGGTGGGGTAGGAAAATGAAAGCAGGATGAGAAGCTTAAGGGTCAGGGTCTGGGATTTAATTAATGAGAATGGGACTAGGACAGAGTGACCATAGGCAAATTGAAAAGATGAGGCAAAGAGGACCAGGCTTTGGAGAAACAGGAAGAAGCCTAACCTCACTAGAGATCATTTGTATATGAAGCTTGGATTTGAACCCAAGTTTCCTGCTTGTTCCTCTTCCTTTTCTATCTGCAGTTATATTTAAATCCATTGGTAAAAATATGTGCGTCATTTAGTTCTCTTTCATACATTTGATGACAAACATTGACTATTATTTATTTCTTTAATACATGTGGCAAAGTTCTGTGTGACAGTTTGAAATATGCCCAATATGACTCATCTGATTGCCAATATGAAATTCCACTACTATTTTCTCTATTTGTTTTCAAACATAACAAGTTACACATAGAAAATTACATTCAAATAATATTAGGTTGCTCAGATTTTAGAAACGCCAGACTTAGAATTGATATCATGATCACACACTATTTCTTAAGAGATTCTATCTCACTTGGCACTGGGTTTCTCAGTATTTTATTTTCTTACTCTTTACTAACGTATGGTGAAAAGTTTATCTGGTGCATGTTTACCATACCTACTGTGAATGCAGAGTTATTTCAGCCATGTTTTTGTTCTAATAGTTTTGACTGCTTCACAGTTTAATTCATTTTTCCAGTGTTCTGTAAGATGAAGGGATGGGATATTTATCTATTTTGCAGATACCAGAATATTTCATTACCTCCTGTTCTCTCATACTTGACTCTGGAGGCAGAGATGTCTACTGCAAGTCTCAATCATTTTCCTTCTGGTAGGAAAGCTGAGGAGACATATTTATTATTCATAAAATGTGTGAGACCTTTTGAGCAGAGAATTATAAAAAATTCAAGGTATTGCATCCAATTACTATGGTAGTGGTTTCATTAACATGTAAAAATATCATTAATGACATGGGAGGGAGAACTTTTCTGTCTGTACTTGGCTGACATCTGAAAAGCACATTTCCCCTGCATTTAAAAATGCGTTTGAAATGAACAGATTTTTAAAAAGTCAAGACACTACAAAATTCCATAAGCAATCAGAATCATAACTGTGTTCAACTTCATTGTTGATGACAGTGCTCTAAACTTGATGAGAAAGAAGTCACATAGTGTATTCCTTCTTGGTTCATGTATTGTACATAACTACGGAGAGATGAGAATTTGGACTTTTCACTCCTGATACAAGCATTGACATGCCTTTCTCAATTCTTTTCTTGACAGTTCAGTTTTATTTTCTACTTGCTAAAGCTCATTCTTATTCCTCTCTTCTGGTGCTGAAAGCAAGTTTGTTTTCCATGTTTGGAATGCTACTTGATTTTGCGGTAATGTAAAGAGAATCAGTTTCCATGGCCCTTCTACTTTTGGCTGAAGCTAGAAAAATATATTGTTTTAAATTTCAAATTTCACTTCAGCAGTGTAGATAAGGAGCATCTGTCCAACAGAAGCTGATAATTCAAAGGAAAGGTGAAAAAAAGTATATTCTTTTTGGTTTTGTATGTCATCAAGACACTAATGGTCTTTTAAACCAATTACATTTGTACAACAATTATTAATCACAGAATGGATGAGGTTGGAAGAGACCTCTAAGGGTCACCAGGTCCCAACACCCTTGCTGAATCAGGGCCATCCAGAAATGGCTGACCAGGACCACGTCCGGGTGACTTGAAGATCTCCGACTGGAAGACTCCACAACATCTCTGAGCAACATACGCCAGCACTCAGTCACCCGCACAGTAAAGAAGTGTTTCCTGATGTTCAGATGGAACCTCCTGTGCTCCCATTTGTGCCCATTTCCTCTTATCTTGTCGCTGGGTACCACTGAATATAATAATATTCAACTGGGGCATGTGATTATTATCTCTGTGTTTCTCCTAATCAGAGCACATGATTACCACAGAGAGCTGTGATGGATGGAACTGTTCCGAGTGACAGACTAGACCTTCTGAAGCTGTCCCAGGTGAGATATTGGTCAGGTCTCTGTCAGCTCTTTACTGGGGAAGAAAAGAAATAAGCTGCAACATCTTCTTAAGCCACTCCAGTTTGATTCATATTTGCTGCCTGACCACACTGAGTAACTAGAGAAAAGGATTAGTGACACAGAGAATGAACAGTAAAAAATAAATAAATACTGGAGCTTCATACATATTCAGTTATATCAGATGCTTCCAAAATGAATTGGTTTCAGTCTCTCACTAGCTGTCTGGGAATCACTTCCCATTTTGGTTCTCTTAGGAGTGCTTGTACATAGTGATTGAAAGGTCATGTGCCAAAAAGCTCAAAACTCATCACAGCTCATTTTCTTTAAGTCTTGGACAAGGTCTTTTGGCAAGATACTTGAAGGAACCGTTCATACTATCCTGCTTTAAGGATACATCAGACTTCAATTTTCATGACTTGGAGGCTGGTACTTGCCTGTCACATTTTTCAAGGCACTAACTAAAATGAGCATCCACAGTCCAGACAATGAAGTTTTGTAAGGAGTGTTGTGTGGGTGAGAAACCAGTCCTGATTTCCGTGTTGCACACCTGACAGAGGTCCTCCAGGGATGAAGGGATTCCCTGTAATCTTTGACTGTCTGATGTCCTCTGCTTGTCATCTTCAAGTGGCATCCTTGTTTTGAACATTTAGTCATCAATCTTACTTGTGTTTTTTTGCTTGCTTTTTGCCTTAAATGTTTTGCTTCTGGACTTTGTGTCCTGCCTGTAGGGTGGAAAGCTAATTTTTTTGCCCTAAGTCCAATGTACCCACACACAGCACAAACAGGCTGGTAACCCTTCTTTTGAAGGCTAATAAAAATATTTGCCAAGAAACTGCTTTTCTAGTGACATAAGTAAGAATCAATCCTACTGGACTAAGTGTGAAGTCTTAATTGTTCACAGAAAAATTGTCCAAATAATGTAGATTTATGAAGTCTGTCTTGTGGCAGCCAAGACAAAATGCATGGCTCTTGAGCAATAGTTACATAATCTGAATTGTAAAGAACATCCTCAGGTGATGACAGCAATGCAAGACTTGTCTTGAAATGTGAATTCCAAATTGATTCATGAAAGCTGCAGCCTATGAACAGAGTGCTATAGACAGCCAATTAAGTCACAAAGTCAGTTACAAAAGGCAACAAAATAGATTGTCAGTATCACCTCATCACTTTTGATAATGGATGTTTGCTAGCAATCTGTGTTGACTCATTTCATACTAAGAAGTTCTCTTAAAAAGCACGCTGACGTTTTTCCAAATTATCTGGGAGGACTGCTTCCATCATGCATATATACAACTTTATAAATATACATCTGACACAAAGCCTTTTTGCTTCAGAGCCAGCTTTAGCTGTGGGTACGTGTATATGCATGTAATGAAACCAGGCAGCTTGGGTGATTCTGCAGGCTTCCATTTAATGACTTTAAGTCAGTGTTTGTACCAAAGTAAAGAAAGGTAAAAGAGGATGGAATTTCAATTGCATTTTTATTTGCTTTACTGGTTGCTATTTTATAATTTAATTGCATTTTAAATTTCACATTCAAAAGATTCAGACTGAGATATAAGCACTGAGATCCCCACTCCAAAGGAAATTTGAATTTTTATATTGCTGTAGTCTAAAATTCAGAATTCTGACTACACTAGATGTTTTTACATTAGGAGCTCCTACTCTAATTTCTAGTCTCCTGCTTCAGAATAATGCTTATAGGAAATCTGTAATGTTTTGTTTTACTGCATTTTTTTCTCAGAAGACCTGAAGCGGTTTTTTTTTATTATTATTATTTTTTTATTATTTAAAAAAAAAAAAAAAAAAACGACATGCAAGAATTGTGGTTGTATGAACAATTAAAGCCAGAATCCTATTTAAGGCCAAACTTAGATGGTAATCCTCCTAACCTTTAAGGCTTTCCACATTGTCTCTTGGGTGTAGGAATTTTGAAAGCCTAACTATAATACAAAAGTAGCCCTTTTCTCTGGAATTATCTGGGTTTTGGGGCAGAATGTGAAGGAAATAACATCAGCAATATGGAAATACATGCTGTAAGCATTAAAGAACTTTGTGGATTTTCTTTCAAAATAATGCAGAGTTGTTTCATTGCTTGTATTTAAATGCAATCATTATAATAATTTATAAAAAAAATTATAGTAAAGTTGTCCTAATCCACATGAGAATCTAAAACGAAGAGTCCTAAAGAGTGTACAGATTGACTGCTGTAAGCCTATGCCAAAAGCAAAGCTGACCTGGCAAGCAGGAGGGTGCTGAGCATTCATTACTTTTCTGGAAATAATGGAGGTTTTGCTGCTGTTGTGTTCCTTTTAAAAGGTAAACCATTCAGATTATAATTCAAAGGTTAAAATGTGTTAGGAAGACTGATCATGAGATCATTGTCTGAGTCATTATCTCATCCCAGAAACATTATCCTACTATTCAGAACAGGTATTTAATGCCAATGGGAAAGGGGACCAGGGAGTGGAATGAGGATGATGAGAGTTTGTATAAATACTGAGAGGTTTTTTTTTTAAACTTGTTTTGTAAGCTACTAAAGTGTACAAACTAAATTGCTAACTAAACTCTGTCTCTGCAGATGCTAGGCACTTGGCCTTTCCAACATACCGCTGTTGCTCTTGTATAGTAGCTATTGCTAATATACCACTTTGTTTCTTGGCTTATGATTTCTGTTCATATTATACTGTATTTTTGTTACCAGCCTCCATGTAGGATTTTATTTCATGCACTCATTAATTAACTCAGTATTTTGTGCAATGTTATTATCTTTATTAACTGAGAAGGAAATCAGATTGTAGGCTGACTAATTCACATGCTTAGTATTGGAAAGGAGACACTCACAATGCAAGAGGCAAAGTCCAACATCAGCTGTATCTGGTCAGGACATGACGTAATGCAGAAATCTGCAATAGCTTTTTCACATGCAATGCTTGGGTGCATACATAGTGCTTTGGGAAGAAAGAGGAAAGTGGCACATTTCTTTAACAAAATAGTGAATTTCCAACAAGGATGTCAAAGTATAGTTTGTTTGTTAGGACCAGATGCATTTCAGCCTACTAGATGCTATTTTAAATCAGAATTCTCCAGGGGGATTTTCAAATATTGAAGTGCATAGTTCAAATATTGAAGTGATGTTTTGAAGAATATAAAAAGAGACAAGTGCTCACTAAAAAAATGGAATGCACAGTCAGCTAAGGTCTTTTTTGTTTGTTGATACTGTCATCATCAGCATTTATGGAGCTCGTGTATCTGGTCTGGAACTCAAGGAGAACGTATCTGAGGACAGATTCATGAGAAGTTGTTTTGCCTTGATGCTGGCCAACTGGATTTCAGCTACATCAGTGGAATGTTTTTTCTAGCAGAAGTGGAGGTGGAGGGTAAGGCTGGCACAAAAGTAAGGTCAGAGCATTTTTGAGAGCCAAGTCACAGTGATTCCACCAAGTGAGAGTAGTATGTCGTGGTATGATTACCACTGCTCCTAGAAACATCCTTTCCCATCCTGCATTAAGACATCCAGTCTTGTTCAAAACATTGCCGACAGAAGCATCATGAAGATCTTTTTTAGAGTCTGTAGTCCTACTGCTACTAGAGAAATGGAGAAAATGAGTATTGGTTATGAACTAAACCAGGAAAAAAAAAATAGGAACATGTTCAAATTATTACACTTTCCATTGGACTCCTTTTGTGTTCTAATCTACTCAAAAATATCTTAAGAATAGACTTCAATAGACATAATACTTTAATACCTCGTAAATTGAGGCTTTCAACTTAAGTTAGGTCAGAAAGAGACACCAAGGGAAGAATCAAAAGAAATGGTCAGAGGTGAAAGAGCAGAAAAGCAATGAACTTTTTATCTGCACAGCTAGAATGGACAGAGAACTAAATCAGACCAGATTAAGTAGTCCCAGGGCAGAGGCATTTCCAGGCTGATGTGGAAATTCAGGTGCTTGTTTCTAACAAATGGATGATTATACATCCACTTCTACACTTGCAGAAAATGCTGGGTTTTTTTTCTTAATTTAAATTAATTACTTGCTCTTTACTAGTGACTGACAACAAAAGAATGTCTCTGCTCTGTAATCTTCCTCAGGGTAAGTTATTTAGCCTGAATTTTCTGTCTGCATATGCAATTATACCTTTTTGTTGCATATAGCTTCACACCTGAAACTTGAGAAAGGTTTGTCCTGTATCAGCTGACCGTTCTCTTAACTTCTTAAATATTTCCAAAAAAATGTATATCTGTTCATTTTTAAAGTTATTAAAATTGTATTGCTAAGTGCTTATTGCATGGATTATTCATATTACATTAATTTTTGAGTTCTCTGATATATTTCGTTTTTCTGGAGCTGGCTCTATATGAGCTCTTGGTTCCGGGTTTCTTAATCTCAGACTTGACAAATACATCTACCACGCGTGCAGTTAACAGCTACAATTGGCATCCTGTAATTCCCAGTATCCAATAAGACTGAGTGATTCATGAAGTTCAGAGGCTCGATCTTGCAATTTCACTCAATGATTTATTCCTGTTCACTTCAGCCTAGCTATTTACTGAATAGATTGGCAATCTCTAAAGTTAGCAAGACTTCTTAAAAAGAAAATTTTGTTACGAGACATGAGCAATTCATTTTTAACCAATTTGATCCTCAAGCTGAAACATGGGGAAAAAACCTGTTTTGGCAAAATTTACCCTATTAATTTTTAAGTTTTAAAGTCATCAAGCTTTCTTTGTTGGCATCTAGATTCTATTTCTTGGTTTGAAATATTTTTTCTCTTACAATATTTTATCTGAATAAAAAAAGTTTGAATGTTTGAATACCAACCTTGAAAGATTTCTCATTTATTTTATCCAAGCAAAATTTTTCAGCTAAAAAAAATCGATAGTTTAGGGGTTAATTCTGCTTCAAAACTTAAGATATTTATTTTCTGCCCTCATTTAGAAGTCTTCAAATGTAAAATGCTTATGTAACAGGAAAACATTTAACTACCTATCTCTAATTTCTTAGTGGTCCTTTGAGAGGAGGGTATACTAGCACTAATAAAAGAACTAATATTTTCAGTACCGAAGTTAGAAATCAGAATGAGTGATGTAACTCTACTAAAGGGTTAGAAAAGTTTATTTGTAATTTAAAGTGGAAATTCAGCAAGTACTGTAATTACAAGAAAAATTTGACTATTATGCCCATTTTTTAGAAGATGCACGAACAATTTGTGCCTTATGGACATTCTCTTCTACAGCTGTTCTTCATCTGTCATTGTTGGATTCACTTACTAGATGAAAACACAATGGTATCATATAGTTCAGATGAACACAATTATGATGAAACAGCTCTGCTTTTAGGGAAAAGGGAAAAAAGACGTAGGACTATTTAATATAATAATAGCTTTCTCACCATCTTTCACGTAAGCAAACTAAAACTACAGCCCCCTAAAGCTAGGATTTCTCTGATTTCTTTCTGTTGTGTTCCACGGAACTGAGTTTGTATAGCAGATATTACAGAAGTTTGTTCTCCTGAAAATTGTACTTTTCCTATTGCTGTAGAATATTATTATTTCCTTCTACTATTCTAGTTGCATCAGTTAGTGCTCAGGAAAGAATCTGGCTCTGCTAGTGCCATTACTTCTGAATGGAGAGGAAAGAATCTACGTAGGCAGCATCATCCCAAAAACGTTCATGGTGTACTTACCTTTCAGAATACAAGCCTGCTTACTAAAATACAGTGATCCTTCAACTGTTCTCATTTTCTGGGATTAGTTTAGAAGATCATCTTGTGAAGCAGATATCTTGCAATGCTCTGAGATAAACCAGCATGCCTCACCTCTTAGGTCTGTAGATTGACAGTTTTGGTCAGGTTTTCTAGGCGAAGAATAGAAAGTTACTTGGGGCTCACGTCAGCTCCTGGGTAGAGAGAGCTGAAAAATGCCAGCCATTATCATTAGGTGTGCCCCCACTGCGGCCTCCACCTGTCTGCTGCAGAGCTGGCATAAATGATGTAAAAGATGAAAAGTATAGCTGAGCTTTGTTGTTTCTGATCCTACACTGTAGGCAGAACTGTGTGAGCTGGCTAGATAGATGAGTTGGCTGCGTAGTATCAGAACACACTGTCACCTCCACTGGATGGCAAACTTTAAGGTACAGCTCAGGTGTTTCTTTCTGCTCTGTGTATGTCTCTGCTGTGGAGCTTTAATATGGTTCAGAATTAGTTCTCAAATCTCTGTGCTTTTAGTATCTCTTCTGTCAATGTGCTTGTAAACTGATTTCTGTTTTGCCAGTGATGTTTTTGCTCCAGAATTTATTAATACCCCATCACAGAGAACACCTCGTTTCTCTGCTTACTCAGCTCTTTCTGTGAACAAATCAGAGATAAGCTCATTGAGTTTCATTTGGCTCTATGAATGGCTGCAGCATACATCACGTGCATATGAGACTTACATGGTTGATCCAGTAATTGAAGGTAGCATAAAAATCTGTTTTGTTTGCTCATATGGCTACCCAGCCCTCTGAAAGTACTGGCTGTATTCAGCTGTCTACTGAACCAGATGCTGATCTGTTTGAAAGAGTGAACTGGATATCATCCAAGAGAGAGAAATTACCTTTGATTTGTTACTGATGTTTCAGACCAGAATCACAATAGAAACTTGAGTGAAACATCACTAGCATATAATTAAAACACCAGAGGTGGATATAAGGATAAGTAGGCTGTTCGGTGCTGTTCTCATTATAGTGTTCCATTCAATTGTTTTATTTCAATGTAGTATATTCCATTTCAAAACAGTTTTGGATATATGCAGGACTGATTTTCCATGCTTTGTGTGACAAAATTCTGGAAGTTTGAAAGTTTCTGGTCTGATTTTAAATTCATGGTTAAGCTTTTAAATGATCTCTTTCTTTTCTGGAATGCAATAGTAGGGGTACATGTCTGCACACGGTCACGCATCTAGGTGGTTAATTTAGCATTTAAATCAGCGTGTCAAGAGTTTCCACCTTCAGATTCTCAAACTGTGAGAGATTAAGCCTTAGGTGATCAACATAGTCACTCTCCATGCATAAATGTGCTCGTCTGTTAAGGCACACTAATTTTCTCTGCAAAACAGATGGTCTCATGTTATAAAATCAGTGCTGTTTTACAGTGTTCAGGACTTGCTGTAGGGAAAAGGTCATTTCTCATCTCTGCATGACCAAAAACTGTCTCAACTCAGCAGAGCAATTTGGTTTGCAATTTTTTTTCTGAGCAAGTAGTTATGAAGAACTCATAGCTAGATGTGAACTAAGCTGCAGCCAAGAATATTTACTTTTCCTCTGTAACTTTCATTAAAAGACCAAAACATTTGTTCCACAAACTGTAATTCCAGTGTAACAGTGGATGGAATATATGCCACATGCTTAATTTAATCACAAAAATGTTTCTGTAAACTTCACAGAGAGTATTCACAGGCTTAAAACCATGTGCCTGTTCCAGTTCCAAAGCTTGTGTATGTAATGCTTGCTTGATTCTCTTTAAATTGCCAAATTATTAAGAACAACACCAACTCCAAAAGTCATCAGTATTAAGTTATTCATAGCACTCAGGCATCCGCTCAGACTTCACACTGCAGAACTTCTCAGCTCCTGCTAAAATAATAACACTAACAATTACAGCCTCATTGTTCTTTGACAGAAGCCCTTTGAAATTCTTCACAGCAAGAAATCTTTTTACCTCAGCAAAAACACAATGCGCAGGTCTCCTGCTCTTAACCCCAGGATGCTTTAAGAGGAATCTAGTCTTGTCCAATTGCAGTATTATTGATGAGTGAAAGCCTTTTTTTGTGCTTTGTAATGCCTTTAAAAGCAGCCCAAGCAATGTTTGTCCATGTAGCATGAACCCTTTCTAACTGGTCATTGCCCTTACATCTCTTTAGACTTTTAGTATTTTTCTAATGGAGAATGTAAGATCATATTTAAGTAAATCCAGAGTTCTGTTTGGATACCCTAAATAGAAACAGAGAGGGCTAGAAATGTTTTGCAAAGCATGATTTGGGCTCATCAGGGCTTCACTTAATAGAAACATGCTCTCTATGGAGACCACTTTCAGCTCTCGCTATCTGCTAACAGGATACTGGGGGGAGGAGGGGCATTGCATTAGCATCAATGGACAGAGAAAAGATCAACAGCTATAGTCATAAAAGACCTCCTCTAGTCCTTGGATTTTCTGCCCCAGCACAGTACTGGCTGAGTCTGATTCTGCTTTCTTTGTGACTTTCTTTGTAACAATTGTCAAGAGTGATTCAGGTAAGAATAGACCAAATGACTGAATGGACTGTGGAGTCCACTTTTCTCTCCATCAGAGGAATATACAGACATATTCACTGCCACTAGCACCAATTTCCTGCTCTCTGAAGCTACGCTCCAAGCAAGAAGTAGCTGATGCAGCTTGGAACGTCCTCATTAGCTTCAATATGACTGAACATTTCCATCCTCTATTTATCCCAAAGAGTCTTTGACTACAACTGTCTTTTCATTTCGTTCTCATTTCTCCCTTCTTACCTGATCCCCTTTTTTCGCTTTTGTACTTCTGTTACTGTTACTTCTTTTATTCCGCCCTCCTCTTTTTTTTTCCTCCCAACTAAAAAAAAAGCCATCTTACTCTCAGTTTCTTTCAGGCAAATTCAGCTTTTGTACAGTACAATCTCTGCCCCTCATGGTCTTTCTTCAAATTCTAAAGTATCTCTAGCTCTTACTTCCTTATGTTCGTCCACGTTACATGTCCAAGACCTCAGAAAGGAGCAGCTGCTCAAGCACGACAACTCTAATGTATTCTAAGATCAGCTCTTTTATTTCCCATAGTTCTTTGGTACTCTCCTTTCCCCTCTTTTTCTGCATGCCATAATATTTGCCTTTGATTTCAGCTGGAGACTCTTTGGATAATTAAGAGTTCTAATGGCAGCGATGGGCTGAGATAATTGCTCTGACCACAGTATGAACTTAAGGTTTGTTTATGCACTTGAACCCTGACCACTGCATGGACAAATACTGGTTATGCTACTTTAAAAAGCATTACAGAGCACGAAAAAAGCTTTCACTTGTCAATAACACTGCCATTGGACAAGACTAGATTCTTCCTGGGGTTAAAGCAAGGAGCCTGTACATTGTGGTTTTTATCGAGATAAAATCTTGCTGACAAGATTTTCAAAAAGGTTTCTGTCAAGGAATAATGAGGCTGTAATTGTTATTGTTTTGTTACAAGCTAAAAAGTTCTGCAGTGTGAAGTCTGAGCAGATGCCTGAGTGCTACATTTGAAAAGGGTGCCATTAAACAATTGTAACATCAATGTAACATTAAATAATGTAGCATTATGCAACAATCAAACATTTGAAAAACGTTTTCCATGGAAAAATGTTGATTCTCTAATGTTTGTACATGCAGCAAAATCAGATGGTGTTATAAACTGAAAAATAAATTTAACATCAGTTGTAGGAGGTGAGAGTAAGTCTTCTAAGCCACCATGCTACTAGAAGAAAGCAGAAGCCATTTTGTATAGGCTCTTGACCTGTAGATGTTCCAATGGCTATTTAAACATCCTCCAATAATCCTCACTGGATGAAAAAATGCAGAGATCTTATAGCTTTTGGAGAATTTTTAAAGAGACTTTGTATTCTAATTCTTTTGTTTGAGCTTTATGGATGTGTTTTCCTCATGCTCCTAACAACTGACTTTCCAGGTGGATGAAATTGTTTGACCTTTGTAACAAGAAAAACATACCATTATGTAAGTCTACAGGGTTTGGAGGTGTCTGTTTTTACCCTCTCTCTAGCACATGCCTTAAATCAATCACACACTTTTTACTCTTTATTTTTTTCATTTCGTTTGTGATCAAAATATGACAACAGAATTGTACATGTCAGTTCAGACCCCAGTTGGGAAATTCTTGTTATTCTGAGCCTTTTTCCTAGAGGCACATTAACTGACTTCCTGTAGTGTTATAAACAAGCAACAATTTTAATTGGGAAATAAACAATTGCTTAGGAGGTCTTCTTTCTCAGAGGGGTCAAATAGATAAATTTAAATTTGAAATTAATTGTTGCTGTTTTCTACCTTCTGAAGATGGTGAATATAGATTTTGCTGGTTGTGTTTTCCCTTCTGCATATTCTTTCTTTTGGAATGTGAAAAGACATAGTCCAGACCTAATTCTCAACAAAGATGCAATTGACATGCTGGGAATTTTGAAAGTCATAATTCATCTTTTTTCTTTAGGATGATTTTCCTTAC
The DNA here is from genome assembly GCA_013396635.1 of Penelope pileata. Lineage (NCBI taxonomy): Eukaryota > Metazoa > Chordata > Aves > Galliformes > Cracidae > Penelope > Penelope pileata. The sequence continues at coordinate 115,399 of WBMW01003516.1, read as the reverse complement.
AAGTTCTGTAACATGAGGTCTTATTTCTTCAACAGGGACAGTAGAGTCCCAGACCTTTACTACTTTCCCATTGGGGTCTACCAAGTATTTCCAAAAGTTCCAGGTTGGTTCTTCTCCTGTAGAATCTACAAGGGGAAAAAAGGAAAAAGAAAACTACTTTAGCCAATTCTCCAGTTCTTGACATTTGTTTGTGCCAATCTGATGATTACCAGAGGAAGGAAGAATGTTAAATTAAGAGGGAGTTCAGAGTGAATATTAAGATGAATTTTCAGTCAGGGAGATTTAACTAGACAGCAGCCCACTGGAGAATGATGGAAACACAGTCAAGCTTGAGACAGACAGACCGGAGCAAGGACGGCAGTCATGGAGGGGAGGGTGTGTGGGGGGGGGCATGCATGTCTGTACTATATAGATAATTTGAAACAGTTGAACATTGATAGGGAAATGAAATTTGGGTTAAAAAAAAATAGCTGCACCAGGACTGACAAGTTGTTTGCTGATCTGAGAATTTTTCCTCCAGAAGCACCTAGGATCATGTGCTTCAGAAGAATGTTTCAAGAAATGCTACAAGAAGAAGGAACAAAAAATTGTATAGGTTTCCTCCTAATCCTCCCATCCCAGTATTTTTCTCACCATGACTGCATGTTCATTCCGCTACAGTTGTATTCTTGTCCTTTACTATTCTTTTACACAACTAAGAAAATGTTCAAGATTTTCCATAAGACCAAGAGTCTCATCCCGCTAATGGCACAAATACAGACCCTACAGACAAATGAGCAGCTTTTTCCGTTGATTATACACTGGGCAAAATCTCATTGGATCAAAAGATACTTCAGCGTACTATCAATATACAGACAGGCCTACGCTGTTGACTGTCTGGTTGTTAAGCTGCAGTAAATATATTGCCTCCAGCAACTTCCCTTTCCACATGGACCAACAGGGAAGCAAAAGGTATGGAAGTTTCATGTGACATGTCCGCAGTGACGACCTCACTGGGAAAAATGGAAATGGAAGGACATGAAGAGGATTAAAGGGAGTTTTGACTAGCAGAAAGATCCACAACAGACACCTGGGGGGAGGATTGCTTGGAGTAGCCAAAAATAATACTAGCAGCACTTCTTTAAATTCAGCGGTACGTGGGAAAACATTGTGGTGCTGGAGAGCATAAGAAGCAGCATGGTGCTTGCAGAGTGCAGCTCGCGATACCGTGTCATCTTGGTCTTTCTTATACGTAATTCCTGGAAGACATTTCTTTCGCGTTGGATAAAGGCTGTCATTTAAGTTTGATATTTAAATGGTATTTAGTGCATTCACTCAGAGAATGAAAAGTAGTGTCTTGACAGCGAATATTCTGCTTCACAGTGTAGTTCGTTAGCTGTCTGCTAAGAATGAGAAAAACCTCTTCAGGTTGCATTTAGCTAGAATGCAGATTAAAATTGGAAGAACTGTACGGTATGACTATTCCAATGTTTGGTAAGGAGGGAGGAGGAATATTCAAGGTTCTCTCTCAGTGCCTGGTTTCACTTTTTGATAGAGAAGTAAATCACATAGGCACTTTGCTTCCACTTATCCTAAAGCTCTTCAGATGAATGTTTAAATCCAACTTGCAGCAGTCATGTCTCAAGAGACACTTAAAGATTATAAAGTAGAAAAATGAAGATCAGGTGTTGTATGCATATAGAATATTTCAGTACCTGTATTCCATGCAGAAGTTTATTAGATTAGCTCTTACTGGGCATTTGTTATTGTAGAGTCTTCATTCCTGGAGATACTTTTTAAAGGCTAGACAAACCTGTTGTGATGCAAGAGACAGAAATCCTGCCTTGTGCGGGAGGATGGGCTCCATGACTTTTGACCTCTCCTGACAATCTTGTGCTGCAGTTTTGTGAGCAGCCATAGGCACCCTTTTTGAATCAGATGGTATCCTGTGCCAGAGGAACTCTACTCTGGGGAAACAACCTGTCACTGTTTCAGATTACTCACCAATCAAGTACTTGTAGGCAGGAATTGCTCCAGCTCCACTGACTGCAATTTTGCTGAACATAGGAAAGGAGGCACCGTACGTCTTTCGTGCAAAACTCTCAATTTCTTTGTTGGTGTCTGGTTCTTGCTGCCCAAACTGATTGCATGGGAATGCCAGCACATTGAAATGATATGGGCCAAGGTCTTTCTGTAACTGTTGTAAGGCCTTGTAGTGGCTGTCTGTATACCCACACTCACTTGCAACGTTGACAACTAATGACACCTGGAGAACAAGAGAACAAGAGGTTAAAAAATGTTTTCCAACAGGTAGGGTGGGGGGCAGATTATTTTCAAAAAATGAGATTTTCTGCAAAACTGTGACTGAACATTCGTGTCTGAAACTATATTGAGTTTTGTTCACTAGAGGAAGATATTTTTTTTAATATTTCTTTTATGAATTACCATTAGGCAACCACGAAGATAATCAATAACCTGCTAAGTTATCTTAATTCCCAGTTGATGGAGAGCCTGCATGTCTCTGTTCTGCACTTTGGATATTTTCTAAGCATGTTTAAGAAGTGACCATTAAGCTGAGGTATACTGAGTTGCCTGAAAGAAACCTGCACATTAATGGCTGTTTTGATCGTCCATTTTTCTGTTGTACAGCATCTTTTCTTGTAAAGAATTTAGTACTCATACAGAACTGGCTGATCCATTTATCATTGCCAGGGTAGATGTACTGACCTGGAAGCTAATAGAAGCAATTACAGTGTTTTAGGTTCGTGTTTGCATTATGGACTGTAACATTTCACACTATTTCTAGAGTAAGTCTACTCATTTGGGACAAAATGGTGACATATTCTGTATTAAGGTTTGCTGCCTCCATTACAGATCCTAAGTAGGGAAGAATGTGCCCATTATCCTTTACAGGAGTCACCCCTGTTGCTGACCATCTCCATGTTGTGTGCATCGTGTCAGCCAGAGGCTGCCATCAGGAATGTGCCTGTCTGCACAGATCCAGCAGAGAGGAAGATGCCGAACACAGATGAGCACTGTGTGGAAATAGAGGCAAGTGTAAGGAGTACATGGTGGATCAGATTGTGCTGAGAATTTGTTGGGGAAATTAAGTGATCTAACTCCGAGCTAACACATATTATGGTTCCTCAAGGCCATGAAGAGCTTTCCATTTGGGGTATTTTTGTTATTTGCTTGGTTTGGTTTGGTTTTTTTTGGAGGTATTTTATCTTCAACTTCTAGAATTTTGTTTTACACTTAGAGTTTTTATTTTTATTATGAATTTTCAAACTGTAAGTTATAACTCATTCTACACAAATTGAGCCCATTCTAAAATTTTCTTGAGAGTGGAGTAAAGCCAAATGCAGTAGACCTCTTAGATACAATATGATTTTCTTAATAAAAATAGCATTATGCAGTTTATGGTGAGCTTTCTTTTCATATAACTCCATTCTACTGTTTTTTTTCAAAGCATTCTGCAAAAGTAATCAGCCAATATAAATATCTTACCACTGAAAATGTTTTTACCCACCCAGAAGATTAAATCAGGCATAGGGCAAAAAAAACATTATGATTTGGGAACAAAAAATTCTACCTCGTTTACACTGAATCCAGTGGGTTTCTACAGATTGTACATCAGAAGTTGATCCTTCATTTTAAATGGCAAAAAGAAGTTTGAATTCAATCAAAGTAGCCAAAACATTCCCCAGTGTTAGTACAACAGTAGCTATTCACAGTGGATCTTTCTGCAGGAGTTAGGAAGCTTCATGGAAGCTGGCATGTTGGCTGTGTTATTATCAGTGTGAGACAGTGGTGCTGAAGGGCCCAGTGCAGAAAAAGGAGAACCTGAAGCTTGGACACATCAATTGACCTGGTAAAGGTTACACAGCAAGTAGCTGCAGGCCAAGAAAAGAAGTAAAAAATCCCAGCTCATATCTTGTATTCACGCCTGTGACTGCTGGTTTTGCAGTCAATTGGCTCAATCTGAATTTTGGATTCTAATGTTACTGTTGTTCCAGATTCCTATGCATATGTTTTTATACGACATGTAAGGTTATGTAGGATGTATGAATAGAATACATCAAAATAAATTATAAGATATGAAAAACAAATGACCATGACTAGCGTTTTTAACGCCCAAATCCAAACTGTCATATAAAAGCTCATAATCTGGGTAAGGTATGGGCTATTGGGGTGAAGTCCCTACAGGTGTAGGAAGCAGTAAAGATAAAGCTAAGGGGAAGGTGGTATTTATGATCTCTTATGTAAAACATTAACACTTTCTGTATTTTGTGCATTGTACAGGTATGTGGCTGTACTTCAAGTCATTTCTGAGCAGCCCTATTTGTTTATCCTGGAAGACAGGTAGGTAAGCTTATAAGGCAGAAGTTGTTGTAATCTTTGTGTTGTAGCATGTCAACAGAATATACTCTAATTAATCCCTGTAAGATTGCATATGAAATATTATCTGGAGCCACCTAGCTAAGTTCCAAAGCACCACATTCATTTGGACTACACTTATAAGCTCTACTTGAAAATTTAGGGTTTTTTTTATTAGAAGTAATGATTTTCCTGTTGCAGACTGCCAGCATTGCAAATGAGACTTATATACTGAGTAGAATGATTGTCTAAAAACCTTTACCAAGTTGTGTTTCTGTCCAGTACCACAAGTGATTAAATGTGGTGATTTGTAATTTTTTTGTTCATATTTATTTTTAATAAATAAGTTATTCTTTTTGTCCTCATGAAGAGACTGCACTTGGACAACTATTAGTGATTTAAATTGAGCCCAGTATTCCCTTTGACTGACTTTACTCACACCTTAGGCTCTGAAAGTGCAAGTCAAGCACACCACCTAGTGTGCAATGCTAACAATTCACCCTGGATCTGTCAAAACCAATTTAATTTAAGCTGAATTCTGTATAAACTGTTGTCTTACCTTTTAACACTATCCTTTCCTTTGCTTTACTTAGAAAACCAGTGCATTCTAGTAGTGAACTCACTTATTTAACATTGCAAATGGTTTACTTGATGTTTACGCAGTGTACTACCCTGAGGAAAATCCCTGGAGATTTAAGAATCTGCTATCAGCTTCCAGTAATCCTTTGTGGTTCTTATACCAGAAACAAGTAGATACTCAGGTTTTTAGACCTGGACATTCTTAATCAACTCCATCTGACTGATAGAAGGACCAACTACAAATGTCACATTAAGCCAACACAGAATTGTCCACCTTAATGGACAAAAATAGCAACACTGTACAGTAATTAAGTATCTATGTCCTGTACTTCCACACATTCAATAATACTATGTTCTCAGGCTGCAGAGAGCTATGATGCAAGGTGCTTTCAATAGTAAAACAATACTTTACATTGTTATAGTGCCTAATGCTTCAGATTATTATAGTACCTTTGCTTCAAGATTCCCAAAGCACTGTGCTAGCAGTGTTAAATTCCACCTCAGCACACTGTACTTGGCTGTGTGGTAGGCAGGCAGGCAGGTAGATGGGTACAAACACAGCAGGGAACAGCTAATATTTGGGATTTATGACTCCCAAATAGACCCTATTTTTGGAAAGAATGTTGCCTCTTACATAGAGCACATCTGATACAGATGGTAAATAAAATATAAATATTCTCAATTTAGATAAGTGTTCTGATAAATCTTATCCACATCATGTTGATTCTTTTCTAACCACTCATCACTACTCTTCATGTTTGAGGTAGATGGGTCAACATCAGCATGGTGGCCTGGATAAAGCATAGCATGATGGTCTTATTCATGCAGCAGAGTAAAACAGCCAGCTTTTCGACCTATTTCACTTGGTTGGTTAATTTTTTTTTTTTTTTTTTTCCC
>WBMW01003516.1:77490-108025 GCA_013396635.1 Penelope pileata | reverse complement strand
AAAAAAAAAAAAAGCAAATATTGCATAGATTCCCTGTTTTTTCCATGATAGATATATGAGTGTTCATTGGACCAATTCTGCTCTATCCCCTAAACAAATTGAGAATGGAGGAGGACTTTGACCAGATAAGATTCATGCCTCCCATTTGCTCCAAATTCACCAGTATTCCTCTCTGCTTAGCTCAGGAAAATGTACCTCTCCTCCCACGGGCCCTCTCTTGTTTCAGTAATCTGAGTGAAGTACCTGACAAGGGTGAGAAGGATGGTGGAAACACAAAGCTGAGGCTAAGGGTGAAAGTGAGGAGTGGTGCCTGCCTTTTTGGGCAGCATCGCATATGATGCGTCTCTTGAGCACTAAGGGTGAAGGCTGTGGGCTTCATGTTGTTTTTAGCTTCTGTAATCTGTGAATCTGGCTATGAGAACTTTGTCCCCTTCCTTGTGCTAACCTCCCTTTTCACTTCCACAGGAACTAAGAATCTTAGATTGCCAAACCATTAAAAAACAATCAAATTGCATTCAGGGCAATCGTTTTTAAACTGGAAGACTTCATAAAATAATGTCTTCCTGTGCTTCTTCATATTGTTCTGTCATACTAAAAATCAACAAGTGGAATAGCACGATATTGCTACAACTTCACTATGCACTTACACTAAAATAATTTTTTTTATTAATAAATCACTTTTATCACTGTTTTACTAAGTACGGTGACATTTGTTAACTTCATTAACCACGGACTACATCTTTTTTTTTTTAAATGCGGAACTTTAGAAAGGAATTCAGAAAAAAAATAATTTACTGAAAGTCATGCAGTTAAAAGACAGAAACAAACTCCCAAAGTAAGACGTACAGACTTCCTGTGCTTCAAGTTTAATAACTGCAATCCAGTGCAATTCATCCTGCTGCACAAAAGACAGGCGCGCAGGCATTCCCTGCCTGCCACGTATACAGGGCGCAGCCTGCAGAAGGAAGACTCCGACACACAGAGGTTAGACCTGCAAATGTTTTATTTAAAGAGTGCAAAGACCTACGGAGCGATATCAAAGCAGCATACAGGCAACACTCCAGATCAGTTAAAGAGTTGTAAACGCAAATCTATCTGCATGCATGCATCGAGTTAATGTCCAATCTCTCCACCCCCCCTCGGTTTTCGCAGACATGCGAGGAGCGTGCACTTACCGAGCCCCTGTATTTCTCCAGAGAGACTAGTTTGCCCCTGATGTTTACAACTTTGAAAGTGTAAAAATCAGTCTCTTTCTGCTGAGTAGCGGAAAATGCTAAGAGCAGGAGTGCTGCAATTGCAAGGAGCATGGCTAGAGGGATGAGAAAAACTTTAGGGAAGGAAGAGGAAGGCTTGTGCTCCACACTGCCCTCAGGATCTAGCATGCTGCACGACCGAGCTGCAGACACTTGCCACAAGAGCAAAGCCCTGCCGGAAAGAAGGGACTGCTGCAAACGGAGCTTTTGCAACAGTCTGGCTCCTGCAAAGGTTTAGGAGAATCTGTGTCCATGCAAGACCTCAGGGGCATGTATTTATGGAGCAGTCAAATACCCTAAAACGGAGCACTTCCTTGTGGCAGTGGTGTGTTAAGTGAGGCCCTTTATGGGTACAACATGAATTGAAGTGCTAGTTCTTTCAGCCCAAGAATAGCAACATTGTATGTGTCCGTGGAATGACAGATTTAGAGATTTGCTTTAATTTGGCCTCTTCCTAGGAAAATAAGGGAGTTTTGTGATTTTTGATGGATTTTCAAGTGCATTTTTTTGCATACTATCTATAGCATCTAGTAGCTATGGTGTAATGTCAAAGGATATCAGTGGCTTGGTTGCTAGTGGTTACTGATGGAAGTGCTCAGAGCAAGAGTCACAGCACACAGTCAGCAAAACCTGAGAAGCACAAACATGCCATGCATAGTATCATGTGAAATGGAGCACTGCTTGTTAGACCTTCAGGAACTTCTCTGTAAGGACTTGGTTTGCAACAAGTAACAGGGTAATGTAGGAGAAAGAACATTACCAAGGAGCTTTTAAGAAGCATTAAGCATTAGGATCTAGCATGGTACCAAAGCTTCCAAATTCTGAGAGCCATGCCAATGCCTAAGGATCTGTACCATTCTTGGGTTGTCTACAAGAAAAAATAGCCACTTCTACCATTTGCTACGTCTGCTGGACCAAAAGAATTTGTATATATAAAGTAACAATAGAAAGCATTTGATGGTCATTGATTTCTTCTGGGACTAAGAAACAGTTCCTCCATACCTGACTCTGACATTTCTTGGCAAAGATAAGCAAAATGTAGTGATTTACAGGAAACGATTAAGTAGCACATCCAAGGCATACTGGAAATCTATCTCTTGAAGAACAAATTGCATTTTGTTATCTCACTGTGATTTTTTTTTTTTTTTTTAAACTCAAGAGTTTTGGTAGATCTTTGATATCTCGATTAAATCTGGTTAGGTGATTCAGCCATAAGTGGCATTACTGTAAGTGATGAAACCATATATAATTAGCTAAAAGATTCAGTGACAGTTTTTAAGCATTTCAGATTTTGTATGTTCTTATGTATTACAGCGTAGGTAGTCCTCCAACATCAAGAAATCATGCAATATTCTACATGGATGAAAAGTCTGCCATGCTGTCTATGGGGAAGATACACTGTGCTAAGAATCTGAAGCTCTCATCTCATCTTTACAGATAAGTGCTATCTTTCTGTGTACTTTCCTGGCTGTAGTATTGACCAAGAACCAAGTACAAGTTCCTCCATTTATAAACAAATCATCTCAGAAGCTTTAGAGAATCTCAGAGACTGCTGAAGATACAGAATAGGGCTTTAATTTACTCTATGCTTTTAAATGAAGCAATGAAAACTAATAATTTCTAAAAATACCTTAAAAAAATCATTCCAACAATGGAAATAATTTAAGCATTTCTGGCCAGAAAATGAAAAACAAATCTATGATACACTTCTCCACTATTTTTAGGTATAATTATATAGTAGTTTTGGTATGGGACAACAAGCAAGGCAACGTACTGCAACATGAGATGAGCAAGGTTTTGCTCTGGGAAAGGACTTTATAAAATCTGCTGCCAACAGCTTCATGTTTGTTGTCTCTGATTTCTAGGCAAAATTCACTTGCTCTCAGAATTACATTTTCTCCTACAAACTCATCCCAGGATCTGGAAGTTTTTGATCAATGGCACTGAATTGAGAGTCCTTTCAATAATGGCCAGCTGGCACTGAAATTCAGCTTCCTCTTTTACTGCCACGTTTCTATACTACTCCCTGGAATAAAACGTTCAACATCGGCAGAGAATGCAGAATTGTTTCTGAATACACACAGTGTCTTCGTTTCGTAAATATTCAAGTTTTCACAGCCAAATTGCAGTAACATTTTCTATTAAAGTCTATCCAACTATTTGAGCTAAATTGTTGAAAGAATCTGATACATTCTAATAAATTTCAGCTTGTAGGAAAGATGCCAGTCAGTTTTGCAAACTGGTGCCTGTTTGCTCAGTAGCATGTCTAAATATTGACCTAGGAGGACTGCATCCAGTAGCAAGTAAAATTTAGTTACTTCTACAATTTACTCTTTGGCTTACTAAACCTAATAAAAATCTTTGTCAAACAGGATTGATTTGAAGCCACCATCCAGCTGACCTCAGCTGCCCATCAAACAGCACTGCGTTTTTTGTCATTGCTGGCTCGGTCTGGATTAGGCCCTTGTTCCTAAAGGTGAATGTTCTGCACAACTTCCCAACAGCAGTTCACTGAGGTACCCGTTCCTCATTTTGTAAGATGTGAACTTCAAGTCAACTACAAGAAAGCAGACTGGCTCTGAGGATTGCACTGAACTGACAATACATTTCAAAGGTACGACTTGCCAGTATTCGTAGCACCCGATGTTATACATTTTGCAACTTTTGTTCATCCACAGACTCTCTGAGGTAGTGTTTCCTGCACTATTATTTGTGTTGTTTTCAACAATTTCCTTTGTATTTTCAGTAATTGAGCATCGATCTTTTATACTTCTTGTTTTTCTGGAAAGGCCTCCCTACCCTGGGCTAGGAAGTGCCAGCAAGGCGTTTCACTGCCAAGAGAGGTAGTGCTGCACTGGCTCCTTGAAAGATTTGCCTTACTCTGGCACTTGCCAACTTCCTTAGGTCACTCCGCAGCAGTGCCAAGAGCCCAGTACTTCTCCCCTGAGCACTGCCACGGTGCCAGCAGACGTGCTGGCCAAGGGGCCAGCTTTGTAGCCAAGGTCAGGGAGCCAGGCCCCGTTTCCCTCAGCATCCCAGGGACGGGAAGGTCTGGGGAGCTTCAGGCTCCTCCACCCAACATCAGTGTGCGGAGCAGAGCAAGGGGGGACAGCCGTGAGGTGCGGGCTGCAGAGAGGGACAGACCCCAAGGAGCCACGGGGACCGGGCAGGCCCAAAGGGCCTGAGGCCTGCGTGGGAGGGGCCAGGCGCTCCCTCACGGCCTGGAATTAAGAAAAACAAAATAGAAAGAAAGAAAGAAAATGGAAATAATTGGGGTAGGTTAGAGAAAAAATGAGTAGCCGATTCCCTCGCCACCGTTCATGCCGCATCTCCTGCTGGAGCTCTGNCCTCGGCCCCCTCATCCCGCGGCGCTGCGCCCCCCGGGGTGGGGGCAGCGGTGCCGGGGTTGCCCCATTTCCCTGCTGGAATCGCGGGGCCCGGCCCCGGGGTGTCTCGGGGGGCGGCTCCAAGGGCAGCGGGGCCGCGGGCGGCTGGGCGATGTGCCGGGGGGTCCCGGCCGGGCTCCCCAGCCGTGTCCCCGCCGCTGCCCCTCGCCGGAGCCGGGGGCTCCGCGCTGTGCACCTGGAGCGGCCCGCGGGGATCCTGCGCCTCTGCCGGGGCTCTTTTGTCGGAGCATGGTGTGTACAAACACAGCCGAGCCACTCCGGGGCTTTTCGGGAGGCTGCACTTGGGGGAATGTGTCACTCACGGAGGCCTGCCTGCTGTGTTCAGGTTGTTCCTGGGTGGATCGGAGGAGGATGAGGTGGTGACACACAGAGAAACACTATAATCAGGTTCAGGCACTAGGGAGGGACGGGACGTGAAGGTGACAGTTGTATCTGAGTAAGAATCTATTCATTGTTTTTGGTTTTTGTGCCACCTCCGCATTACTTTGTTTCCTGAGCGCTGCCCTGGGTTTAACAGTCATTGAGTTTGCTTGAAAACAGAGGCTGTGTGCTGCTCTGTTGTTGTTTGCCTTGTGCTCCTGCTTTCAGTAGGTGCTGCTGCACGGTCTGACCCCAGATGGTTGTGACATAATTATTTCCGTGACAAGAGAAGTAGCTCGGCCATGGAAATATGGCTTAATTACAGGATCTGGCAGAAGAAACTGTGCTGGGAGTGAGAGGTCTCCTTTTCCAGCATTAGTTATGCCATGAGTTTTTTGATCTTTTTCCACCTAACCTTAGTGATAATCGCTTCATAACATTATTTTTAGTATGAAGTTACAGTTTCCCAGCACATATATATGGGGATACGTTCCCAGAAGATGTGCAGGGAGGGATCAGAAAGTTCCTTCTGTGCTCTCTTCTTGCATAGAAAGCAGCTGGGGCTTTTGTCTCATACTCAGCTGGTACAGGAGGAGAAACTGCCGGATGCCATGGGGCACCTGCACAATGCAGGGCATTTACCTGGCCCTTCCTCTGCAGGGACCTGCTGCTACAGGGAGAAGGACTTCCCTGTGTGCTGCCTGAAAGCAAGATGTCCCTTGGGAGCTTTTCTCGTGTTTCTCGTGGATCTGCTTGTCACAGGGATGCTCTTGGTTCGTGTGTTCACACCACTGCCATAGGGCAGTTCAGAATTTTGCCCACCTGAGAGTGTAACCTGATTTCTACTTGCAATGCTTGCTTCTAAATTTACAAAATTTTTCTACTTAATTAACTTTATTTCGTTATTGTCCTCATCTTAATAACAATACTGACTTGTACCAGAAGCTCATAGAAAGCAAGCTCCTGCATTCTGCTTTTGGGGCTAATTTGCAGAATGGAAGCCATCTGGGGGGTCAGTGTTTCTGATGCTTTTGGCACCTCATCAAACAACGTGCAATATAATCATAAGTTGTTTAATTGTACCTAAGTGATAGATCCGTAGGTCTTTTAGCTTCAAAGTGCAAAACACCTATTGCCTAAACTTGGTAACAATGCTTATGAATCTCATTTTTACTTTTGAGCAGTGATGCAGGCACAGATGTGTATGTAGCTGTGCTATACTCTTGGTTCTGATGTTTTAGTAAATCTTTGGAAAAAAACAATGTATCAGATGTTACCAGATAACTTATTTAGTTTTTATTTCTGTTGCTGCTCAAAAGAAACATTGCTAGCAAGAAGTAACTTTCAGATTTCAGTTGTTGGTGCTGGCAAAGCTTGACTTGGGAGTCTGAAATCAGTTTTGTGTTACAAACTGTTGCGACTCAGTCTTTGTGCCAAGTGTATGAGTGTGTGCTTGACAGCCTCTCTAAAGTGCTGGTTTTCAGCAGGTGTCTTTCAGCAGTGCAAGCACTGGGCAGCAAGAGAGCAGGTGGGGGTGCTGGTAGCAGATCCCTTTGGGTTAGCTGTAGTTTGTGAACTAGTTGGCAGCTGGTGTGAGATAGTTCAAAGGATGTCCTGAAGGATGAGAGTTGGGGTGAAAGGTTCAATGTTGTTAAAGACAGGATCCAGAGAAACGTCTGTGCTGAAAATACATACTGTTGTATTTTATTTTGCACAGACAGCAAGTAGAAACAGGGCTTTAAGAACAAGGTGGACAGAATGGGTCTAAACATGTAGCTGCAATTTAAACTAGCTTCATGATCAGTGCAGGCATCCAGATGCTCCTTTAGCCTCTGAAAGGCTTTACACCTATGCAGTGCTGTACTGCGTGCGTTTTTTTTGTTTTGTTTTTTTTTTTTCTCCCCAGCCTCTTACCCCATATTGGTACAAATGTTGTGTTTGTTCATAAAAGTGAGAGCTGGCTCGAGTCAGCTTCCTGATCTGGTTACAGCATGTACCTTACAGCACAGAGCAACCTTTGAGGCAGGTGCACCTCTCTTTTGGCTTCAGTGCTTAAGTCGATTGTGGAACTCTGGTATTTTTGGAAAGTTTATACAATTATTATAGTAAAATTGGGGTCAGAATGGAAGCATGTCGAGGCATTAGGCATCCTTATATGAAGTACAGAGGGAAGGGGAGATACCCAAACCTGATTGCACAGCTGGGTCCAAGGGAAGGGTGGCTTTCCTGAGTTTGGGGTGTGAGCTGGCAGCAGCGGTAGGTTCAGAAAGAAGTATTTGGCGTTTGCTGTTTTTGTTTCTCTAATTCACCCTCCACACTAATTTTTAACATCAGAGCTTCCTGCTTGGTTATGCATCTTCCCTAGGCCCAGAGCTGATGTTTTCCTGTGACCCTGCTTGTTGTATTTGATGTTACATGTGCTGCACTGGCTTCCTTCTGGATAGATTTTGGAAGCGTTAGACTCGCTAGCTTAAATCCTGTGGCTTCTAGAAACAGGAAGATCTGAGCGCATGGATAGCACTTACATGTTTGTTACTAAGAATACCTGTGGGTTTATGGCTGCTGGAGCCTGAGGCGCTTTAGTGGCCGCTAATCTCTGATAGTCTTATTTCTAAGTAGTTTGGAAAAACACCGGGGACTGATAACAGTTTGTACTAAGTTATGCCTGCTTTATCGTAAAACAAACATAAACATGTGATTTTTCTTCTTAACTATTGGCACAGAATAAGGAGGGAACGATATGTGCAAGTTCTCAGATCCAAAGGGGTCTGAAGCTGTACCCAGTGCAGAAAACTCTTCCCCCTCCCACCGCCTTCTCACTGGGGCATGGGGAGTCTGCAGGAGATGTTACCTGTGCTGCAACAGGAGCAGAGAGCTCCAGGTGCCCTTTCCTTTTGTTTCTGTTTGTGGCTGCAGCCTTTGTTTGTTGAATTTCATTTCATTCTTGTTGGAGGTTCGGCTGGGTGTTGCGAATCAGCCCAGGGAGGCTGAGGTTAACCACCCCCTGCTGCTGGAAGGCTGGCTGGGGAGATTTCAGCTGAAGGGACAATCCTAATGGGGCAGATAAAAACAGGCCTCCGATAAAAAAAAAGTCAGGTCTGTATCTCAAGGGAGGGAATGCTTTCTAGAAAGAAGGTGATAATGGTCATGTTTATAGTACTTTCTCTGTTTATATTTAATCTAGTTGTCCCTGAGGAAAAAAAAATTACAAGACTGTTCGTTTTCCCTTTAGGTATTCTTCTACACTCTTGTAGACATCTTTGGACATTTAGCTAGTTGGGACCAAATTTTAGGACACATTTAAAGTAATATCAAAAGATTGCTGGATTTCTATATGTTACCTTGAAAAAATTATGCTTCAAGTAGAGGAGGGGTCTCAGCTGAGGAGCAGGCAGGAGGAGGTTCTGTTTCCTGTTAGGGAACAGCTAAGAACCAGTCAGCATGGGTGTTCCTTGAGCCACAGCACATCCCCACCTGCCCAATGGGCTGTGGCTGGGACTGTGACAGAGGAGCACAAAATGAATGTGTAGGGTGTCTTAAATTAAACTGCTAATGACAGGATTGAAGCAGAGATGCACTTCTGAGTTGTGCCTTTGTGCATAGCAGTGCTCTTTTGCAAAATAAGTTTACAGTTCCACCTGGCCTTCATCTTCAAACAGGCCATGGCAAAATCTGCCCCAAGATGTGTGGTTTTAAAAGGAGTCGGCTTCAGCTGAGCAACTCGAGATGAAGAAGTGAAAGGGCAGATGGGTAGAAGCATCTTCTTGAAAGTGTTCTATGGTGTTCTGCTTTTTTTTTTTTTCCCTTTCCTATTTGGAAGTAAGTGTTACCCTGAATTTTTGCAATTCAAATGCAGAATTTTCTAATGCTAGCCTGAGAGAACAAGGAAACAAAAGAAGCTGGCAGAAATGAAAGTGAAACAGCCTCGTTCCTTCATTTTGTGAGCCTGAAATGAATGATACAAAAGAGAAATCTAAGCTGATCTTAAACATTTTTAAATTTGGTTGTTGTAGGTATGTGTAGGTTTAATCATTTTCTAGAATTTGATGTCAGATGGTATGTTGCCTGACCTCAAGCTGTTGTATTTCAGCCAGATTATTTTTCAACAGAGTACTGAGAATGGAGCTAGATTTCAGAGGAGCAATGGGCACTGTCCGTTCAGGGGAAAAAAGGGGAAACCAAATCTTCTGTAACACTGGGATATTGAATAAATGGAGTATGCTGAAATGATTTCAACAGGTGAATCACACCCCACTTTGCAGATGCAGATGTAAAACTCGGTTCTTGTTGCCAGGCTGCCTGAGAGAAAATGCTGTTTTCGTTCCAGGTCTGGCAAGTGGTATGAGCCTGAGCTTGTGAGTAAGACGTGCCATCCAGGTTTCTACAAAGATGCCACCTCAGCACTGATTCACTCCACTCCAGTGTTTTGTTTCCAAGCTTGTTATTCTTTTTGGAGGCACTCCTTTCCCTCCTCCTGTTCCTCTCTCTGCTGTATGGATGGCCAGTGGCTGGCAGAGGAGGAATTACCTTTTTTAGGCTGTCTTGGTTTTAGTAGGGGTCTCTTTTTAAACGTTAAAGTTTTGCCAGTTGGTTTACTTTGCATCGAGATGGATAATGTGGTCAATACTGAATATGCTATAGCAGTTTAGGTTACTTTTAATTATTATTTTAAATTTTTAAACAAAATGTATCCCTGAATACAACATCATTGCACTGGCATAAGATTCTGATTTTTTGTTGGAACTCTTAACATTTCTTGTTACAAAATATTCTTGGCTTAGGAAGTCACGTGAGCAATCTTTATTCTTATTTGTTTGGGATAAAGAAATATCTCTGTGCTTTTTAACTTTAGCTACTTGCATTCAATTACACTCTTAATATGTAGTGGTATTGTAGTTTTCACTTTCTTTGCTGTGTTATAAAGATGGTTGTTTTTCCTCGTCACATTTAAAACTAAGGAAACTGCTAATAAAAGTTCATCACATTTACCCACTTGGTTAAAGCTTGTCTATTCTCTTTGAATGTGTCACTGTATTTTTGTTGAATGGGTAAAATGAAATCATTTGAGCTTACAGTAGATTTTTTGTGGATTTTTTTAAGCTTTTTTGACCTTAACAATTTGACACTTCAGAAAAAGCAGAGCAGAAGGAAGCCTTCCTTTTGCTCCGATGCCGTGTTTTCGCAGTAACCTCGGGCTGGCCTTGGTGCCAAGAGGAGTTGTTCCAGGGCGCTTCTGGCTGCTTGTTGTCACCCCTCCTGCTGCTCCTGCCTCCTGCCAGCCCTGTGCTCAGCTGCACTGGATATCCACTTTTGGTCCCTGCAGAACTGCACAGGGGAGGGAGCAGCCCAAGTAAGTGGCAGGGGCTTGAGAAAGGTGTTCTTGCTCTGTTGGGACTGGTGCCGACCTCCATTGCTTCACAGTGAACTCAGGAGCGAGTCCTGGGTGTGCCAGAGTCCAGCCTCGGTCAGCAGCGTGGTGTGGTTGTCAGAAATGGTGGGGAAATGAAAGTGGAAGTGATGGCTTCTCCTGCTTACGTGTGGCCCCTGCCCTAAGTCGAGCAACTGAACCGTGAAGAAGAGTTTAGCATTTGAGCGTTTCCCTACGTTTTGTTTCCATTAAAAAAAAATCTGTGTAGGAGAACACAACAGCGTTTACAGACAGCAGTGTGCAGTATGGAGCTGCAATGCCTTTAGTGTTCCAGGCAGCTCTTGGAGCGGGGGCTCAGATACCAGGGCTGATTTACCCAGCCAAAGGCAGATGTTGTTTGATCTTCTGGAGCTTTGCTCTTTGGCTCCTGGTCTAGAAGTGTGAGCCAGGTGTAACCATGTTCAATAGAAGTACATGACTTCTTGAGGTGAGATGCCTAGCCATTGGAGTATATTTAGTAGTATAATTTTTATTTTTCGAGTTTGTTATTTGATAAAGGATTCTGACATTAACTTCATACATTCTGGTTTAGCTTTTTTGTTTTTAATTTTTTGAAAGATAATGTGTTATTTTCAGTGGTGTTAACATAGGCTTAAGCTGTCCATTTTTAGTATGTCATTTGCATCCCAAAATATTTCCTGGCTTGTCTCTCTTCAGAGAGAGAGAGTAGGAACAACACATAGCCTAAAAAAAAATACTATCCTTTCTACTGATGGTATTCAGAAAGATTTCTTTTTTAACAGGCATTTTAATCTGATCCTTCTTTTTTTTAAATACAGAAGTACATTGTTACCCTAATAGTTGTAATTCACTGGCTTTTCTAAATTATTTTTTATTGTTATTCCTTTACTAAATGATAAGCTACTTATTTTGATGGATTCTCTAAAACCCAGAAATTTCCATAGATCATATTTTTAACTACCAACTATGTAGGAGGACAGGAAAGAGAGAAATTCTATTCCAGAATTCCAAATCTTGCTTTAGCTGTTCAAAATTGATTTTCTTCTGTGTCTAATGCTTTATTCTCATGATTTCTTATTCATATCTCAGGGTTGTTTAAAAAAAAAAAATCCAGGTTCTTGTTACAGGTTCTTTTTCTTTGTTTTCTCTATTACCAAAAGTCCTTAACAGGTTCCATTCTTCAGGCTTAGCTTCCCATTGCAATTATGACATGTGAGATGTCTCCAGATGATCGATCACTACAAGGACAGAGGTTTAGATTAGTAAGGGTAATCTGCAGCTAACCAAAATATTTGCTATTTCTGCTTTCTTGACTAATGAAAATCTTTCTTAATTGACGGCAATTACATGTATGAGAATCGTATGTGTCAAATGTTGTGCTTAAGTGTCCGTGGATGTAGGTGATAGATTGAATTTATTCTTAATGGTTTGAGTTATACCCCTAAATATTTTTTGTAATCAGTTAATAAAATAGAACTTACTGGAAGCTGAATTAGCTTTCTCCAGTGGCTAACTCAAGCAATATGTTTTGTTGTGTGGTATTTTTTAGATGTTACATTTCTTCAATTTTTTTTTTTCAGTGTAGTTAACAGACATCTTGGGTTTTAGATCTCTTTTCATGAAGCCAAAAATAGGAAGGACAGAAAAAAGCAAGCTGTTGGCAGATTTTTCACTGAGTATTTTTTTACCATGTTCTGCCATTTTTTGTCTCTTCGTATGCCCTCCTCTTTTAAACACAAATCAAGGTTAATAATGTTTTCATGAGTTTTTATTTTAATATGGAAGGTATTATGAAAATTCATTTATGCCTCTGGGGGGAACTTGATTCCTGTAATCATTAGCAATTTGACTTTTCTTTAGAGAAGTTTGTTTTAATGCATTGCCTATGGAGAGCTTTGATATTTTCTCTCCAGTTTACAAATGTCTATCATTATTTCTTCAGCAGACAATCAGCCACGATCCTTGCCTGCACAGTGGATTTAAAATCAACTTCAAATTACTGGAGAATTGCACTTTGAGAGGTCTCAAGAGATTGGAGAAGCAGGTCTTCACTATAATGGAAGAGGCCAAGAGCTCAAAGAATGGAAATCATGACCCAAGGAAGACTGTCCGTCTTGTCTGTGAGGAAGGCAAAGCAGTTAAAGTTACAAATAATCAAAATTATAAACATAATAGAAATGACAAATCTGTGAAGGATATTGGGAGAAGTTCTCCAAGTGGGAATAGCAGCAAAAAAAGTAAACAAAATGATGTATTTTCTGAAAAACAAGGAGAAAGTAAATCATGCAAAATAAATAGTTGTATTCCTGGAAATAAAGACACTGGTTCAAATGTTCAGGAGCGAAGTCATGGAAAAGCAAAAAAAAATTCTAATTTATCAGCAGCAATGGAAAACCTGAAACAGACAAAAGCTCAACAAATGGGAGAAAACTTTCCAAGCTCCCATGTTTCAGGGAATGGGGTCAGTACGGAAACCTTAACCCCTACTCAGAAAGGGAAACTGGTGTTGGAAAATCCACTCGGAGTTCCTACAGTGAAGACTAATGTTGGTCAGACTGGTGATCCTGGTAAGACTGCTCCAGATCAAAGAAAACTGGAACGTAAGCCTGATGACTTCAGTGAGTATTATTCAGCATTGCTGCTGCTGCTTCTTTTTCTTTTTTGTGAAATTGTTAACAATCTGAAATGAACTTTTAAATGTTTCTATTTTTGTAATTTTTTTTTCCCACAAATAGTAAGTTGCTGATTGCATTTGCAGAGAACATATTACTTAGAGAATAAGAGATGATGATAGTAACTGTCCTTTTTTGTCTTATCCCTAAGACCCAAACTTCTTTGCAAGAGACTTAGAGTGTGTGGGTTTCAGGCAATTTTGTGAATATGGTGTCTTGAGCTGGAGGAGAACCCTTCATAATATCATTGCCATTTATGGAAATGCCAGGTGTTACTGCTTGTCAGAGAGATCAGGAGAAAAAATCTATAAGAAAACATTTTTTTATAGATATAAGGGAAGTATTTACCCTTTTTTTCTGTGCTGTGCTCTGTTTCTTACTAAAAATGTTTAAAAGATGATTTGGCAGATGGCTTTTCAGTTTAGGGAGCTGTGGAATACTTTCCGTCAGTGGTTACCCTTATGAGTGTTGAATTTTTGTGTCTTTTTCAGTTCCAGAATTAAACGTATGGTTCAGGATTTGTCTCATTTCAAGTTAGCTCCTTTTCACAGACTTTGTCTTGCTTTTTCAGAACACAGCATTTTCTAATAAAATGCTGCTTGAAGACTGTAATGTCAGAGTGCAGAGCTTCTGTCTGAAATATTTCCCACTACTGCAACAGCCACAGCAGTGACTTATGTGAAAATAAAAGGGAAAATCTTTATGAAATTTAACAAGAAAAAAAGTTGAAATGGCAGCATCCTCTGATCGGTCAGCTCTCTGTAGACCACCATCATGTACTGCAGGAGCCATCTGTCACTGGCAAAGCAAGACTGGAAAGTCTGTTCAGATTTTGTTTCTGAGCTATTCTGGGGGAGCAAAGGTCACATTTGGTGATGTAAAAACTACTGAAATAATTTAAGATGTAGGTGTTTGTACAGTTTAATGAACTATGAACAATTCATAGGCATCTGGAGGAACTGGGCTTTTGGAATTGAGGTGTGTGTTTGAGTAGCAGTGTTCCAGAGCTCCGTGGTTGCTAGGCCTGGTGTCACGGCAAGGTGTCATGGTCCACTCAGATACAACTCCAACTGTCATCCAACTTGAGTGGTTGAAATGTCTGGCAGCTGCCTTTGTAAGGTTTTTTGGGTAAATGTCTTCAAAGTAGTTTTCTGACTGTTTCCATAGCAAAATGTGTTGTTTAAAAAAAAAAAAAAATTAAGCTTAGTTTTAAAATTTCTGTTAAATAGAGCATCAAGACCTTGTATACTCTGTTCTTCTTTGCCTTGAAAAACTTACGAAGTTAGAACCAAAACGCAAAATGAACCTAGCTTTTTCTTTTTTCTTTTTTTTCCTTCCTCCTCACCTCCTGTTTTGATAGCGTACTTAGTAGCAGAATAGTCTCTGAATTCTCCCCAAAATATTGGTTAACATACTAGAAAGATTTTTCTGTCTAATGTGATTTTCTTTTTTGCCAGCCTCTGGACAAAATTACAAAAAAAAAACAGGAATATAGCTCCGGTTTGTGCCTTCCTCTGGCGCCTGTACTCTAACTTTTCATCTTCTTGAGTTATTCTGAAGAAAATAACTGTTTCTTTCTCTAGGTAAAATAAAGAATTCTGAATCAACTAAAGAACATACCTTGGAAGCTGATTATTTAGAAAACGCTGCTGTTATTGATGAATCTAATCTGACAGCTGAACAGCAACTAGGATTGAAACAAGCTGAAGAGCGTCTGGAAAGAGATTATATCTCCCGACTTGAAAAAGTAGGTTGAGTTATTTACCAGATAAAAAAGATGAATGTCTTCTTTCATTGCCATCACCGTGTTTCAGGTTGGGTAGTATTTCTACTGTGGCCTGTTGCCTCCGTTTCTTGCTTGATAGTGAAGCACTTCAGTGATCTAAGATACTAACCTTAGCTGATGACTCATTCGTTGTGACAGAAGATATGGATTGAAAACTTACTGTTCCTTTCATGGCACATGTAGTGTGCATAGAACAGTATCTTATTTTTTAATTCTGTACATCTAAAGGTTTACATCTCCATTACTTAAGTTTTTTTAGAAGGTCCAATTACCTGGAAATTTAAGGTTAATAGGATCAAAAGGAATGTCAGTATATTTTCAGTATAGTAGCCTTCTATCAGGCCAAATCCACCTCTATTAAAGATGCTTTCTTAAAAATGTTTGTCTAAGCTGTTTTAGTACTCTCCAGCAAAATAAGTTTTGAAGTCATTATAGGTAACAAAGAAGTTTTTTCTTAATGTCTAACATAAGTGCCTCTTGGAGCATTTTAGTCCCTCATATGTTGTCCTAGGAAAATAAACATAACTGTTTATTACCTTCTTCAGCAACTCTCCACACATTTGAAGATCGTTACCATTTCTCCCTGTGGGCTTGTCTTCTTTAGACTTACTCTTTGTTCTTTGGCCATAGGGTTTTTTTTAGTTAACAGTTTGTTCTCGTTGCTTTTCTCTGGGCTTCCACCACCTGGCCCATATAACTGTGGTATCCAAAACTGGATGTGCCTTTTAGCTGAAGCCTTGCATACAAAGAGGAAAGCTGGTTTCATTCATCTGAAGTAAAGCATTTGTGTTTAGGATATCTGGGTTTTGTGTGTGTGTGTATTATTTTTGTTGTTTGCTTCTTTGTTTTTAGCAGCAATAAGCTATTGGCTTGTGGCTTGGTCAGCTATGATCCCCATACCCTTTTCTTAAGAAATGCCCAACTGGATGTTCTCAGCCTTGTATTTCATGCAGTTGACAGTATCTAAAGAGGAATGATACTTTGATACTACTTAGTTGCAAGTTTCTTATTCCATTTCTCTTAATTTCTTGTGATCAGCGAATTGTCACCTTGCAAAGGGAGGAATCTCTCCCAGCAATGTCTTTCTCATGTGTAGTCAGCACATTCTCTATTGCGTTTTGTAAATCTTCAACAAAAATATGAATGATTCTCACCCCAGAAGGACGCCTGTTGAAGCCTATGTGGCACGTGCTTTTCAACCATTCTAGGTATGTGTGCTCTGAGGATGATTTTCTGAGCAGCTTTGCTCTCACCTTACTGTTCTTTAATTAGATAGTATTCACGGTCTCCTTTTTAGAAAGATACTATGACAAGTGACAAAATCTTTGCAAAATTCAATATGCAACATCTGCTGCTTCTTCAAGCTTTGTGATTTTTCTTTTAGAAAAGCAACCCTAAAATTGGTTTGGTACAGTTTGGTTTATAGCAGATCAGTTTGTCACCCATGACCCCTTTTTTTCCTATATGCTTACTAATAACTTATTTATTACAGTGTTTTTCTGGGCACTAATTCTAACTGCTCTCTAATTCGTTGGCTCATCCTCTCTAGCCTTTTAAAGATGGTCTTGAGTTTCTCTTTCATAGCATCTGGAACCTTAATATTATGTAAATTCTTAAAAATACAGCTGGCTTTGAGATGGATTAGCACCCTGAATAGTCAAACACAAATCTCACTAGGCCTGGCTTCTTCTCATTTACTCAAATAGTTTTCTGAAGCTTTTTATTTATTTATAAAATTCTTGCCACTATCATTGGTGTTAAGAATAGCTACATAATAAAAATAGGCTTTACAATAGAGGGAAAATAAAAGCCAGTATGTGATTCAACCTTTCTGGCGAGATCTCCTGGCATAATACTGCAGATCAGTACTGTAAAGAAACACCCAAATGTTTTTAATACTGTTACTGCTGATAGTCTTTCAATTTTAGAAGACTGTTAGAATATTATTTCTGACCTGCTTTGGTCATCAGGAATTCAATACTTGAATCTTTTGAACTAGCCTCGTGTACCTGTAAGTTGTGTTCCAAATGGGTGTTTAATTTCTTTTTATTAGCTAACAATCTCATAGAAAATAACGGTGAAGAGACTATGTAATAAAAGTGTAATGTTCACCTTATTTTAAATTGATATTTTATCTGCAGCTGGAGACTATCAGACCTAAGGCTGAGCCAAGGCTTTTCTTTCAAGTCCCTCTTCTGTCAAGGGGGACTTGAGGAGCAGCTCTCCCATTTGGAGTGAACATATCAAAATGTCTCCTATCTTTACAGCTGTGTTTTATTAGAGCAAGAAAAACAACGGCAATGTGAGATCGATTAAAGCAGAATATTCGAGAACATCACCCAATCTTTGCAGAGAGGATCCTATTCTGCCTTTTAATCTTGGTTTCCTGGTTGAATAAACTCCACAGTGTTTTTTTTTTTTTGCTTTTCCTCCCATGATCTCCTGAGGCTTGGCTGCTCAGCTGCTTCTTGCAGACTCTTGCTTGTCTGTCCAAAGTGCTGAGCATTCCAAATTGTTCATCAAAGCAGAATAATCTTATTCCTTGTCAGAAGACTCCACCTTTTCCAGAGCACAGTCATCAGGAAGTCAGAAACTGGCTATCATTCCCCTTGCTGGCCAGCCGCACCCTTCTGAATAGAACAAAAAATGCAGTACTTGCACAGTCCGCTGCGAATATGCTAGCCAAACACCACCACCATCTGTTGTAACACGTAGTAGATGATGTGGTGAATACTTCCCATTTGCTCATCAGAGGAGGACAGATAGATGCAGAGATTTAATAAATCCATGGTTATTAAAAGCCTGAGCCGACAAGGGAATGGCTTACTGGCCTTTAGTTCAGCCTTAAGAGGCATAAACTCTTGGTCTTAATCTTGCATCGTGAAAATCTACTGAGAAGTGTAATGTTCAACTCATCTCACTTCCTTTTCTCACATTCCCCACTTGTTATATGGGTAAAAATCCATTTCTACCATGGTTTTTGAAGATATGTAATATTTACAAAGCACCTTGATGTTACAAATGTTAAATAATTGTTAAATAGAATTTAAATAGAATTTGTTATTCAAACAGTTGAGCTTTTCAGACACTTGGCAGAAACATTTTCTTTTAATCTATGGCCATTTTTCTCCAGCGCTCCCCAGAATATACCAACTGTCAGTATCTATGCAAGCTCTGCTTAGTTCACATTGAAAATATCCAGGGAGCTCACAAGCATATTAAAGAAAAACGTCATAAGAAAAATATAATGGTAAGTTAACATAATTTTTAAAGACTTTTTTTCTGTTTAAAAAAAAGAAATTGTTACCTGGTGTGGTTTTTTTGGTCACCTTCATTTAGGTGAAAGCTTGTATGTACTGAGCAGAGATCCACAAATTTCTGTTGTTCCTTTCTGTTTGATATCTGTTCAGACAGGGAAGAAAATTTTTGGATGTTGTTTCTGAATTATTGTCTCTGAGCAGTAGACAGTTCTTCACACTTTTAGTAAGAGTAGGCAAGGTAACTTAGGTGAAAAACACATTCAGTCTTCAGTTTCCTTCAAAAGTAATGTCACTGCTAGCAAGACCTCCAGGGATGGAGGTGGGATTGGGACTCTCTTGTTGCATTTTTCTTCTTTTTTGTCTGAGTTGTGAGGTTTTTATCTGTATCCTTTCCAGGATATAGCAGAATGGATAGTATATCTAGACTAAGAAAAGAGAGTTAAAGTAGGGAGGGATTCAGTTCCTGAGATGTCATTCATTGTGTTGCTGAGGCTCTGTATGTGTTCAACATGAAAAATATCTGTATGTTTCTAAGATTTTCAATAAAAAAGACAAAAGGTTTCCTTATTAGATACTCTACTAATAGTTTGTGTTGCCTTAAAAAACATTATGTGCATGAAATCAGTAAATGACACAAATTCTCTTGCAAACCCATTTTTGTAAATGCTGATAAAGAGCTACAAACTCACAAATATGAAAGTTTTGTGATTTCGGATGATTGTTGGAGGAGAGATGTATTTCTTACCAAACTTGTGTTTGTTATGAATGCTCTAATTCTCTTAAACGTGGTGTCCAGTTTTCCAGGTGATGACTAGCATAAATCCATAGCATCCCATAAAGTAGCATTTTGGTTTTATGTTCAGTTACTAGTTGTAAGGGATTCTGGTTCTCTTGCTGTCTGCTAAATTGCACCATGGGGGAAAATCAAATGAACAAAATGGCAACAAACCAGCCCCACATTTAATATGCAAACGCTTTTGTACCATGCTTTGCATCTGGGCGTGGAGATAAGAATTCAGAAATTAGGTTTTTTAGCTCTGAATGGAAATGATAGAGGACAGGGAATGGTTTCAATTTTTAACACTTGTCTTCAGGAAGTTTTACGTTGTACACCACATTACAGTGGTGTGTAACGGTCTCACTATTGCTTCATAGAATATGCCTATTTACAACTCCAGTTGTTACATGTATGACTGTCGAATAAGCTTTGTACCAGCTGTGGTTCCTCACTCAAGAAAAACCCTAAATCAGTGACATTAAGAATAAATAATAATAATAAAAACAAGCCTTTAAAATTGTCCATATTCTTTCTTATGCTAAATACGTTCAAGGGAGAAAAGAGGAGTTGGTAGATGAAGCCTAGCACTAATCAGACATTATTTTCATTCCAGACTGATGGGCTGTCTTAGCGTGTAACTATTTTCAGGTTATTCTTTATTTTTGTTGTCAGTCACGTATTTCATTTAGTTGATGAATTTGTAAAACAAACGATTGTTTCACTTACCCCCAGATGACTTGATGCATCTGACAGAGTTACTGCTGTTGGGTTAAATTGATTTTAATTTGATGCACTAAAACCAGCGCTTTCTATTGCTGGCTGTTCAGGCAGCAGTAGGAGGAAACTGAACTTTTTAAAACTTTCTAGGATCTAGGAATATATCTTTTGCTACTATGTCTTTCCTTCAAGTCCTATCTACTCTGGAAGATCTGTGTGATTCTTACGTGAAAAAAGTAACTTTTTCAACTCAGATACTTTATTATGTAGGAACAGTTAGAGCTTTTTATTTCCCTGGATGATTTCTGTCTCAGAACTGTCAGAAAGTATGGTTCAGGAATATAACACACCAGATTTCTTCCCCAGTTGCCAGCTGTGAAACATGTTCTCTTTTAAGCACTGAGTAGCTACTGTCATTTGTGAGTTGGTTGTGCTGTGATGGTCACCAGTTAGGCAACGTAGAGTTCCTACCTTTAAAAATGTTTGGTCAGGACACATGTAAATGGAGCATAAGTAGCAAACAATGCATTGATTACATATCATGCAATATTATGAGATACATACATTGATACATATCATGCAATACTACAAGATATCCTTTTCTCTTAAAATATCAGTTTTTACTTTTATCATCCAACAATTATTCAGGAAAAACAAGAAGAAAATGAACTGCGTGCCCTCCCACCCCCTTCTTCTGCACAGTTGGCTGCCCTGAGTTTTACACTCATTGAGGCAGCAAATGAACAAGGCATATCAGACGATGACTTCAGAATTCGTCAAGAAATTGTAAACGAGATGGAGAAAATTATTCAACAGCCCTTACCAGGTATCCATAGTATCCTCCATTTTCTCTAGGTGAAACTTGTTCTTTTTGTTAATGGTGAATGAATACATTTGAGATTAAAGTATCTTTATATCATACTATGTTAATATATACATAGGCAGAGCTAACAAATCTACAAAAATAGAAAATATTATTGTCTTTGCTTCTTTCTGGCATGTGTTTATTGAACCTCTTGGTCCTCTTGAAAGTGGTGATTTCTGGCAAAGACTGAACATTTCCAGAGCACCAAATATTTTCGTCCTGGTTATGTTTAAAGCCTCAGCCACTGAGGATCTCCCTCAGGCTCTAGTCCTACAAACCTTTCTACCTGTAGCTAACCTGACAGTACTGAGTGTCTGTGGCTTTTATAGTAGAGAGAGTGATTTTTCAATTAACTACACTAGGATAAATGTCACAGGTGGGTAGGAAGAAGGCAGTGAGAAGATACTTGAAGTAGAATGAAAAAAAAAATCCTACTAGCTCTTCAGATGTTTATGAACTTCTTTAAGAGCAGGTAGAAGTTGCATGACCCAGTATTTTTAAAGCATTGATTTAGGAAAAAGAATTTTAGACCTTAGTGGTTTTTGTAAGCATATGAGACACTTTTGGTACTAAATTGTGATCTGAAATATCTATGGATACTGACCAGTAACTATTTGTTAGAACAAGTTGTTCAGATCAACTCATGTTATTGTTTAACAAGTGTTTCTTCTCATATGTATTTATAACTGGTGGACATTACATGAGAAAGTTACCATAAGTGGATGAAAATGTTACGTATACTTAACTAGGTATAAACATTGTGCCTCATCTACCTTTTTCTTGATTGAGTGCTTTATGTTGATAAAAATGTGAAAACCATTCTGGGTAGGTACAATGCTTAGTCACATTTATTGTTTCCATGGATCAGTGAAGTTCAGTGGGTTTATAAATTCCTAGAAATTGTCTGGAGATTTTTATTTTTTTTTTCTTTTTCAGATGTGCAGTATGTTACTTTGCTAGAACAAGTTAAACATTCAAATGTAATTTATGGTACTGTTGGAAAATAGCATATATAAAACAAACTGTGGCACTTCAATGCACTGATGTCTCATCATCTGTTACAGTGCAATTGATACACTGGAAATTTAAGAGCTGATTTTTGGAGCTGTAGCAATGTTTTTGTTATATGAGCAATGGTTTGATTTTCAGGGAATCTGAACAGAACAAAGGATTAATGTCATTGACAAAAAATTTTTGAATGCTTTATTTCATCTATATTAAAACTGAGTTGGTCTTCTGACTGTCTCTTTGTTTTAGAAACAACTTATTTTTTCCTATTTGCTCTGTAAAAATACTGTAGTGAAAAAGATATTCTTTTGTTTCTTTGTTTGCTATATTATGATCAGCCCTAGCTTTAGAAGCTGTATTTGATATTTGCTTTAACATAAGATGCTGTTTAGAAGTCAGGCTTGCAGGGTGCACCTTTGCACTGATGGTATTTTAACATAAGAGAAAGCAAAGAAAATGATTACTGTTCTTGTAAATATTCATGACAATTCCTGTACTAGTGTCATTCAGCTGGCTGAATTGTGTAGAGTGATGAGCTGATGTTGAGCAGTGTGTCTGTAGCAGTAAGTGGCAATTTGTTATTCCCTCTTTCAAAGCCTATTATGTTTTAGTGAATGTGTTTTCCAAAGTTGTAAATTAAGAAGCTCAGTTTATGCATGGTGTAGTAAACGTGGGATGTTCTGGCATGGTTTTCTCTTGAACTCCTGATAGAGCTATGCAAAGTTCTTACTGCTATGAAAAGCTGTATGAAGTAATTGCATTCTATTGACTTATTTATTATTGTTTATTCTACACAAACTCATTTTGAGAGAGCTTGTTTCCACAAAGTGAAAACTTAGACAAAGGTTTGTTTGAAGCCCTGTATGTGTAAGGTTTATTTTCTCTTAAGAATTATTTTGTGGTGGTTCTGTTTAAAAGTGTGTGATCAGAACACAAATAAAGATAATACAAAAAAATGCAGGAAAAATCCTCTTCAGTGTGAAACTGGTTGAGCAGTCTAGACAGGTTGTCTGGAGAGGTTGTGAAGTCTCCATTCTTGGAGGTGTTCAGAACCCAACTGGATGCAGACCTGGGCATTCTGCTCTAGGGGACCCTGCGTGAGCAGAGGGTTGGACTACAGAATCTCCAGAGATCCCTTCCAGCCTCAAACATGTGATTCTGTTACTAAGATCCCTCCCTGCTGCCCCAAATGATAAATGATTTGGAAAGAGTTGACGATCATCTCAATTTTCAACTGACATAAATATGTCAGGGCCTTAATACATATTACAGGAAAGTTTTAATCTATGTAAATTGCTTCACGAAGTGAGATAAGTTACTGTTTATGGAGTGGAATGACATTTCTCATTATATCATTAGTGAATGGTTATGAGCTTAGACTGGATGTTATACATCCTTGCAGGTAAGGAACCTTATTAACTGCAAAAAGACTGTTAAGTGGGTTCTGTACTTTATGGCTTGAATTATATCAAAGTTGGCTTATATGCATGTTTCATAATGAATTGTGCGTAGGAACTTGCTAATGTTGTTACTCGAGATTGTAGCACATATAAAGTTTTTTGTTGCCTCATACACTTTTGTCAAATATTTTATAATTGGTGAATTGCTCCTGTAAAATCAAGCTATTAACAACAAAGTCCTGCAATGGGATGATGGCACTTACTATTACTTGATAGTTTTATTAATAACAAACAAAACTAAACCTGCAGGCTGTATTGCAAAATTATTACAAAGTACCTTGAAAAATTTTGGATGCTTGGTGATTGTATGGTTTGAATTATTAGTTTTCCTGTGATACTGTGTTGTAGAAATGATTCAACTTCACAGGAGTGAGAAAGTGATTCAATGTTTATTAATCTGGGAGTACCACTTGGGAGTTAGAGTATTTAAGGGAAGGTACTTGTCACCATTAAAACCTGCTTTCTTGTGAGCTGATAATTATAAATAA
The DNA here is from genome assembly GCA_013396635.1 of Penelope pileata. NCBI lineage: Eukaryota > Metazoa > Chordata > Aves > Galliformes > Cracidae > Penelope > Penelope pileata. The sequence goes on along the minus strand of WBMW01003516.1, from coordinate 84,582 downwards.
TTACGTTTTTCTCTCTTCTAGACTGCTCACTGAGGATGTATGGCTCCTGCTTAACTCGATTCGCATTTAAAACCAGTGATGTTAACATTGATATAAAATTCCCCCCTAAGGTGAGTTGATTGAACGTAGCCTGTAGGTTGTTTGGTTTTGTTTGTTTTTTAAATCAAGCCCATCAAAATTTATTTTACTGCATTGCCTAAGTCTCCTGTTTTAGCATAGTGTTTTTGAATAATGTGAAGCGTATAATCTTTGATTTGGCGTCAGATGTGCTGGAGAGAAAATATTCAAAAATGTTAGCCTTTAAAAACCCTTGGGAAAGGAAGTTCTGGCATCAAATTCTTTGTTGTTCTGCATTTTTATTGACATATTTTGACAATGAAATTGTTGAATACATGGTGTATAAAATGTTGTTGCTGATTGTGCAACTTAAGTAATTTAACATGAAGTGTAAAATAGAATAGTTTAGTCTGGACAATGTAAACAGTTAATTTTGTCATTTTTAGATGAGTCAACCAGATGTTCTGATACAGGTGCTTGAAATCTTGAAGAACAGTGGTGAGTGTTGGTTGCATTTCATTTCTGTTTAATTAAAAATCCAGTTGTTGTTCACTTGTTTTTATGCTCAACTTTCCAGTAAACTTAAATAAGTTCAACCAAATCATCTGAGTTGTTTTTGTGAATGTGTTTTTATGAGTACCAGTGATTGTGTAAACACAGAAGGAGAATGGCTGTCCCGGTAGTTCAGCCAGTTTGAATTGTCAGAATTAATTCTAACGCTTTTTGACCTGGTATCTCAAACTATTTCACTTTGTAGAAGAAATTCCAAGTGCTAAAGTTGACAAACACTTTCCACTTGCATATAAACATTAGTGGAAACTGTGGCAAAACTTCTGAAACTTGTAGCCTCTTTGTTCTCTCAGGAAGTCCTCTAACCCTGTAATCCAGGTGCTGAACCAGATGACAGAAGTAGCATTGTATTTTTGATCCTTCAGACAATTTTTGATAGATCAGCTCCACAGCTAGTTCTCAAACTGGCCCTGTGATTTGTCCAAGATTCTACCTTGTGTCTTTCAAATCTTGTAAAGATGAAAGAAGTTCTAAAAGAAATACCAGCAGGGATTTTTCTTCTGTGTTATACTTGTTCTAAGAAGCAAAAGTAACCAGAAAATACTACTTAGTGGTTACAAATGCAGCACTTAAGTTCAGTTTTCTGTAAATGCCTGCTATAGAAGTACTAGTTTTAAAGACACAGCTGGGAAAATTGTGAAAGACTTTTATTTGTAATGTTTTTTTCTCCTTGCTTAGCTGTCTACTCAGATGTGGAGTCAGATTTCCATGCCAAAGTTCCTGTTGTCTTTTGCAAAGATATTAAAAGGTATGTTTTATTGAAAAGGATTTGTAATGAGATGCCAGTTTCTATTAGGCTCGTTTATAGCAGACATTCGTGTCAAAGGGGAATTCATCACTGTGTACTTGAGGAGATAACCTTTTTTTTCCTGCTGTCTTACATTTGTAATTGCAGTGGTTTGACTTGTAAAGTAAGTGCTAGAAATGATGTGGCTTGCCTTACAACGGACCTGCTGGCTGCACTTGGTAAACTGGAGCCTGTCCTCATCCCATTGGTTTTGGCTTTCCGCTACTGGGCTAAAGTAAGTGTATAAATACTGAGGATATTTAAATACCATTATTTCCTCTGCTTAAGTACTGTGTACAGTGGAATGTATGTAATACCATGAATATAGTTGTAGAAAATAACTTGATACTACCAGTTCACCTCTCTTACCTCAGCAAGCTAGAATGAGACTCATAGTTTCCACATCAAAAGCTTAGATGTTTCTGGAGCTTCCACTGTTAGCAAGCTATTGTACTAGTTTCTTCAAAGTTAGTTGTTCCTTGAAAACCAGCTCAACCGAGCAATCAGGTCTTGCAAACTCCCTGCTGTTGAGATAGCACTGAAAAAAGCTACATTCACTCTAAAAAGAGTCTGTTCCCATATGCTGCTGTACTTCCTATAAATATCAGTGGTGATCACAGGGATAAAATTAAAATTTTCACAGAGGTGTTTAACTGTCATGTGATTGAATGCTTAAATTACTGTCAAAGCATGTTTAGGATGTCTTGGCTTCATCAAAAAATTAGATTTTGGTGGTGTTGTATAATTTAGCAAGATGTTTTTTTACAAAAAATACCTCTTCTACAATCTTTAGAGAAGCAGCAGTGGAAACTACCAAGAACTGTTGGAAGTCTGACATGTATATTACATCTTGCATGAGTTCCCATGGGAGAAATCAGTATCAGATTTCAACCAGATGCATTGAATCTCCATACATGAGACATAACAAATGAGAATAACAAATACTTGAGAGATAGGAATATAAATGTGTCCCACAATCACAAAATGTAAAGAAATTAAAGAGAATAACAGAAAACAAAATAGTATAATTAAGACACTATACAAATTGGTATAATTTGCATTTTCTCTGTACATGGCATGGCTGATGTGTGCTTTTAAATGTGGCTAATGCTAGTAGGAGAATAAGTGTGTTGCATAATGATCTGGATCACAGATGAACAATAGATGGCTGAGAATTGCTTGTGTTGCTTTGCCATTGTCTGTCTGCATTTATAAAGCAAAAAGCAATAGATTGTTGACTACAGTTTTTGAGATAAAATGTTTTCTGTTTGACTTAAACTCACATTACTTCTTAAATATTGATGCCTTTATGATATATCTGAAATGAAAAGGCTGATGTTATATCAGAAAATTAACGATGTATTGTCTTACAGCTCTGCCACATTGACTGTCAGGCTGAAGGTGGAATTCCTTCCTACTCCTTTGCCTTAATGGTGATATTTTTTCTTCAGCAAAGAAAACCACCTATTTTACCATCCTATTTGGGCAATTGGGTAAGTGTTTTGAAAATATAGCAACCCTGCTGTTAAATTATTGAGGCAATTTCAATGTTCTACAATGCACAGAATTTGTTTGCCTTTGAAATTTTTAAATAGAACACATTGGTATTTAATCCTCATGAATTTGATGACTGATGACAACTGCTGTAGCCTGTGTAATTGTACCATGCTGTATTTTGGAGGAAGGAGAAACACTTTATTCTTTAATTTACTTGTCTGTCATCAGTTATTCTTGAGAGAGATTAATACAACAATTTTCCGTGTTACTTTTGGTGAAAACTTTTGTTTGTATGTATTATATACAGTCTTTGTTCAGAGCTACTTTAATTGTTGTTAGATTGAAGGCTTTGATTCAAAGAAGCCAGATGACCACCAACTGAAAGGTATAGAAGAAGAGGAGTTTGTACGGTGGGAGTACAAACCGTCAACAAATGGTTCAGCAAAAAACTCAGCTGGAGCAGAAGGCAAAACTAAAGTTGAGCAACAGAAAGGTGGTGGTAAGAAGGTAACAAGCTCAGAAGTGGACAACCAAAGTAATGCAAAGGAGAAACACGGCAATGTAAGTCAGCGGTTTTATTTCACTGAAATTCATATGCTGTGTCTTAGATATGTTTTGCTCTTTAAACAGTAACGTTAGATGGAACCAGGAAAAAAATGGGAATTTGCATTTCTTATTGCAGCTGAGCATTCTTATCTATTTCAGTCTCTCTTAGCATTCAAAACCCCTCACCAAGTTTCACTGGGGCAACTGTGGTTAGAACTGTTGAAGTTTTACACACTGGAATTTGCTTTGGAGGAATATGTCATCAGCATACGGGTACAAGAACTCTTAACCAGAGAGAACAAGAACTGGCCTAAAAGGCGAATAGCCATTGAAGGTAGGATAATGCCTTTTTCTAGTTCTGTAGTCCTCATGCATTATTATCTTTATTTACTCAATGATTACACGTCTGTCACAACGTGTCTGGACAATTATCTAAATGATATTAGAGGGAATAGTATTTGAAGGGAAAAATACTTTTTTTTCTGTGGTATATTTTGTCAGCTATTTTGACTGTTTGAAGACCAGTTTTCTGTATAGCACCACTTTTTACAGTTCTGGTCCTTGAAAAACAAGGTGTAAATTTGTCTCACTGTTTCTTACCATTCTCTTCTTATCTCAGTCTATTCCATTTATTTCTGTAAACTGTTATTTTTGTAAACTATCATCTTATCCTTTTTGATAATTCTGGTATTACAAATTTTCAGCACCTCTATTGGCATTTCCAATATCACAATGCACTTTGAGTGTTGCCAGCTATCAGTTTGTTTCCTCTGACTCTAATGCAGGCTGAGCAGAGAGGTTAACTCTGATCACAGTGAACTGAAGCAACACACTAAAGTAACCCTCCCATCCCTCCCCTTGTTGATATTTCCATACTGTGAAACTGAATAATATATCATAGGCTATGCTTCATGGCCTGAATAATCTGCCCAAGGGAAGTGCTTTTATGGGAAGAAGACCATTCAGATTGGGTGATAATATGTAACCTGAGTTACGTATGTAGGGGAGAGAAATGCAAAGAAAGAAAATTACTTTGTCTACTACTTCTTTATAACTGGAAAACATCTTTATTTCTGTTCCTCAGCTCAGAAAAATGTGTAAATGATGCTTAACAGGGAAAGTAATGGAGTAATGCTTGGCATTCTCAGTTATCCTTAAGAATAGAAGAATTGGGGCTTGGAGGAAGGTTAAGAAACCATTTAAGGTGATATTTTTCTAAAAGCTTGAATGATGAATTTTGGATGCTATTTATAGATATGTTGATGAATTAGATTTTCTGAAACACACCATGAGGTGATGGAGAGAATAAGGAGAAATAGGTCAAGGAGAATCATAGTGCCAAGGAATGAGTTACTAAAGGAATATTGAAGGACCAGTCAGTAAGGTGCAAGGAAAAAAATAAGTAGTGAAATGTTGAGGCACATGTTGAGTAGTGGGTCTCAGGATCCCTCCTTTGGCTTTAATTTCTTCTCCCAATTCTTTTCTTCAATCAATTTTTAACTAGAGAGCTTTTAAACTAGACTAGTAATAGTCAGCATGTAGGAAACTAAAACCTGTAAGGTGAAAGGACAAATTCTTGAAGAAAGAAACAGGAAGCTACTTTTTAAAAGAGATTGCGTTCTGGTTCTGTGACCTGCTGCTACTGGGTGTTTTTTGTTTTATTTTGGTTTCTTTTTTTTAGTATTAAATTTGTAATTGAAGTTATGAAGTGAGTAACAGAATCTCAGTTTGATACTATCTTCACAGGCAAACTTACAACAACTAATGCATACTTGGAAAAAAGGGTTTGCTCTAGAAATTGCTAGGAAGGACTAAGAATGAAACCTGGTGAGACTGGTTCACATAATTCTTATAACCTTAATGTTAGGGAAATTCTCTTAGATAAATTAATTTTTTAATTAATCCTTTAATAAAGAAAAAAACGCAGGCTGGCTTACAAAGGCAAAATAAACATATTTTTTCATTTCTAGTTTAGAAATTGACTGTAATATAATGGTGTAATATACCTGTGGTTTTATTGTTGTTGTTTATTTGCTTTTTTTTTTTTAAATAACACTATTAAGGGTAACTTATGGTAGCTGGACATTTATGGCCACACATATTGTGTTTTGTGTGGAGGAAATCCAAAAAGCCTAATGGGCTCTTCTCTGAGTACTGTTCTGGGTTTTATTAAGAATTTCTCATTTCTAACTGCTGTATCATAACTTAGGTATTTCAACTACTTTAGTCTGGAATAACTGTTTGAAATGGAGCAATTTAAGATTACTAATGAAATTGTTATTTTTCTTCCTAGATCCTTTTGCACTAAAGAGGAATGTTGCACGAAGTCTAAATAGCCAGATGGTATTTGAGTACATCCTGGAGCGATTTAGGACAGCGTATAAATATTTTGCATGTCCACAAAGTAAAGATGGGATTAAATCCAAGCCAGATACCAGAAAAAAAGAAAAAGGGAAAATTACTAACAAGAAATCCACAAGATCTGAAGAATCTGTAACCAACTGTTGCCTTCCACAAGGGGATAAATTTGTAGATAAACAAAATATAGGAAGTGGTTGTAACGTGCCAGAGAATGAACTTGAATGTAATGAAATGGTAGAATCTGTAGCCAAAAGATACACTTCCAAGAATAGAGACTCTTTGCTACTTTCAACTTTAGACTCTAGTTATGATGAAGACAAAGAAGAAGCTTTATCCCTTATTTCTAATGAATGCTGTGAATGGAAACAAAAATCACTTCAAGAGAGGGATGATCTAGAAATTTCAGAAGCTTGTCTAACTGAAGGTGAGCTAAGCCACCATTGTAACTGCAGTGAACATCAGTCCTCTGACACAAATTCTAGTAATGAATTTTCTGATGCTGAAAGTAGACAGAGTTTGATCACAGAGTCTTCTCAGAATAAGTGCACTGGCACACCAGCTACCTCGCACAACTGCAAAGCAACGGTGGAAGCTCACGATCTCAAAGATGAAGGCAGACTCTCTACAGAAGAAATGCATTATGTGTTTGATAAGTTTATTTTGACTTCAGGAAAGGTGAGTGGTATATTTAAGCAGTTCCAGTCATGTGTGAGTGGGCTGTTACTTTAAGATCACTAAAACTTGGTGGATGGGTAACAAGATTCTCCACCTATTGTTTCAATCTCTGTTATGAATGGTAGCTCTAGTATTTTTAGAGTACCTGTTACTCAGGGCTGAAAAATGCTGAAAGCACGTGACATTTGTACTGGGCAGTCTGTTGTTCCCATCTTATGCAAAGCTTTCTGATTTTCAACTATTCTACATTCTTGTAGAATTTCCAGATGTTTCTGTTCTTTGTAGAGACCGTGTAGCTGTTCAGATGTTGAATATTCTTGGTTGCATGACTTAAATGGAAGTGTTGGGTCTGCTGAGCAATCTTAAAAGTAAAAAAATTTTTTTTTTGAAAGCCTCCAACTATAGTATGCAGCATCTGCAAACGGGATGGACATTCCAAAAATGACTGCCCAGAAGATTTTAAGAAAATTGACCTTAAACCACTACCACCAATGACAGACAGATTTCGGGAAATACTTGATATAGTGTGTAAGAGATGTTTTGGTAAGTTGGAAAAGCATTTGCACTCCACAGTAAACTGTAATCTGGGGGGGGGGGGG